>JAVJAQ010005038.1:0-348931 GCA_032362365.1 Zygogramma bicolorata
ATGGAATAAGTTTTGTTTATAGTTCATAGTTTGTGGTTTTATTTACTTCTCTAGTATACATGGAATACTTAAAATCACTATGGAAAATGTATTGATAGAAAAAGGATAATTTTGTAAACAAGTTTAGAATTGTCATTAAACGTTAAAAAAGTATAAAGATATTCACAAGTTTCCATATTACTTATATACAAAAGTAAAAGCAAATACAACATTTTGGCGACCGTGACAGGACGTAATATGGAGAACGTAAAGAAACTTCGAAATCAAATAAGAGCCCATTTTTTGGAACTTTGCGAAGAAATCGATGAATGTCTCTCAAATAAGCCAGATGGTTCCATCCACGATTTGTTGCAAGAACTGGAAGAAGTTAGTTCGAGGCTATTTAAGTCTGATGAAAACGCCGAGGATCTACTATTTTCCATAAATGCCGATGAAGAAGATTTTGCAACAGAATACAAAGAAGTTCGTAAGTTCAGACGAGATTTCATCAAATATAAAGGAAAATGCGAAGCTTCAATTAAAACTGATAAGCCAATTCAAGATCAGTCCAGTACAGCCAACGATAAGATGAAGCGGAAATTTCAACTCCCAAAACTAGAGCAGAAGAAGTTCGATGGTAACGTCGTGAACTGGATAGGTTTCTGGGGCCAGTTCAGGAAGATTCATGAAGACAACAAAATCGATGCAGACGATAAATTTCAGTACCTACTGCAGTCTATGGAAGCAGGATCACCAGCACGAGAACTTGTTGAAAGCTTTCCACCATCGGGAAGAAATTATGAGAACGCACTCAGCCAGTTGAAGACCAGGTTCGCCAGAGACGAATTCCTCATCGAGTTTTACGTGAGAGAACTACTTAAATTGGTATTAACACAAGCAACACGGACTGATAAAGGTATGAGTTTGAGATCTTTGTATGATAAGTTAGAGACCCGACTGAGATCATTGGAAACATTAGGAGTAACGAAGGAGAAATATGCCGCCATGCTTTTACCTTTAGTTGAATCTTCTATACCAGAAGAGTTATTGAAAGTATGGCAACGACATTGCCTCTCTAGAAAACAATCTCTTTCACTGAACGTTTCACATAATCAGAATCATTTTGAAAATGACACATTATCTTTGTTATTAGAATTTTTGAAGAATGAAGTGGAATCAGAGGAAAGGATTAATTTGGCCCAAACATCATTCAGTCTGGAGGAGCGATCAGATATAGCAAGCACAAGTACAGATGTGAAGTCGTATCAACATAAAAAAAGTGGTAAAAGTGACAGATCTAATCAACGGAAAGAGTCAGAATTGTACACCGCAGCAACTCTCCACATTACACCCAAAAAAGAAGGATTCGGAAGTGGTAAGCACGTTCCAATTTGTATTTTTTGTGGCAATTCGCATTCTAGCCAAGACTGTTTGAAAGCGCATAAGTTATCACTGGAGGAAAGAAAAGCATGTATAATGAACAAAAAAGGTTGTTTCGTTTGTCTCAAACTAAATCACGTTTCAAGACACTGCAGAGCTTTTATAAAATGCATAATTTGTACTAGAAGACATTTTCCACTAATGTGTCCTAACTTACCGCAGAACAACTCAACACCAACAACCCCACAGGCACCTCAATCGAATGATTCACAGAATATTCTCACAAATAATTTCTCAACTCAAGTTTTATTACAAACATTAGTCATATATGTTAAATACGGTCACACCGAGAAAAGAATACGTGCTCTTTTAGACTCTGGTTCACAGAGATCATACATCTTGTCAAAATGTGCTATTGACTTGTCAGCTGTCGTGAAAGGAACTGAAAACGTTAAACAGGGACTTTTTGGTGGTTTATCTATCCCGGCAATTCATGAAATTTATGAAATCACATTGAAAAATTTGAGTCACACTTTTCAGTGCCAAGCGACAGTTTTGAGCCAATCAAAAATTTGCGGTTCACTTCCTAGACTCAACGATTTATCGGTTATCAACGAACTGAAAATGAAAAATATAGAATTAGCGGATATAAATATAGAACCATATGATCAAATTCAATTGTTGATAGGAGCTGCTCTCTTCGGTAAAATCATAACCGAAAAAACAGAAATTCTAGATAATGGGTTGGTAGCTGTAGAAACGTATCTAGGCTGGACAATAATGGGAAAATGTTCAAATACTTCTAGCTCTCATATATTTTCTGGCCTTACTGAGTTTTCAATATCAGATTTTTGGAATTTAGATACACTAGGTATCAAAGACAATGCAGATGCTAAAGACAATGACATTCTAGTGGAAAAAACACTTCAATTTTTCAATAAAACTATCAAAGTTAATGATGAAAACCGATATGAAATTTCCTTACCATGGATTGAGGGTCATCCTGCATTACTGAATAATTTTCAGTTGGCAAAAACTAGGCTGAATTCTGCTTGTAAAAAATTGTCCAATCTAGGAAAGTTTCAAGATTATGAAAATGTTTTATTGGAATGGCAAAATTTGGGAATAATTGAAGAAGTTGACGAAAAAGAATATCGAATGTTAGGAACGCATTATCTTCCCCATCATGCAGTTTTTAAAAGTTCAAGCAACACCACAAAAATAAGGCCGGTATTTGACGCATCCGCTAAAGATTCGTTAGGTTGTTCGCTGAATGATTGTCTAGAAAAAGGGCCTAATTTGATAGAGATGATCCCTCATTTACTCCTCATATTTAGACTAGGTATCATCGGAGTCACATCAGATATCGAGAAAGCCTTTCTTCAAATATCAATTTCACCAAAAGACCGTGATTATTTGAGATTTTTGTGGTGGAAAGACTATCAAAAAGGGGAACTGAAAATTTTTAGACATTGCAGAGTAGTGTTTGGAGTGAAGTCAAGTCCATTTTTGTTATCAGCTACCATTGCACATCATCTAGATAGAGCTCCTAATCACTTAAAATCCACGGCAGAAAAACTGAAGAACTCTTTTTATGTCGATAATTGCATTTCAAGCGTCAATAATCTGAAAGAATTAGAGACATTCATGGATGAATCGAAATGTCTTATGTCGAATGCATTTTTCAACTTGAGAGAATGGATGTATAGCGGAATGAAAGAAGATAGCATGAGTATTCCTTCGAATGACTCCACTGAAAATACTTTTTCTGTATTAGGATTATCATGGGATTACAAGAAAGATGATTTATTCGTTGAGCCCAGAGGAATCGATGTTGATAGTGTTCTTTATACAAAAAGAGGTTTACTTTCGATTGCTCAGAAATTATTCGATCCAATAGGCATCATTACCCCTGTAACTTTGATACCAAAATTATTGCTTCATGAAACTTGGCAAATGAAATTGAATTGGGATGATGAACTTCCGAGTGAAATCAAAATGAAGTTTGAAACATGGTTAAAAGAAATCAATTTACTCATTTTCTGTAGAATTCCTAGAACTCTTATGGTTTGTTCTGAACATGATCCATCACAAGAATTTTCAATTCATGTTTTCTGCGATGCTAGTAAAAATTCTTTCGCCACATGCATTTTTTTGAGAAAACAAGATTGTAAAACAGTATCTATACAGTTGTTACAAGCCAAGTCCAGGTTAGCACCTAAAAATATAACCATACCTAGACTTGAGTTATTAGCAATCTTAATCGGAGTTAGGCTTGGTCAGGCTGTTAAGAAAGTGGATGAATTCAAATATATGAAATGCCATTATTGGACTGATTCAGCAGTTGCTTTAACGTGGATCAAAACGAAGGGAAACTGGAAGACGTTTGTAGGCAATCGTGTGAGGGAAATTCGTCAATTCACTGACGTCCGTGATTGGCATCACGTACCTGGACATTTGAATCCAGCAGATTTGTTATCTAGAGGCTGTAACACCAAGAATTTATTGAAATCCAAGTGGTGGGAAAGGCCCCTTTGGTTGAAAAAGGATGCTAAGGAATGGCCAAACAATCAAATTTTATGTCCTAATAATGATGACGTAGATAGAGAAACAAGTGAAAGTACATGTTCTACTTTGGTTTGTAGAAGTGGTCGGACAACAGATGATTTTTGTCATTTCTCAAGATACTCGCGAATATTACGAATGATAGGATGGGTTTTACGTTTTTACAACAACTTGAAAAATGTCAATCGTATTCACAGAAAAGTATTACAACCGGATGAGATTGAACTAGCTGAAAATCATCTTATACGCAATATTCAATCAGAGTGTTCAGGAGAATTATCCAAATTAAATATAGAAATTTTCAAAGATGATAAAGATATTCCTCGAATTAAAACTAGGTTGGTTTTCAGTTCAGAGCTTGACTCGTTCAAATACCCGATATTACTACCCTACAAACATAAAATTGTAGAAAGACTGATTGAAGAACAGCACATCATGAATCTGCATGCAGGGGTATCAACATTAGTAACAATACTTAGGGAAAGGTATTGGATTGTTAAATGTCGAAAAATGAGCAAAGAGATTGTTTCAAAATGTGTGCGGTGTAAACGGTTCAAAGCAAAATTCGTAGATACACCATTTGCTCCTCTTCCACGAGAACGAATCAACTGTACGGCTGCTTTCGAAATTACAGGTGTTGATTATGCTGGACCATTATATTTGAAAGGAGGAAGTAAAGTATGGATATCAGTTTTCACTTGTGCTATATATAGAGCTGTCCACTTAGAGCTGGTAGGTTCTCTCTCGAGTGATTCTTTCATTTGTGCTTTGCGTCGATTCATTTCTAGGAGAGGAAGGATTTCATGTATATATTCCGACAATGGCACTAATTTTGTTGGGTTAAATAATCTCCTCAAGCAGATGAATTGGAATACAATTTTGGAATTTTCATCATCTAAGAAAATCAAATGGATTTTCAATCCTCCATCTGCAGCATGGTGGGGAGGCTGGTGGGAAAGGATTATAAGAGTGGTGAAAGAACTATTGCGACGGAATTTGGGTAAAGCTTCTGTTACTTATGAGGAGATGTCCACTCTCCTATGTGAGTGCGAGAATATCGTCAATTCTCGACCTCTTACCTATATTTATGAAGACCCTAATGATCTTTCCCCATTATGTCCTTCAATGTTTATTTCGGATATTCCAAATACTGAGGCTCCAGACTTGGATCAAATTGATAGTACTCACCTGGTGAGGAGATTTAGATATCTACAGAATCTCCGTGAAAACTTACGTACTCGATTCAGGAAGGAGTATTTGGCGGAACTGGTCAACTGTGCTAGCAAAAGTGAAACTGGTCGTTTATGTGTCGGTGACATTGTTTATGTAGGTTCTGACAACAAGAAGAGACTGGACTGGCCCTTAGGAAAAATTTTGGAGATTCATCAAGGAAGAGACGGGAAGCCAAGAGTAGCAAGAGTGCGAGTAGCACAGGGAGATATTTTACGTCCATTCCAAAGACTGTACCCCTTAGAAGTTAGACACGAAGAAGAAAGTCAACAATTCAGAAAAATCAAAGCAAATGAGAGATTTTCAAATTCAGAGGAATTCAATCAAGTTCCAATGATTGAGAAGAAAGAAACTGAGGAAGATTCGGAGAAAAAGAACAATTTCAAGAAAAATGAAGAAAAGTTGAATGCGAGTAGAACATCACGATTTGGACGCATTTTAAAAACTCCCCAGCGTTACGGAATGGAGTGAATCACCTTTCTGCGTTGGGAGGATGTTGGAAATGGAATAAGTTTTGTTTATAGTTCATAGTTTGTGGTTTTATTTACTTCTCTAGTATACATGGAATACTTAAAATCACTATGGAAAATGTATTGATAGAAAAAGAAGATAATTTTGTAAACAAGTGGAGAATTGTCATTAAACGTTGAAAAGTATAAAATATTTACAAGTTTCCATATTACTTATATACAAAAGTAAAAGCAAATTCAACAGTGGCCCTGATCAGAAGTTTTCTGTCGTCCCGGACAAAGTCAATAACACTTGGTGGTGAAACTTCAGGAACGCTACTCATTGAGTTTGGAATACCCCGAGGATCAGTCCTTGGGCCTCTATTGTTTTCCATATATATTTGTGATTTTCATGAGACAATGAAGTACTGTAATATCCATCACTACGCTGACGATACTCGATTGTATGCCAGTTTTCATATAAACAACGTCAACTTAACATCAGCACGAGTGAATAAGGATCTGATTTCTCTGCTCAATCTTTCAACTGCCTATAACCTGAAGATCAATCCTCGTAAGTCGCATATGCTATGATTATAGGAAATACCTCTAAACATGTAATGGCTGAAGGTGATTTCGTGCTTTACCTCTCAGGTGAAAAAATTCCATTTGTCAACGAATGCAAAAATTTGGGCGTCTGGTTCGATCAGCAACTTAGATTCACAAAGCATATTGGTCAATTATGTTAAACTTCCTTTGAAGTGCTGAGACAATTGAAGCCCTCTCGGGACATCTCAACTATCTCGGAACTTGAACCGAACCTTTGTCAATCCCTGATCATTTCCAAGCTCTCATATTGCGATGCCGTCTATGTCCCCACACTCTTGCAGAGTGACGCCTTCAGATCACAGCGAATTCAAAACTCCTGTATACGCTTTGCTTACGGTATCCGGAAGTATGATTACATCAGTGCAAAATTCAGGGAACCTAGTTAGCTGAGACTGGAAAAACTGAGGAAACTTCATTTGCTAACATTAATTCACAAAGTAGTAACAAATTCTACACATACATACCTAGCTGCCAAATTGATCGCCTTCCGTAATAACAACACATAAAGAACCCGAAACAAAAACACCATGGTCATTCCCAAATTCAAAACCATTCTGTACAAGCGACTTTTCTCATACACGGCTCCTAAGTACTACAACTCTTTACCTACAAATTTTCGGAACTATAATATAATGAACTTCAAGAAGAAACTAAAAGTTCTGGTGTATGACTGAATTGCTCCTATTCGATATACTGCAGACAATGCATGATCAACTGATTGATTATTTTTTCTCTTTGATAGCTATGAAATAGTGATATAACTGATATTTTCTGTTCCTTCTCTCTTTTTCAAGGGTTAAGTTGTAAAACAGCATCAGCTGACACTTCGCCCATTCATCTATGTCACACAATATAATTGTATATGAGCTCATATTTTTTGCAGATGAATAAAGACGATTTATTATCATTATTGTCGTCGTCTGAACAAGCCTATTCGGGTCCGTACTCCCAACTGCTCCGACCCGTTGGGTGAACGCGCTAGTATCATCAACCAATGACCATTCCTCGCACCGCGGGGTGAGTGATCACTGGCTTCAAGAATCGTGAGTCCTGAGCAGACGCAACGAACCGAGAATACTGGCCTTCTGCATGCTTAGATCTCTGCCGCATCACGGCATGCCGGAATGGTCTTGAGTTCCGAGAGTAGCGTTGGTCTGGAACCACCGAGAATGCCTATAATCAGAACCACTAATTTGACAGAATAGTCCGAGTGGAGCCTGCGAAGTTCGTAAAGTAAATCCTGACCTGATACTTTGTCAATTTTTCCTCCTCCATTCGGACGATATTCGTATCGACAGGGGCCGAAAACTCAATAACGAATATCGTCTTACTTCGGTGGTCGAAGAGGACTATATCAGGCTTATTGGCTCGTATTTGCCTGAGGGTGCGGAATGGAAAGTTCTAAAAAATTCGACAGCTTCCATTCTCCACAACGGACTCAATATCCCCTGGAGCGTAAGGCAGAACCGGTATCCAGTCTATTTCATACGAGTGCCGAATCATTATATAATTTATTGATATTAGTATTATAATAATAAATTATAATATAATTTATCATTATTATCATAATATTATATTTATCATTCATTAGTATTATGAAACTCACGTACATTATCATACCTATCAAACGAGGCCTGCTGTTCGTTTGTTTTTTCTGGGTGAGAGATATTTGTGAAGTAAGGATTTATGCATTGAGCGTTTTTGAGATCACTTGGAAGGTCGGACTCGTTTTTCCGGAGTATGTCTAAATTCCTCAAGGTATTTCATGTCCATCGTGAGTCTTAGTACTATTTCTGAAGTCGGTAAGTTTCTCAGTTTGTTTGAATTTTCTGTGGACTTTATCCCTAGCAGACATCATTTCCCTAATGTTCCCTGTTAACTATGGTGCAGGAGGTTTAGTTACCCTTACTCGTCGAAAGGGGGCGTGTATGTTGAAGATTTTCAAAATATTTCATTCAAAAAATAAGCATTTCATCAACAGTGTCACGGATATAAATAGTGACCCAATCAATGAGCATGAGATCTTCATGAAAACAGTTAATATTGAATTTAGAAAAATCACGATACAAGAGATATTTGATTTTATTCGTTTTTTGTGTGGCTTTGAATTCACATTTAATCAGATGATCGGAAATTCCTTGTAGGTCGATTGTATCAACATGGGTTATCAGATTAGACTCAGAACATACCAGAATGTCAATGAGAGTTTGCGTTGTGGAAGTGACTCTCGTAGGAGTATTTACCAGCTGCTGCAGATCATACGAGTTGAGAAGATTGTGGAAGTGATCGTTGCGTGTATCAGATGATAATAAATTGACATTGAGATCTCCGGATACTGTTTTATTCCTCATATTCCAGAATTATCAAGCAAAATCATAAATGTATTCAAACAAGAAAATAATATAAAAATTTCACAAAGAAAAATAAAGCTTTTGATCAAATTACATTCGAAATTGAAAGATGAAGATCCACTTTTCAAAAAATCTCATGTAGTCTACGGAATTCCTTGCAATGATTGTGACAAAAAATATATTGGTCAAAAAAAAAATAATTTGAAAACACGAATAGCTCTACACGAAAGTAACTGTAATAATATGAGACAAAATTAATGTGCATTAACTAAACATTCTATTGAAAATGATCATTCAATTGATTATAATAACACAAAAATTCTTCATATTGGAAAAACTTGAACAAACGTCCCTTTTTGGAAATGACTTAAATTAAAACGAGGAATAACGACATGAACAAGAAATCAGATATTGAGAACCTCAGTAAAATGTATTCGTTTCTATTAAACAAGAACACTATGAATTTCAAAATCAATACCTTCACCTTTCATTGTCAAAATTTACATTTCCCATGTTTTACCTTAGTATTTCATTAATCGAGAAAAACCTCAAATAGCACATGTATGTACCTTATATTTTATATTTATACTTTTTGATGCCCATTTTATATTGTAGCCCTTGAAAATGCTAATAAAAATCAGCGAGAGCTCGGGTAGCTTGAATGTTGTCATTAATTTATTCAAATACATTCAAACGAATACATGAATTGAGAAATGTTTCAACCTCAACTTCAATATTCTAAAACAGAAACACCCAGTATCTTCATGAATATTGAGGGAGATCAAGATTCGGTATTCAGTATTCAGTAAATCAGTGAGTATTCATTGATGACTCTTCAGAAACGGTACCAGAACATTTTTGAGAATGCATCACATCTCCTTCTCGGCGATCCTGCTGGTTAGCAATATATTGTACACCTTATCCAATCCATCTTGGCTCAAACTCAGATACTTTTCCAGTTGCACACTGGTAGTGTAGACCATGACAAAAAAAAAACACCCTTTAAGAATAAATTTCAACACACTGAACACATATTCATAGGTGTTTTTTCATCATAGTATACTTCAAGAGAATGCTGGCCATATAAATTATTAGTTCTGTGCCAAGATGGATTGAATAAGCTATAAGATTTTGGTGTTTTTTTGGATTTCTCGTTAGCATTCAACTTCACTTCATTTTCGAGCATATTTTCCATTTTTTTTTATAATAAATAATCAATTAAGTTTTCAAATGTGTTCTTTCATTTTCTGGATGAATGAAAGTTGGGTGTAACGGCAAAAAATCCTCTCGTAATGAGCCAAGCGAGTTTATATAACGATACCCTATCACAACACCCTATCGAAACTTATGAATCGGAATATAACTGAACTTACAAAAATATTCCAAAGTTCAAAAGCTCTCTCCACTGATGAAATGAAATAGCTTTCAGCAATGATTATACTGTCAAAAACTCCCATCCAAACTAAAAAACAAGAACACCAAACAAACTACAGAACAGTGTAGTGTATGAAGTAGCTCTTTCAGAATACAATGGCGTGTACATTGAACAAACAGGAAAATATCTCAAAACTCGTATTTTGTGAACACCAGAGAAGTATAAAACCTGATTATTAAGTGAAGAACTATCAAAATCTATTCACCATCAACCATCGAAATCATAAAAATGCCATAAATGAAAAACAAGACTCGGTTGGTTTGAGCAACTATTATTTAAACTCGATAAACTCAATTTCACGGGGGAAAAAATCAAAGATAATAAAAATGATCTGAGATGTCTGAAAGTTAATCCACTTCTCTGGATATAACCATATTAGTTGATGAATTCTATATTTTTCAAGCGAATTTTCTGCTCTTACCCTTTGTTGCACGCAGGGGGTTTCTGAAAACTGAGAAATCCTTTGATTTTGATGAGTTATCCGCATCTCAAGCATATTCAGAAACCTTAAAATGAACTTTTCAACAAAAGAAATCTTATCTGTTGGTAGGTTCAGTGTATGAGATATCACGACATCTTAGACATTTACAGTTTTTGAATTCCATTGGTATGTTTTTTATTTCATTTTTATTTTCAATGCTTTCAACTCTGAATCCATGATGTTATTGTTTCCTCTTGATATTGGTACCGGATTTCGGAAACGGCTTCAACGATTTTCATAAAATTCAGTATGTAGGAGTTTTCGGGGGCAATAAATCAATCTAGCAAGGTTTCATTCCCAGAAAACGTCGCAGTCGTGATTTTTTTATTCAAATAATCATTTCAATTCTTTTCATCATTATGTTGGTGAAATCTGGATATATTATTCATATTCCATCAGTGTGTAATCCGTATCTAGATATCGTTTCTAAAAAATACGATTTTCAAAAAAAATACCGAGCAAATCTCGGTCATCCAGGTACTTCTTCTTACACGACACTGTCGATGAGCTCTACTCGAAAACTGGAGAACCACTAATTTGAATGATAGTGCTGTTTTCCCACGGTTGAATATCGGTCTTCCAAAGTATATGGAGGGTAAAAATGATCCACAACTGATACCTGATGAATTTCAACATTTCACTATGTCTAATCGAATTAGTCACATAACAAGACCACCCTATTCCACTCATTATGGAAGAGCGGTTGAAGATGAAACAGTTGAGAATTCCATACCAAAAGAACTGGATTTAAATTGAATGAATATATGTCTGAATTCCATCTGACTTGAGGAATAATTTCGCTGTCGTTTTGGGATTTCTCCAGCTTATTTATTTTTGGGCCACTTATTGAAAAAACGCTCGGAACTGATGAAGCCTAAAGAATTGAAAAATCGGAAATCACCCTCAATGAACAATTGGAAATATACATCAGAAGAACAATGTAATAATCGAGGCCTCTGGTACACGCGCGGGCTTAGATTCATTGTCGCCTCACCTCAAATCAATTTCTTAATTAGGACGGCTCTGGGATGTGCGGTTGAATCCGGGCATGCCCCGCCGAGACACTTTCCAATTAGAAATCATCCATCGAGGGAATAATATTGCAATTATCTTCTGTCACAATTAATGGAATTCGATTTTTTGCGATTCTTCTAGTATATTTATCGATAATGATGTTCATCTGAGGAAAAAATCTCATTTTGATCGAGTAGGTCAATTATCAGTGGAATTCTCCTCTAAAAATGGCATTACTTATAAAGGTGAGATTTGTTGGTGCTGCATACACGTGTGTGATGAATCAGGGAAAGTCGTATTTCGTGTAAATATATTTATTTAAAAATCGCAGAGCGCTTTCGGCTACTAAGCCATCTTCAGTGCTATACCTGCAAGTAAGTAATAGTCGAAAATTGGATTAAAGGTTAGAATTGAATTACTTACTCGTCTAGGTATTTACAGGAAGATCTTCACAATAACAAATAATCGTGAGACATTACACTGAATGAACATCAAAGTTAAAGTCAGTGCCCTTTTGGGTTGACAGTTGAAATTTTACTAATAAAACATTGCAAAAAGATTAAAATTTGGATTCCCAACGTGCTGCATGCTGAGCAAGAGGGGTGACAGGAAGTGAAAATTGACATTGACTTAAGGTCCTAAATGATTTTGGAACATAAAGTTTTTGACAAATGACGTATTAGTGACTACAGTACATCAAAACTTTCCAAGGTGAGCAGAAAATTATTCAATTGAGATTGTTTGAAATAGGTAAGGTACGTTCTCGGTCCATCTCCCAACAGAAACTCCACTATAAGAACGCTGAAAGTGTACCAACCGTTTGAGTCTAATGGGAACCCAACATACGGTCACTGACAGAGATCTGACAGAAGAGTGACTAATTTGGAATGGTCCGAGGTACGTTCTGGAGTTAACTATTGTGGTTTTGAATTATACTTTAAGTGGAAATGAAAATTTCAAGAGTGCGTTCCGAAAACCAATTTTCAAGGAAGAACGATTCCACCAGCAGGGGGGAGGGGAAGTGGAATTAGGGTCTAATGAGAACCCAATTTTCCAATCCAAACACCGGAGCCAGGTAGAAAGTACTTTCCTCGAGAAGGCCTGTGAGGTGCACTCTGAAACATTAGAGAACTATTGCTCGTGTCCTCAGTACATCTTCAGGACAACGTCAGACTCAACCAGCGGCAAACCGTAGGTGAACACGAAGTTTGGGTCTAATGGGGACCACATTCGTTGTTCACAAGGGGTAGTCAACTGGAGAGAGAGATGAGCCCAAGAAGAAAAACCAAGCACAGCACAAAAATCGTCTAGTTGCATCATAATTGAAATTGTATAGATATCGAGTGTTAATTCAAAGGTGAAGCCTGGACAGGGACTCAAAGTTTGAGCCGAGCTACAACAAATTACTTATAAAGACACACTCTGGTTCTACGTATAACAAAGTAATAGAACAAGTTTCAGTCAGTAACACATGGAAGTGGATTTGATTTTCAATCATTCTAATATATCCTTATTTCAGGATGAAAACTGACTAATTATTCATAGAAAACAGAAAACTTTGATAACCATTTGGCACATTTCAGACTTTCACTTGATTTATTAGAGTCTCACTGTTACTGTTCATATTGGGGGAAGTATTCAGATCTCCATTAAAGTATACAAATCAATGTCGTTCTCAGAACAAAGTTTTCCAAATAGAAAAAAGTGAAGGTACCCCAACTATTTGATAATTATCACCTCTTATCAGTTTCCAGAGTTCAGTTATAACCAATTCCTTCTCAACCAATATTTCAGTGAATAATCCTAGCTAGCATTGCTTTTGAGTAAAAATCTCCGAGATATTTAACTAAGATTCCTTAAACGAAATTATTGGTATGCCAAACATATTCATTACAACCAAGCTGAATGTGATTTTTTTTTACGTTTACTGACGCGATATACATTTATGAAGATTCTCCAGAGGAGATACTGATAATATGGACCAGAGGGGTGATAATGTGTAGGTGTATTTTTTCAATAAGTTTGCTGGAAATGGCGTCAGGTCCCGGAGCGTAATTATTTTTCAATTTTGCTATGAGGACAATAATTTCATCATTTGTGACCGGTTGGGAGAAAAATTGATGAGGGGACCGATGAATCGCGTGAGAAATTTTTCGGGGGTCACACTTTTCAATTTTTTTAGCAATACTTATTCCCTTATTTATAAAGAAATCGTTGAAAGCATCCTCTTTGTTTTCATTATTATTTTCTATTTCTTATGGATATACCATTCAGTGAGTTAGGTAGTCACCTACCACGAGTATTGCTGACGAAGCGGTCATCGCTCTCCGAATCAGAGATAAGAAGAATGACGAACTGCAACTATTCATTTTCTCTCCCAACAAATTCTGTTGTAATAATTCTTCATATCATTCTATGTCACAACTCAGTAGAGTAAAGTTGTCTGCTATTTTGAAAATAAATCTTTTCGAAAAGTATTTCTGTCATTTGAAATTTCTGAGTGGCGCAGTCGGTAGGATTATGCAGTAGTGATTTTTGGAACTGTTTGAGCTGCCAAAACCAATCCACTACTTGGGATTTCGAGCCCTCAAGCACAATTGAAGGAAGGACCAACGACGGAAGGCCAGCAAAGATACAGCAGCCAGAATAAAGAATCGGAAGGGAAGGAAGACTACGGAAGCGTAAGTGTCCATCCTTTTGCACCCCTAACCCTCTGTTCAAGGTACTCGGTTGGTATAGTTAGAGCGTGCATTTCAAGCACAAAATAGTTAGGTCAGTCTATTGGAGACGCTAGAATAGGCCAATCTTTCGGAGACAATCAGGTTGGACGGAATTTTGAAAAATATTTTTAGGTATATTGATGTCTGATATTGACGATCTTATTAATCGATTATCAAATTCTCTCACCATTGATTCAGAAAACACTAGTTAAGGGTTTTAACGACGTAATCGTGATTTCAACAATTTGTTCTCAGAAATAGCCTTATATTCATCACAAAAATGTCGTTGCTGAACTGCTTTTATCAAGGTTAGTTCTGCCTTTTCTAAATCAAAACGTTTAATCATGATTCTATTGGGTAAAATTCCAGCAAATTTTAAAACAGAAATTGTTGCATTTAATAGTTTGGTCCAAAAAGGAAAATGTTGTATGAGATGCTACAATGGGGAAATTTTTTCGTCTTAAACTAATAATAAAAATTTTTCTTCTTCAATATTTAAATCTTCAACTTTATCGAAATATTTGATTGGTCATTCAGAAATGTCCCTTCTCAGGTCAACGAAACCATGAAGAATGATTCATTAGTGATAAAGGGTTTGAACCTCTGGATGCGCAATCGGAAATATTGTGCAATGAAAAAAATTTAACTGAACAAAATCAACACGGATGATAAAAAAAACAAGAAAAAGAAAAGTGTTGCAAAGTGGTATTAGTGAAAGTAGCAACGAAGAAGATGTTGTCTTTGCTGAAAGTGACAATTCTTTGGATTGGAAGATTGAGGAAGAAACGAGGTTCGCCGAAAATGATTCTTTTAACGTGGATGATTTTATCGTCGTTAAATTTGTGAAAAAGAAAATGATTAGACATTTCATTGGGCAAATAAATTAAGTCATGGAAGATGGCAAAGTCAGTGTTAAGTTTTTAAAAAAGTTAGTGACAGTTCCTACCACATTGTTTTTTCTGAGATTGATGACGTGGCTGATGTCAAAAAAGGGGATATAGTACTCAAACTACCTCCACCTCTTGATAATGCCGGGACTGCAAGAGTGAAAGCGTTTATTTCTTTTTTTTTTTTTTTTATTTGATATTGATTGATCACACCTACTTCGAATGTTTTTTATGTGTCCCTCTCAGCCCCGAATGTGTCCCTTTTAATCCAGTGAGATGTATTGAAAGGGACAAATACAGTGGTTCATATTTTTCTGATTTTTTCAATAACAACTAATTTTTTCGTGTTTTTCATGCTCGAAATCCTTTTCCAAATGTTGTACCATTAATAATATCAGGTTCAATAACTGTAAAATCTAGTGCTATTGCTTGTATACAGATTTACCCTGGAAATGTCCCTCTGATGCCACCTCTCCCCCACGATCTCGACTAAATTTTTTTATGAACAAGTATTCACGGACTTCCCCATCTTTGGTAGGAATTGGAGTTAAAAAATCTTCCATCTGACACAATTTTTCTATCAAAATATTCAGATTCAAAACATTACAATAGGAAGGTACGGAAAAACAATCTTCGATGCTGGGAACCTGACCCATGACTGTAAAACCAAGAGTGGTTTCAAAGGCTGTAGGTTTACCAGCTGTACCCGTGATACGATTTGAACCCACGATATCTACGAATATCGAAGCACCGAGTGGCCCATCAATATTTCCAGGGGTATGGAAGGATGGGTCTGCCAATGGAAGGTTTTTCAAATGAACTACTGAACCATTGTCTTTGGCAAAGACTCGAAAATTTTATCAACAAGTGAAACTTCAATTGGAAGGTTTACACTTGGGCCCGTGTTTGTTCTGTAGAATTTTTTGTGCAATAAGTATCACTATTACAATATCAGTAATAATTTTGCAACCGTTTTCTGGACTGAGAACAATTGCCTTCGAAGTATCGAGAACGACTGGCGCAAAAAGTGGTAAAAAAACAAGTCTTGTATTTTCGATCTATTTTAGACGAAATGAAATATTTGGTTCAGCAAAAATTTGTACGGGGAATTCATTGAAAAAAAATCAACTATTTCTTGAAAGAACACTCATTATGTAAGTGGAAAAGAGCAAAGGCTGAACTATAACACCTTCGGCAAATTCGCTACAAGGAAACACCCGCTAGTAACAATTTTGAGAATTACTAGACAGTTTCAAACGAAATCAATATTTAATCCAGCCTGAAGGACCAGAACAAATGGTGTGAACTTTTGTGTTTCCGAAAATTTCTCAAAGTGGACTGTATAGGAAATCAGCATATGTAGAAACCGAAAGGACTTACCACAGTTTCCTGAAGTGGAAATTTCGTTCTGCTGCTTTCACAACACCAACACACTGCTTATTCAAGAAAAATTGGTTTCATATAAATTGTCACTAACATGGTTTCTTTCGGAAGGTAAAAATGGTTTCTCTATCTCGTATTCGCTTTTCCCGCGAAAAAACTTATTTTAAACGGTCGTGACTCTTTCGTCAAAAACGAAAAGTAACGATGCGATTATTTTTCCCCTGATGCGTAAACAACCCAAACTACTGACAATAAAATAGTACAAACAATTACGACTATCTTCCTATAACTACTAAAAATGAAGAAAATTAAATAATTCATAAATACGGCGTGGACACTTGTCTAGGTAATAGTTTCTGAGGTATCTGGTATTTGGTTTCATACCGTTTTTTTTTGGGGGGACAAAAATATCAAGACTCGTAGGGAATCTCATCTGCTGTCGCTTGGATCTAACAGGTATTGATTGATGTGGCCAACTAGGTTTGAAATAAGTTTTGGTACTGTAAGAATTGGAATTATTCCAAACTGGAAATATTTGCGGATACTGGACCAAATTAATCCTGAATGGAATTATATTCGTCTGAAGCATAAGCAAATGGCTGTCTCGACACCAAATCATTTCTGCGATATGTGTTTATTGTATCACTTAGGCTACCATATATTCGTTCAAAATTCACAAATTCATTGGCACAGGCCTTGGCATATTCGACTCCCAAAATTATTGGAATTTTCTTCCTTGATAGGTCTAGTTCTTGTTAGCTCTTGGACTAGGCAATTCAGATCTCTGCGATCTGAAAAACACAAGTGTTTAGTTGTACTCGGTTAGCAACTGTGGCTTCTGCCCTACCGATTTACCTTTCTTGGAAGCATTAAAGAACATGGCTCTGGAATGTGAAATTTTCATATACTACGTAATCATTCATCAAACTTTCACATCGAGTTATGGATTCATTTAGAGTATTTCTATCACCCATCATAAAGTTTGATATTTTCTAAACGAGGCTTAGAGAGGTTCGAGTTTATTTGTTGAGGTTGTTGATCTACTTGTGGTGCACTTGCCATCCTTTTTTATGTTATCTTCGACGGACAAATCACTAAATTACTGCAAAATACCTTCAATATTGATCAAGAGTATTCTGTTGATACACGATTGTTTAATTTCATATAAAAAGAATATATATTCATGATTATTAATTTCTCAAAAATATTTCTCTCATGATTATTGATTTTGTTACTATGATTTCTTGTCAATTTCCAAAATACAGTTGAAAATGACGCTACTACCCTATCTTTCCAAAAATCCTAAAATAGAGGGGTTATGGAAAGTAAGAAATAAATTTGACACAGAATTCGACAATGGCCTACTACAGTTTCCAGTTCCTTTCCCGATTCTTATTCTGCAGAGGGCTCTTTGTAATCGCTTCGATCTTCGCTGAAGACGTTGAAACTTTAAAGTCGGGTGAGTCATTTTTGATTCGACGAAACAGTTCTTTTTCACGACTGCGAGGATTCTACCTATCTATGAATATTCGAATTCATTTTTTAAAACCAAAATCGATTATCATGAGATTCAGAATATGGTACCCTTGTATTTCCTGGAATGTCTCGGGCTCCTGGAGATGAGGCACGTTTCTGGGCGAATTGGTATTACTAAAAAATGCAATAAGGTGACCAAGGCACGATGAGTGAGCGATGTGAAATCAGTGTTTTTGAAAATTTCTTTTGGAAAAGGCAAGACTACTCATTTTGGTCCATGAGAACGTGGCTCGAAGTATAATAAAATGATGGAATATTCCTAGAGAGTCTGTAGAAATTTCAAGACCAAGCATGCAATTAAATCGATCTATCATGCCTTCATTTATAGTTAGCTGAGTTTTGCAAGTACGATATGGAACCCCTTGTATGAATCACATATATCGGGGCTTGAAATTATCTAAAACAAATCCATAAGATCCATGCATTATAGGGTGTCAATTACATATGTATAGACAGTTTCAATGTTGTTCGGGAGCAATACAAAATCTAGTTATTGCAACCCCGCAGAATAGTTACTGATCTTATCTTCAATTACAAAATTGTTAACAATATTTTTGATTCACCTTCCCTATTATCTCTGCTAAACTCAATACTCGCAATAAAAAAATAATTTTTTTACTATACTTCCACACTAATGTAATCAGAAATTCTATTATAAACCGGATTTCAGAATCTTTCGATAAGTACTGTAAGAATGTACATATTTTCTTAAAACGAAATTAAAAGGTGTATTTAAAAGGAATCATACATGGTGAAAATAGTATGATTTACTTCATTACACACTATCTGTTACTTAGATATCGGAAAAATAATATATTCTTATGTTATTACATAACTCATAGCATGAAAGATTCCATAGAAAAATAGTATTGCTGAACTACTAATTGTCACATTCATCACTACCTCATCAAGTTATAATCACCTTTTATCTCTGTAATTTGAATCTTCAATGTATCTCTTGAAGGATACTGTTTTGGTTCCGACCTTATCCCGGATTGTATGAAAGAATAAATAAATCAATAAATATGTTTAATGGCGGCTGTAACGTACCAAAATCATAATGTCGTTCCATGTGGGAGGGAGAAGATGAAAACCAATTGGTTGGTGTTGTCTCTGAACTAATCGATGTCTGTCAACTGTCTAATCGACCATTAAAAATGAAGTGAATGCTGAGGAAGACCAATTAGAATGAATTGTATGTAATGATGAATTCAGTGGATTATATGGAGGGGAAAAATATCACAGGTTGCAGTACCAACCCAACGATTGGTGGGCAATTTGAAACTGTTCAAAGTTCTTTGGGAAAAATGATCATGATTTGAGGAATAATTATTTCTTTCTTTTTTCAAAAAATATAGTTATAAATGATGCTGAGACTGTTTGAATCGGGTTTTTGTTCATACTATTCTGATAATTATTAATGAATATAATTTCTTTCGTAATAATTATTTTCTGTACGCAAGACTTTAGTTTGTTGAAAATTCATGATGTGTTTGTAATGTGTCTGTTGCTTTGAGGTTATATAACAAAGTTTGTTGGTAAGCTCTTATTCACGACTGTACTTCATCGGGAAATTGCGTTATAATTGAATGAAAAAAAAGTGAAAGATTCGTATGGAGCACAGACGGTAGAGAAGTTGATTCAGTGTATGGTTAGTAGGCTATCGGTCATCCGTTTCGATCCAAATATTACAGTGTCATATTAATATTCTCATAACATGAGGATAATGAATTACCAATAATCAGAATTGGAACCTGTTATTGGTGATTTCGGTGCCAAATTGGTGCCTATGTTTGTGGAAAATATCTAAAATTACTACTCACTTGATCATTTTTTCAACTGCAGCCAAAGGCTTACTGGCAATGGAATCATTGATTTTTTTTCGGTGATTTCCCTCATCCTGTATAAAGTTCATATGTGTATTGATTAAGGGGATTTGAAAAATTGAACCTTATATTATAATGGATGTGTCTTTAAAAAAAGTTTCACTCATGCCACTACTCTCATATCACCCTATATAGTGAAGGTAATTTTATTGATACCACCAATGAAATTAAGAAGTCGACTTGCCCGAGATTTTTTCAAAACGATTTCGTTTCAGAATTTTGAATGATATGAATCGATTTCACAGCATGCTGCATTCCTATACATTTTTTCAATTTTCAATCTCTACAAATACAAATTAATGAATAATAATATATGTATGTCATTACATAAAGTCTGGAATGACGCCCGTCTCAAGGGGAACAAACGCCGGGCGTTGTTCTGGACACTAGTTTGTATTTTATTCCAGAATCACAACCTCTGATTGACAAACAATTTCAAAAAGTTTCAATTGTATACACCACATCGTGCTATGGCGTCATGATCGTAGGCAACGTGGTTTCAAATTTTGTTTTCACTCTCCTGTCGAATTTCAAAGTTGTGACTGACGCCTTTAGTAAACCAAAGGGATGATATATCTTCAACATCTGAATTCCCCACAAGAAAAATATTCAACACTTCCTAATCACAACTTGACAGATATTTTTCTCTTGGAGTTAACCCACTTCTAATAAACGTATATGAAAATACAACTCGGAACTGTGTCGAAACTTCTACAGAGGATTACATAGATAATACCAAACCTGGGGATAAGTTCAGACTTCAACTTTCAGAAGTGTAATCCTACGCACACACTAACAAACTTCGTAATTCTCGAAGCTTTTTATAAGTTTGCTCTCTTCGTGCGATACAACACAGTACTGACCGCGTACGTAATCACTTCTTCAGAAATGTAATATGCTCAGGTCCTGAAAAAGGGGTGTTTGTGTTCTCAATAATAACTCTGATGAAAGATCGAATGGGTAAATCTGGTGTGAAAGGTGAAACTTAAAAAAATTAATATCAGGGATTATTGGTCTTTACGGAAAGTGTCACTTATGTACCTACTTTAATATTTTGAGTCGAAAGTTGTGTTTTTATATACGTTTATTAGAAGTGGGTGAACTCCAAGAGGAAAATATCTCCCAAGTTGTGAGGACGAAGTGTTGAATATTTTTCGTGAAGTTAATTCATCCCTTTGGTTCACTGAAGGCGTGAGTCACAACTCTGAAATTTCACACAATAATGATGGCACGGCACGATGAGCTGTTCACAATTGAAAATTTTTATATTTGTTTCACAATCAAAAGCTGTGATTCTGGAATGAAATAGAAGCTAGTGTACAGAACAACGTTTAGCGTTTGTTGCCCTGGAATCACGCTTTTATCAAGTATGATCTGAGAATCGGCTCTCTACAAATTTTGATCATTATGGAGAACCGCATTCATTTGAAAGGGTGTATGTCCACGCTGAGAACATTATGGTACGACCGCCATTAGTGCCCAAACTGGTGTTGAATTCAGGGCTATGTATTTTCCACTGAGCTAATAATCATGGGACTTGTGCCTTTTTTCCATAGCTCGAACGAAGGATCGTACAAAAATTGAGGATAACTTTCACTCAATTCTTATGAAAATTTCATATCCACCATTATAGTGAGCCGAAAAGGAGATATACTAAATATATGAGTCGTATAAACTACGATCAAGAAATTCCTTCTTCAACTGATATTTCTGTGATGCCTTAACTGATAGGCCGATATGATTCGAAAAAAATATATCGAAAAGGCCTATCGATTCTCTGTTCGACATTGGGTTCCACTTTCGAAAATCGAATCAGCAGTTAATAGTTACTGTGGTACCAGCAGGTCCATATATCTTCATGACTCTACAAACATAAGTACTTACCGTTTGAAATTATTTGTTTTTGGTATATGAATTTTTTTCGTAATTTTTGAGTTTGATCACCTATAGATCTATATTGATATTATAAAGAGGTTTGTTTCTAACTTTGTTTGTTTGTCTGTAGGGATAATCTTCGGGAATACGATATGATCATGAAAATTTATCAACTAACAAAAATGAACACTATTCAGGTGTGGTATAGGCATTTTATGATTGAATAGAAAATTCAGTGGAAAATGATAGTATTTGTAAATCGAGTCGGAGGAAAACGGACGAGATGTTATGCTTCAACTGTGTGCGCTGACTAAACGGTTCGGTATGTACGACGTTGGCATCCGATGAGAAAGGATTTTTCAAAATTCCACCGCTAAGTGGGGGAAAAATGAGGGCAAATTTTGTATGGGACAACGTGATGCCTTGCTCCAATCTACTTCAAATTCTGCATGAGCATCCTCCAACAGAATTGATGGCAGAAATGTTTCGAATTTTATTGAAATTGATCTCCTAACGGGTTCAAAAAGGATTGGGAAGTTATTTCGGGGGTGAAACAACGCACAGCCCAAACCACTGATAGTGGAGATCTGAAACTTGGAGGGTGTCTTTTTTGTAGGACGTAATGAGCATCCGATAAGAAGAGGTTTTCCGAAATTGCACCCCTAAGGGGGTGAACTAGGGTCAGAATTCTTATGGGAAAACGTGATGCCTTGGTTCAATCTACTTCAAATTTTGCATGAATATTCTTCAACAGAATAGATAGAGGACGTGTTAGTATATTATTGAAATGCATCGCATTTGTGGGTTAAAAGGGCGTAGAAACTCATTTTGGGGGTGAACCAACGCACAGCCTCAACCACTGATTGTAGAAATCTAAAGCTTGGCAGATGTGTTCCTTGTGTCATATCGGCGTGCGATAAGGAAGGGCTCTACGAAATTCCAGCAATGAGGTAAAAAAATGGAGTCAAAATTTGTATGGGCAACGTGATGCCTCAGTTCGATCTACTTCAAATTTTGTATCAACATCCTTTAAATTAAATTATGGGAGCCTTATTCCGTATTTAATTGAAATCCATTGCCTACCAAGCACTGATCGAAGAGATCTGAAACTTGAAGGGTGCGTTCTTTGTATGACGTAGACATATGATGAGGAGTTTTCCGAAATTATACCCCTGAGGGATATGAAAAACAGGGACGAAGTTTGTATGGGACAACGTGATTGGTGATTTGTTGAATTCATTGAAATGAGGTTATTTGATTGTGCTGTACCAATTGTCTCTTATTTTCGATCCCACAGTGAAAACGTTAAAATATTAACAATAGTTACGTTTCAACTCTGGATGCGGAAATGAGTGACAATTGGTACGGCAAAATCAAACAACTTAATACAAATCACCAAACAGCTAGTTCACAACTCAATAAATCATTCAAACAACCATTTCTCTCCCGCCTATCCATTCACTTAATCGCTGTTTATAATCAATTCACTCCGTACTTTTCCCCGTCCGGCGTCTATAGGTCCATAATTCTGGAGTTTTCCGTACTCGAATTGGTATCGACATTTCTGTTACTTTCGCGATAGTTCTCTCCACGTGTGAACAAATGTGGATGGTATCTCTCTCGAACATTCTAGAAGAATCGCGATGACAGTCGATGAGCATGGTCTTTTTCGACTCACACATAGGTGCAGAGGAAGTCAGGGGCGTCGGAAAACGATTTCATTGTTTCGCAGTATTGTTGTTGTTCGTTGAATTCGCAACACTCCCCCCCTTCCGGAAGTTGTAGTTGGTTTCCGTTAACTAGCTGACGAACGTCAACCCTCAGAAGTCGAAACTTGTGCGAACAGTGGATCAACGAGGCCTTATCTTTTAACGTGCGATTAGGCAGCACGATAGCCCGGCAGGAAATCGAACCCCGGTCTTCCGCTTTGAAGGCAAATGTGCTAACCTCTACTCTACCGAGAACCACAGTTGTTAGCTCCAAACGAGATTCGTCGAATCATTTCATACAAGATGGTCACGTCCATTGTCTTTCCATATGCACGACCTTCGGCTCGCTTCGCGGTAACAGTTGCACCCATTAGCCTAGGTCTTCTTTGCCAAATAGGATCTTTCCCAAGGCCACTGTAACTTGGGACTCAAATTTTTTGCTGTGGCTGAGATTAGATTATCGCGGAGCTGGCCCAGGGCCTGATTCACTGCGACCTTTTCAGATCTATTGTGATGCTCATTCGCCTTTAACTTTCGTTGTCTATCTTGATCTCTTTGATGATGACTCCATAGCCTTGACACTAACTCCTTCATATAGCTAGCAGCCTCTGGTTTCTCCTCCCCGCATCTTGCGTGTCTCAGCCTTGCTATCGCTTCGCATTCACAGAGCACATGCAGTGTGGTTTCTTCCTCCTCTTGACAGAACCTGCATTGGGTTTTTTCTGTCAGACCAATGTTACTCATATGTTTTCTGAGCCGCCTATACCCCGTTAGTAGACCTACCACTACCCTCATGGTTGTGGTTCAGCAGGTCTTCCGTCAATCTGGGCGCTGGTTCATTTATGAACTCTTTCGCCTGTCTCATTCCAGGGAGCTTATTCCACCAATCTTTCAATTTGTTTTGCATCCATGAATTCATGGATGTCTTTATACTTGCTTTCGCTACCCCGTAGAAGGGTTCTGGGCTGATCATAGCCTTAGATGCGCCTTCACGGGCTAGAGCATCGGCCTCCTCGTTGCCCTTGTGTTCCTCATATCCGGGTACCCTAGAGTAACCTTTTTTTGGGTACTTAATTGCCGCCTGGCTGTCCAAGAAAATGGCAATGGTTTTATTTACGACCTTCTGCCTGTTTATTTCCTCTATACAATCTTCGATGGCCGCTACTTCTGCCTAGGACACAGTGTACGCCGGCACCCACTCCTTCTGGGGTCTTCGAGCCATCTGTATACCAAGTTTCTTCCGCTTTAACCGGTGTGCCATTCTTCCAGTCCTCTCTACTTGGTATGATGATTTTGAAAAGATCTTTCTGAAAGTTGTACTGCGGATTTGTGTAATCCACGGGCATTCCTAGTATTGGATCTGCCTTCAGTCACTCGAGCTTCTTTTTGTATGTAGATGTGCAGTGGTGGAAGTCCAAGTGGGACCTCAAGAGCTACAGTTGGGGTAGTTCTCACGACTCCCGCGACACTAAGACACGCCAGCCTTTGTATGCTACCTGCAGCGCTAGGTCTGTCGATTTTCCAAGCTGGTATGCATATTGACGAGCGCTTAGAGGTTTCTCCTTCAGCGTTTCGTCTCTTAGGTATTGGTCCAGTAACTTTTCAACGGTTTTCATTAGAAAGGACGTTAGACTGATAGGTCTGTATGACTTTGGCGTTTGGTCTAATATTTTGCATAGTTTGGGCAGGAAGACCACTTTCGCCTTTTGCCATGATTTTGGAATATATCCTCAGGCCACGCAGGCTCTGAGAATCCTACTCAGATGTGGTATCAGCACCTCCAGTCTCTTTTGTAGCAGAATCGGGTGGCTGAGATAACCAAGCTGCATTGCCCTCTTTGGTGCCTATCCGCATCGACTTTTTGTTGAACCTGATCTTCATCTTGTCATTGGTCATCTGCAACTTTCACCTGGCAAAAATGTGGACAGTCCTCAATCTCTTCTTCACGTCCTCCACATAGTCTGGCAGCGACATATCTTCAGTTTCATCAGCTCCAACTCTGGCAAACATCAAATCGATTGGAAATTTCAACTCTTTACTAGTTGGAAACATGGAGGATGGGTATTCGATAGCTTCATGTTGAAAACTTCAGTACGCCATAAGCAACAGCAACAGGGGTATCAGTTTGTCCCAATCTTTTTGGTTTTCGGACAAAAAAATTGACAGCTATAGTTGACCGTGTGGTTGTGTCTCTCGACCATTCCATCTGACAGGGGATGAAGAGCTGATGTCTTGGTTTTCTTTATCCTTAGTGTGGCCATCATCTACCTCAAAATGCTCGATTCGAAATTATGTCCCTGATCAGAGTGGATTCCTTAGGGTACCCCACGTCTGATATCATTCTGCAGAAGAGCTCCAGCAACCGTTTTGGCTTCTTGGTTGGGTATAGCTTCATTTTCTGGCAATTTCGAGAAGTAATTCATAACGACACCCAGGCACTCATTCTCATAAGTTGTCAGAGGAAATGGTCCTAGTATGTCCTTGCGATATTTCCGAATAGAAACTCTGGAAGTAGTGCTTAAATTTTTCCCTGGGCTTTGTTTCGGGACTCTCCTTGGCGAAAGTTCACGCAGTAGTACCTCTCGCGTAACTCTAGCTGTTCTGTTCACCTAAAAGTGTCCTCCGAAACGGCTGTCGTGGAGTTCTTCAAGTACGACTGGTTGGTGATAAACCAGTTTCCCATCAGGGATACACTTTTCCGAGTGATTGAGTTATTTTGGAGACTCAGGGAGTCCCATTGAAGTCAGTATCCTACTATTAGTTGGTC
Organism: Zygogramma bicolorata; assembly: GCA_032362365.1. Classification (NCBI taxonomy): domain Eukaryota; kingdom Metazoa; phylum Arthropoda; class Insecta; order Coleoptera; family Chrysomelidae; genus Zygogramma; species Zygogramma bicolorata. Next base: position 26,257 of record JAVJAQ010005038.1, read on the forward strand.
AAATTTTGCGATCTCCTGCCACTGCGATCTTGCTCCTTCATGGATCCTGTTTGGGACTATCTTCAGATCTTGTTTCTGTGCATTTCTCACCATATCTTTTGCCAGAGCATTTTTGTCGTTGTCGGTAGCGGCCATGACTTGTTGCAACCTTTCTATTGGCGGAATCATCAACGTCGTGCGGTGGCCATCCATCTTTCATCTCCTGGCGCTGGCAGAACTTGCAGCCCCTCTCCAGGCAAGGTCTTCTTGAGAGACTGTCTGCGTTTCCATGACTTCCTCCTTTGCGATGGAGTAGCTCCAACTCTTATATTTGTAGTTTTTCTACATTATGGAGTTTCTTTCCATTCACTCAGTACTTATTTTCTTCCTTGCCCAACGTTTTGATGATATAGCCAATAACGACTTCTTCTCCGCCTCGCACCTAGGATAAAACGGCCCCCATCCATACTGGGAAGCATCCGTGTCAAGGATGGGGAAATATAGTCTTCTTTAGGGCATGCCAAAATTTGGGCAGTAGTCAGGTGACTCTTAAGGGTATTGAAAGCATGCTGACACTCCGTTGACCATATATTGTCGTGATATCAAATGTCATCAAGTAAGAATCATTGTGCATTTGCTAATCAGTTGGAATTTCTTAGGGAATAATCATTTAAGTATCCTGTATATAGTCATAGAGAATGACATTCACGATTGACATATAAACTGCCATATAGAATTCAACAAATATTATTTAATAAATGCAACGAATTGAAAACAAGTATATTATTGGAAATATACTCAATGAATTGGAAAAATATCAGAGAATAATTCAGACACGAAATTAACAATGGAGATGACCTAAATTTCTCAATGATTGAAATTGTAAATGTCAACAATGGAAACTGGCATTCAATTATTATGTGATATCGAAGGATCCTTCAATAAAATATAAAAAAAAGACACATAGAATGATGAAACGACAAATGTAATGAAAAACTAAAATATTGGAGCTCAATTAAGAGACAAACGAAAATTTTCTAGAAACGATCATGATTTAGAAATTTACTGTCAAACCTTCAAAATATGTAGAATATGGGAATTGTTGTTAGGAAACTCGATATATAACTTTTTTTGTCGACGAAGGGGAGCCGGAAAGAATCTCCAAAGGAGAGAGATGTTTCAAAATTTTTGTTGGCAATTAAATGAGAAAATCCTCACCTGTATTAAATAAAGTGTTATGATTTTGTGTCGTGATTGTGAAGTAGTGCTACACAAGTGTTTTCAAGACATTTCCTCCACATAAACACCACAGAATTTGATGATTGGAATGAGGTTACGCAGGTTTCTGAATTCAGTGCCATATTGAATTCCAGTCCCATGATGTCACTGAAACCTACCTGCAGCACGTCCAGTGAGGAATAAAGCTGGTGAAACTTTCCATATATATCGTTGCAACGTATATTTTCCATATACATATGATTCCCTTGAGCTCATGAACAATCCCATTTCTTGTTCCCTTTGAACGATTTCCGTGAGTGATGATACAACAATTTAATCTAGAATTCTTTGTGTCAGCTTGTTTTCGTCGGCATGAACAGACTATTTCATGACATGGAACATTTAAAATCCCGGAACGGTGGAGTTGGGTACAGAAGTTATAAATCGTACGGTGTTGTAGGTTCGAGAGTATTGTAAAATGATAATGTTTGGTGGCGAATACCATTATATTTTTGTGCACTTCAATCTTAGTTTCCCAATGTCTTCTCATCATTTAATGGATCTGAATATTAGTAAGGGTATTATTCATGAAAAAATTATGTATTTGTTTGTTTTGATTGCTAGTATCAATAAATGATGACACTGTTGACATTTCTTGTATTTATTCATTTGAATATTTCCTTTCGCTGAATTCTATATCTTTTCTGACTGGTATTTTACGTATTGCTTTCCAGCTGAATCCACCTGAGATTCAAAGAAATACTTTATTATTGTTAAAGTCTTTGCACAAGAGTCTCCCAACATACCAAATCAATATATTTTCACAAAAATGACCTTGAAATAATCCTGAGAGTTATTAAACAAAATCGAATTCATAAATAGAAAATAAACAAATAACATTTCACATATACAAAATATTAGAATAATGGGCGTCCAACGTGACTGGCATTCAGATAAAAAATGCAGACTAGAAAAACTGCAAAGAAGAGCAAACAAGAAAAAACTGGTTCAAGTCAGGAACAAGATATGGGAAAAGAAAGCAAAGTTGAAATAACCAGCCAAGAAACTGGAGATGGCACTACAGAAAAAACAAAAAGAATGCAAGAATTAAATATGCAAGACTTGATGAGGTTTCTAAGTGAGAAAGAAGATGAAAAAAGAGAAGAAATGTAAATCCTGGAAATGAGAAAATAAGAAGAAAGATAAGCAATATAAATCCTAGAAAATAGAAGAAAGATAAAAATTGACAACATTAATACAAGAAGGAAGTAAAGAAGAAAGAAACAACTTGAAAGAAATAATATAAAAGGAAATGTAAAGTCAAGAAAAAATATCAATCAAGAAATTAGGGACATCAGGAAAAGAATAAATGATACAGTGGAAGAATGTATTGTTAAAATGGCTGAGGAGAGTAAGGAAACAGTAGAAAAAATTGAAAAAATTCATAACAAAATCCAAGACATAGAAGTAAATATCATGCAAAACAAGGAAGAACACAAGAAACAGAAGAAAAACTGGAGAAGAGGATAGAAAAAAAAGCTGAAAGACTAAATGGGGAAATAAATGACCAGGATCAAGATTTAAATGGACAAGTTATCTGAATAAATGGAAAATAAATCAAACGGAAAATAGAATGAAACAAAAAAGTAATGAGGAAGTATGTATTAAAACCCTGCTTCTCATGCAAATGAAAATAATAATTTTCACGGGTAGTTTTAGGGAACAACATCCAGTACCCCTCATAAAATATTCAGAAAATGAATTTTGTGACAATATTACTTCTGCAAACAGTTATCATGAGTCAACTGGGAAAAGGATATGTATGCTATGCAGCTTATACCACATCTCAATACTTACACTGCAATTTCACCGAAGAATACATAGTTTATTCAATAATGACAATAACTTGAAGGAAATAATGGTGTTATATAATTTCAAAGATACGGAGAGTTTATGCCAATTTCTAATCATACAAGAGAGGAGGAGAAACAGTTAGAATACTTCAATAAATGGAGAAAGTTATAATAATGGGGGGTATTTTTAAAAGCAGAAAATGTGGATATGGAAATTATGGAAACAGGAATAATAGAAAGAGGTATGATAGTAATGAAAGACAAAGATATGAATAATAATGAAAATAACCATCATAGCGGTTATGTAAATAATAATATTAACAGGAGTTATACAAACAACAGGAACAATAACGAACAATATAATAATAATAATGAAAGATATAATAGATATCGACACAATAATAATAATATTCGAAATTATAATAGCATGACATATGAAAATAGAAACAGACCAAGAAGCAAAGGAAGACATTACGAGACAAACAATATTACGAGTTAATGGGGTAACTTATTCTGAATTAGTTACTCTATCAAATTTGAATTAGTAATTCAAAACAAGGAATCTGTGCAAAGTTGTTACCTATCCTTGAAGGAACTTATATCATTGGCAGTCAGGATAGTGTGAATAGTTACAGAATGGAATATGTGAATGAAGATAGAATGAGGGGCATATCCAACATAAATGGCATTTATTTATCCAAAAAAAGTGATACCAATTGAAAATTTCAAGAAGTATGAGATATTTTCCCCAGGTCTAAGAAAAAATCTCATCTGATACTTGAGATATTGTCATGATATCATGAGTCCTGGAGAATAACCACGTCACGACTCCAACAGGCGATTTTCACACGGGACGTCCCAGCCACGCGCTTCAACCTGCAGGATCACCCGGGAATCACGGAACGCATAAGGACCAGAAGGTACATGAAAAGGAGATACCAACGGACACTCGCTCCAATAGACAAGAGCTGGATCTAAAGGGACAGCAGAATTTCGCAGCAAGAGCTGCGAGTACTACTGAACCAGCAATGAACAACCCGTGGAACAGAACTCAACACCGAAAAACAGTCTGCATGAAAGATACAGAAATATCTGAGGCAGGGCCGACGGAAACCATGCCCTCCTATACATGGAGAAGACGACATGACCCATACTGATCTCGAGAAAACGGAAGCATTCGTTGAGAACTTTTGAAGTCAGTGTCGGGGAAACAACAATGCCTACGTTACCGACGAGGAAGAGAACAACGAATGACAAATCGACAGGACAGTGCGCAAAATCAGACAATAGCGAGGCGATGCGACGCTCGACCTCTAGACCCAGCAAGCCCCGAGGAAGTCAGAGACTTCGTAAGAAGTTTCGCTGCCCGGTAAACCCCAGGCCCGTACCAAATCCCCAACCGGGCACTGAAATCCCCACTCTGGTAGAGGATAGTGGCAATGACAAACATCATTAACGCTATCCTTCGACTATACGGTCCTTATGATCCTGAAGCCAAACAAAAACCACATGAAACTTTTCCTAGAGATCAATTACCCTAACACCAAACTGATATTTTTGCACTCAACGCTGGTCGTGCTAACAAATTTAGCGAAGTACTATTATAAGGACTGGGGTTAGCTGTTTATATAGCTGAAGTTAATCGGTCCGATATGGACTTCGTTTGTTACCGATACTTATTCTAATTGATTAACTAGTGCAGCTACTACCTGCAAAGTTTTCTGGTCCGATATGGACTTCATCTGTTATTATTGATAATCCTTAATACTTTTTCAACAATAGATTGAAAAGCGGACTAGAAGGGATAGGTCCCCTGTCACCATTCATGATGTTTTCACATTTTGTAAATTGATACTAAATCTAAAGTAAGGGTTAGTTGTTTACATACCTGAAGTGTTTCCGGTTCGCTATAGACTTTGTTACTGCTAATAAGTCTAATTAATTTCTCGATAATGAACCAGTGCAGTGACTACCTGTAAAGTTGTTGGTCCGTTATCTGTTACTATTGATTATTCTGATCACTTTCTCACCAATGAATTGGAGAGTGGACTGAAAGGAATAAGTCCCTTGTCACCATCCATACTGTTTTTACATTTTGCTATTTATAGACTCTCACATGCATCGAGTAGTCTTGTGTCATGCACATGGTTGATCAGTTTCAGATTGCTTTCATCAATTTTTGGGTCATTGACTAGAGCGTATTGGGCGACACTGGATTTTTCTACCCTTCCGTATTTCATGTGTGCTAAATTTTCCTTGAAACGGGGTTAAATAGCTCGTCGGCTCTGGCGGATGTGTTTGTTGTTGCAATATTGGCAACTGATTTCGTAAATTCCCGAACGGAACGAAATCAAATGCTTAAACAGTTTCACCAAATTCAAAAAACATCTGAAGAAATTTCTAATAAATAAGGAACCATATTCACTAGAAAAATATTTCAACTGAAGTACATATCTTTCATCTTGACACTATTCCACTTCTGTATTTCATTTGTTTTGTAACATGTAAAGTATTTTTGTGAAATGAAGATTATTATTATTATATTGTGATAGCCTGTTCAGGAAACTCGAGTACGCCTCGAACTTCTTTGTATCTGAGACACCTGCACCTTTCATCGGACCCAAACATTACCCGTCAGCCTGTATAATCCGTCCAGATTCACAGTTTTCTGGAGTTTCCCATACATCCTGCCGGCATCATCAAAAGTACCCAGTGTCACTGACGTGCCAGACCTGTCGATTCTCAGGGTATGAGGTGTGTGAGTGTGTGACCTCCTAATCCTCCTTCCTCACTGAATCTTGAAATCGCCTCTCTCTGTCGTCTTTCCCACATATTTTCACTCGTTCTGGGAGCTGGAACTTTCGGCCCTTGAAATTTGCTTTTGCGTTTTTGTTTTTGTTACGCTCCTCTATATCCTCGATCCTCTTTAGACTCCTTTCGACATCATCGACGAGTTCTTTGCCTATTTACTCTTCTTTCCTCCGGTTGTCTCCTTGTTTGGGCTCAGAAAGCTGACTGTGCTTTCGACTATGTTGATCATGATATTTGCATGCCAACCGTCTTTTCAGTGGGAGTTAGAGGTTTAGGTTTTTCCACCGCACTTTGTGATGTATCATCTTTCACCACACTTCCAGATTTACTTTGTGTTTTTTGTGGGTTCGCCACAGTTTCTTTTGTACTTTTATGTTTTTTGACGGATTCACCACACTTTCACAAGTACTTTGAGTTTTGGCGAAGTTCCCTACACTATCATTCGGATTTTTCCCCACAATCCCTAAACGACTTTGTTTTAAGTCAAGGTTCACCATCCTTTCCAAAGGACTCTCCTTTATACTTGTGGATTTTAGGTTCACCACACTTTCTGATTGACTTTGATTCTCCTCGAAGTTCACCACCCTTTTCGAAAAACTTGGAAATTTTTGGGCGTTCGACACACCTTCCTTTGTACTTGTGGATTTTTGGCTCACCACAGTTTCTATTGTACTTCGAAAATTTTCTTCGTCCGCTACTCTTTCTGAAGAACTTTGTCGGTTTTGGACGTTCACCACATCTTCCATTTTACTTTTCTGGTTCCCACAATTTCCAAACTACTTTTCAATTCGTATTTCTAATTTAGGTAGCTTCTCAGGGGCTTTTTCTGCAATTTCTGAATTGGGTAGTGCGAAAAGATTCTCCACACCTTCCGCTAGACTTATGTTTGGTAGAGTGATTATTGTTTTCACTACAGTTTTCGAGGTACTTTGAAATTCTTTGTGAAATGTTGAAAAAGTAATCAAAGTACCTGGAATCGGAGAGCTTGTATACTCTACACTTTTTTTTGTCTTAGAGGAGGTTTTCGCAGAGTGATCTTGTTGTTCGCTTTTCCCCGGTGTATCGGCTGCCCCCTGTATCCCATGGTGTTTTTCTGGGCCTATCTTGTCCTGGCTGTCATTTGTTACCGATTCCTCACCACCATTCGATGGGGAGTTTTGCAATCTACGCATTCGGGGTAGGCTCCAAATTCGATACACTATATAGGGGAAAAGTTTCATCCAAAATGATTTTCTGGCTTCGGGGGTTTTCACCTGGAATCGTTTCTGGAGTGTCTGTGTTGGCTTCCAGGATGTTCCTGAGGATTTCGATGGTGGGTATTTGCGTGATTTCAGAAATTTCAGGATCATTCTTGTGAACGATATCAAAGGGATGTTTGAAATTCACTTCTTGTAGACATTTTCTCCTCAGATGTGTCCTGTGGGACTTCTCGGTATGCCTTCAGAATTTTTCCGGGATTCTTGTTGCGATTTTCAGGTATCGCTTTTACCGGACTTTCCATTTGGCATAATCTATTAGAGATTTTTTCCGGGCCTATATGACCCTATCAGAGGCTGGAGCCTCCTGATTCTCTTCTCCTTTTATCTGGACGTGTTGAGGATTGGGAATGTATATTCTGGGTTGTTTGTTGTTTCGGGGTTCCTTCTTGATTTGGGTTTGCCTTTTTTTCTCGCAACATTTGTGTATATTTTTCTTATCATAATTCACTGGCTCAGGTGTTTTGAATGTTTTTCGTTCACCCAGGCTAGCTCGTCTCGTGCTGGGATCACTCATTCAACGGTGTACAGAGAAGTTGGGATCTTTTGTAAAATCCCAAAATTTTATTGAAAAATTTGTCAAAAAACACGAAGAAGTTCCCACTGAATGGACTTTTCACAACACGAATAGACAGACAGAGCTCTAAAGCACGTCCGTTCGCTTCAACGGCTGAACGGCTAAGGTAATCGAACTTGTCCGGCCTGTGTGAGAGGGAGCTACGCTTACTACGCTTACCGCTACACCAACGGAGCATTTGAGCTGGATTTATAAACTTGCAGTTCGTCGTTGGCTTTGGCCTTCGCGCTGGCGTCCATCGTCAGCAATTCGTGGAAACGAATTCACCATTTATAAACTTGCCGTTGGTCGTTACGAAAATTATCATAACCTCAATTTAAAGTGTCATGTGAATGGACAGTGAGAAGCAGTCACTCCGTGTTTTGTTTGTTTACACCTCTTCTTGTCACGGTGATATGTAATTCCGAAAGGAGGAGCAGCACTTTTTATTTTTGAGCTTTCTAGAAAATTTTGTGTAATATGAAGGATTCGGATTTTGAAGCCGATTATGCCAATTGCCGTTTATGAACTTGTTTTGTGCTCATATGCAGCATATCTTTCAACAAGTCGTCAGAGGCAAAGAAGGTTCAAAGTGAGACCCATCAATAGGGCATGAAGAATCTTTGGCAATTTCCATTATTACAGAAAGATGAAATCAAGGGACCCAAAACAATTTTTTGAATATACCAGAGTGACAGTTCCAGACTTCGAAAAACTCCTGAACAAAGTGGAGACAAAAATCATAAAACAATATAGATCCGATGTTATTATACCTAAAGGAAGACTTGTTGTTACTCTACAGTAGGTTACATTCCGAATGATAGAAGAACTTTCAGAATTTAACATTATTTTATTCCAGATATTTGTCACAAGGTGCTAGTATGCTAGCTTGTGCTTATCATATAGGACACACCACTGTGCACGAAATCATACATGAGACTTGCCAGTGTCTATGGGATATTCCTAGTCCTGAATAATTGAAAACTCCAGAATCTGAAGAAGATTGGTGGCCATTTCCTAAGGATTCTATTTTCTATTCTCAAATCATATAAACTCAGTGTCTGTAAGTTCATCGAAAATCTTAGGGTTTGTTCTACGTAATTGTCAGGATTTATCATTAAGCTCTATCAAAACAATATACGTTTCTCTGGTGAGGTCGAAATTGGAATATGTATCGATCGTTTGGAATCCAATGTATAATATCAACATCAAAACATTAGAAAGGGTCCAGAATAAATTCCTAAGATATTGTTCATATAAGACTAATACGATCTTAGAAAATCATAATTACTCACCGATACTACAGCTTTTGAACTTGGAAACGTTGGAAAATAGAAGAACACTTAATGACTTAACTTTTATATTCAAACTCTTGAATGGGATGATCAATTGTCCAGAATTGCTTGCAATAATTAATTTGAATGTTCCTAATCGCTCCCTCAGATTCTCAAATACATTCCGTATACCATTTCACTCAACAAATTATGGACAAAACTCTCCTGTTGATAGATCATTGAGGATAATTAATGAAAAAAATGTTGATGTGTTTAGTGGATCAATTATGAAATTCAAAACCACTGTGAGAATGTTGTTTTAGTATGTATGCCTGACTTTGCACTAGTTTTGTAGATTTTTTATTATTTTATCAGCAATTATTATTTTTGCCTTTCGATTGTTTTTTATGCATATTGGAACTCAATATAGGTTAAGTATAGAATTAGTATGTTAAATATGTTAACTTATTTTAACACTATATAAGCAGTTTTTTATTGTATTGTAATGGGGTTTTTCCCGTAAATAAATAAATGAATAAATAAAAATGGAATTTTCCTCATTGTTCAGGAAGTATTGTTGAAAAACACATAAAAATTCAAGCTCCACCTTGTAACGGTTTGATGTTGATTATAAGCTTCTACTTCATAAGGAGAACACGAGTTGAAAAAAAAAGAAGTAAAGTAGAATATATATACGTACAAGTCTGGTTATTCAAGACATTCTCATTCAGCGCTAAAATAGCCAATGTTGAAGTAGTACTGGCTAGGTGAATGCACTTCACTTGGTCCTGAACCTACACGAAGCGTTATCCCGTTACTACCGTTTCGATTGATCCTGCACTGGAACAGAGAATATGTATCAGAACACTATCTACAAAGTCACTTGGGGTGATACGACTTACCTCAACTTGGATATTGCCGGCGGTTATGCAGTGAGATCTTGGGACCTTTCAACTTCACTCGAAAGCCCTAAGTTACTGACGACGTCCTGGCCGATATTCCTGTTATCAGGCCGTTGATATGGACCTGCTAGTCTGGCAGGAATGTCCTTTACAGGTGGGATTTGTCTCCTGTCCTCATAGGATTGCTAGATATTGTCAAGGTATGTAGTCTTCGAAAGTATATAGTTCACAAATGAATAACTGGCTGCTCATGTATTCCAGACCGTCCATCGTTTCTTCTCTTCGTCTATAATGACACTGGTATGGCTTAGCGATTGTTTACCTGAAATTAGAAAGATATTCATTAGTGGAAGACTCGATAATGGTATGATTTTGAGGTTATCGAAGTGAATCTGGAGCTCTATTTTCTATATCAACCCCCATCAGGCGTGAATTATATATAAATAGCATACTTACTCATTGTAATATTCCGATTTTCTTCGTAGAAAATGTTGTAAATAAAAGTGTAGATAGAAATTAATTGTTTTGACAGATGAGTATTTTTCAGTGGCGTTTCAGGGACAACGGGTGACCGCTGTTCGTAATCAGCGTTGCCAACTTTTATTATGGATGAGTTTCTGTGAGTTTTCTCGGGAAATATGCGAGATCTACTTACCAGGTCTGGAAATTCGCGCATTCACTGAGGATTTCCTCGAATTTTCTAATGGATGATATCATTAACAGAAATTTTCATTCTCGTTTTGGTTCGAAGGTATGTGATTGGTTAGGTGATGACAGGTGCACGATCGGTGTTCTGAATGCGGAACTTAGGGAGTTTTTTTTCTGTGGCATTTTCAATGGGAGAAAAAGAAAGGAATATGTCACTATCTTCTGTTCTTTTTCGGCAAGAATTTTGGGAAGACGGTTGACAAAAATGGTGGAAGTTAGACGTTCACACTAAATTTAAATGTTTTCTGGAACATCCTAACGGGAGTAGGATTAGTGGAATATATTAAAAGTGGAAATTGTTGCCAATTTGTTGTTCTTCATTGGGAGACATTCATTTTAGAGTGAGGAGCTGTATTTCCATACTCATTTGAGGATTATTATAGAGCTTTCTCGAGTAAGTCAATTTCGCCATATTCTTGAAAATTTGAAATGGGCTAACTCAATTTTCTTCCTATCCTTAGGCCGAAATAGTCACCAATCAACACTCACCCACCTCACACTAGGATATATTTCCTGTAATAATTCTATAGTGAACCTACATAAATCGATTGATAACAACATCTCTGGGGAAGCGATAGAAAAAAAATACTCTTCTGTAAAGAAGGAATGTGAACTTTGTTTATGCTCATACGATTAGTACTACTATGTTATTCGAAAAGTGACCGACATCATCACTTAATATCAGTAGCCTCGATCATTGAACACTTTCATAATCTCCCCCCAATGGTGTCGATACTTTAGAGTCATTTTCGTATATCATTGGAAATTAATTATTCGAATTCCTTTTCTTATAGTGTTCGATGGTTCTTTTGTATTTTGTTTAAAATGAAATGCCTTCTAGGTGCAAACTTCCATTTCAGGACTCGCGTATAGGGGGTTAAAGTATAGGGGTATCTAAACATACATAATTTTGGTCCAACCTTTCTTTTGATTCAGTTAAGATTGTTTTGATAAATGCAACTTGAATGCATTTTTCTTTGCAGTGGCGTACCACTGAAAAGGGGTTTCAAGGTTTGAGATCTTATTCTATAGGGGATATTAGGGAATTTCGAGTTGAAATTCGTGGCCATACAGGGTGGTCACAAAGGTTGGGTGAATAGGATCCCGGGCTAATAAACCGGTTTATTACTGAGTTATGGACTTTGTTCGTTGTTGCTATTTTGTTTATTTTTCTTTAGGTTTTTTTTGTACCGTGCAAGTTCGAGAATCCTGAGGCTGGATTCTGGCTTCTGAAGAAAGGGGCGTTATCTCTCGACGGGCTGCGACAGACACCTGTCAGAGACGGACGCTTGCGAAACACTGCAACAAAGCTGAAAAACTGTGGCATTAAAGGAAGCATTGCGGTTTTGTCTGGCACTATTATTCGACTACACCGCTTTGAATCGCCATCCGAATCCAAAGACGGAAGTCACGCAAGTACCAGCTTGAAGGACACTGTCAAATCATAATTTAATCATACTGAACTAATCGATTTAATGTTGATATTGATATTTTAGGGTATCTGAATGATTTCATTTATTTTCATTGTTACATACTGTTTGGTATGTTAAGCCATCTGGCTGTTCTTGCATTTTACGCTTGTATTATAATACAATATTTCGGTAGCGGAAATCAGGTCGAATCGCGAAACTATCATAAAAATAAATTAGTGACACGACGTGTCCGCACTCTGGGCCCATAGTTGGGACGGTTATCAACGTATTCGTTCCTTTGCTCTCAACGGCGACACTAATTGCGGCTACGCGTTTGGTTACTTTGTCAGCCATTCAGGCAATCTATTCTCTTGTCACAGTTCAGACTATTGAGAGTTCATTTTCGCAAAGCCCACCAGGGTCATTTGTCGCACTTTACGCCGGTCAACGTTTGTACGCGTTTAACAATATAGAACTTTTGAGGAATTTGGTTGTTTCAATCATTCAGTTCGGTGAATTGGGGAATTATATGAATTCAATCTGGGCATTACAATTCACTTGGCACCCATTAACGAAAATCATTATTCAATTGAACTCACTTCCGTCTCCTCTGTAGTGAGCCGCGTGCCCTTATACTGTCATCATGACAGCCAAATACCGCGTGCAGGTTCTATGTTACTTGTACAGGTTATATTTGGCGCCCAACGTGGGGTCTCGAATTTTGAAACGTAGAGCGTTGAAGCGTTAAATTGTGGGAATTTCATTCTAATCAAATAGAATAAAAAAAAAACGTTTTTTTTTTGTCGATTCGACGAAGGGTAGTACTTTGTGTGTTGTAAACGTTATTATTGTGTGAGAATAACTACAAAATGGCAAGGGAAATGATTGTTAATCGCTTGGGCAAGGACAAATTGACTTATGAACTGACTGTTCGTGGGATTGGAACTGGCACTTGCGAAGAAATGAGACATCGACTGACTCTTGCTCTACAAATGGGGAAGAGGGGCGAAAGTCTTCGATATCCTGATTATTCATATACGTTCGTAGATGATGAGACTGCTCTAAGGAAGATACTAGAAGACGTGGGAAAAGCTATCGGAGATATGTCTGGGCCGGAGGATAGTGTTTCCGTTCTGAAAATTCAGTCGAAAATGGCACATATTTCAAGCAGGATCGATAACATGAACCTGGATAGAGATGGTGAGCAGAGTGCGACTAAATCGAAGTTGTTGGGGATGGCACTAACGTTATACTGGGAAAGTTTTCTCTGAAAGTATGTGGTGAAAAGGATACTGATGATGGACATGTACCAGCGTCTTTGAATCAATTGGAAAGTAGGTTGGGATCTCAATCGTTCAACATTCATTCAGGAGGGGCAACCCAGTCGTCATTCGCAGCCGACCAAACCGTGGACCCAGCTCCAACAGGAACCATCAGCAAGATGATTCCGCCACATAAGTGGAATATTACGAAGTTTTCTGGGGATAGTAAGAGTATGTCCATCATAGCCGTTTTTGAAGTTGTGGAGGAATTGAGGTTAGCTCGTCATGTCCCGGAAGCTGTACTTCTCGACTCGGGAGTTGATTTATTTTTCGGGCAGAGCCTACCAGTTCTACAAGGACTGTAGAAAACGAGTTTCAGATTGGGGTGAATTAATGAATGAATTTCGAAAAGAGTACCTGTCAGCAAATCATGCAGAAAATTAGTTTGATGAATTGAGAAAGAGGACTCAACATCCCTCAGAGTCCGTTGAAGTATATCTCGTTGTCATGTCAAGCTATCTCAATCGTCTTGGATGTCCAATATCAGAAGCAGCTGAACTTAGCATCGTTATGTCGAATTTACACCCGTTTTATCAGGACTGACTTCGTGACCCGTTACCCACTTCTCTAGCTGATCTACGCTTAGTTTGTCGAAGGATGGAAGCGAGGAGAGATAGCATGAATAGTTATGTAGAACCATCATCTCGCCAGTCTGATGTGATGGAGAAAGATTCAGCATTCATTGATGTTACTGAAGACTTAAGTGCATTGTGCTAACCCTGAGATAATACGTTGTCTATTCAAGGTTAGTAGGTCTTGTCTACTATCAGTGCAGATTATTATGTTTTTGCCAGAAATTCCTTTTCAGGTTAGCTCTTTTGTGGCGATTGAGATACCAGCCTTTCCCCACTTAATCCTTAGGCTAAGTGATCTGGAGTAAACTCCACATTCTGATCCTTCCTTGGTTTTTGACACGTCTGTGTACAAGCGTATTGCATCTGCAGCATCTGCCTCAGTATTCTGTTTTATTTGTATTTTGTAGGGTTTATTGAACACAAACCTGGGTTTCTTTCACTAGCTGCCTGTAGCAGAGGCACCGCAGTGAGTGCCTCCCTCCACAGGCCAAGCCTCAGTTGACCTATTCCTACCTCGGGGTTTATACCAGCCGTGCGCAATCGTAGCATGGCCATTAGCGCAACCTCCTTGAGGTGCAGGTCCAGAGGTGTCAAACCAATAACTGATTCCATTGCCGCGGTTGGTGCTGTTCTAGTGGCTCCTGTAATGTTCAGAAAAGCCATTCGCTGTATTTGATATAATTTTTGGATGACCGTTGCTTGTAGAGGTTTCGGTTCCCATGCAATGGCTCCGTACGTTAGCATAGGTCTTATCTTGAGAATAATAACAGGGGCTGCTTGCGGCTAATCTGATCTCTGGCCTTTTCCCACCATGCTCTGTATTTTTCTTTCCTTTAAGTTTTGTCGTATGATGGGAAAAAAAGACCTTCATTATTATTATTATTATTATTATTATTATTATTATTATCATTGCAGTGTAGATCCCGGTGACTACACGGGGCGAGAGACCCATGTGCGTCCCACTTTCCTCCGACACTGCTCTTTTTGCTCTGTTATGAGTGTGCGAGTTCCATGTTAACTTCCTGTCGAGAGTAATACCAAGGTATTTCACCTTTTCAGAGTTTAGTTTGCTTTTGAAAATTTCGGGGGGTTTCAAGCCCGAAAAGCTTCTTTTCCTACTGAAAAAGACCATCTCCGTCTTCTTGAGATTGATCGACAGTGAGTGTTCTTTACACCATGTTCCTGTTAATTTGAGACCATCCTGCGCTCTATAACACAGTGTGTTCAAAATTTGCCGGTCTGCAAGATAACTATGTCATCTGCATATGCAATTGTGTAGAAACCATGTTTGTTGAGGTGATTAATCAGGGTATCTTAAGACACTTGTTTTCCTGCATAATTATTGTCGAACTGAAGTTTTTGAGTCTGGAGGCAATGATATATATTGTCTCTCAAGTTATGTGGACATCAAGTTATGTGGTCAGGAAAATGGAGAGTGGGATTAACCATTACAGTTGGAGAGAAAATGTGGCGCCAGCGTTGAAAAAACAGGTCCGCCTTAGGGATGTATAGGGTGGAAAAAATATGTCTGACATGGCGATATACAGGCTGTAGAGCAATTAGGTAAAGAATTTGAAAGAATCTCATTGCGTTGAAAGACGTAGCTCTCAAATTTTACGTGCGATGCCGTTGATGCAACTGCCATTGACCCGACCCTAACATTAGACCGATATATCTCTAAGAGAGAAGCGTGTCACTACTCGAAATGGAATCTGAGAGCACAAAAATTGTTAATATTATCGTTGTATGTGTGAATTCAAAGAGAATATTGTAGAAATTGAACATATCAGCGTTCACCGTACGAAGCATTTTGTTAAAATTTGTCAAAAAATGGATATTCGAGATACAGAGTCCAGCTATGATACAAAAAAAAGATAAACCGTACGATTATGTTTTACTGCATAGTGAGTTAATTTTTATGTGCAAGTGAAAGTGCAGTATTCACATTGTGTAAGGTTGGATCAACAATCTTTATAATACATTCATTGGGTATTTAATCCTCTTCTCGTCGCACTACCACACAATACCAAAGGTATTGAATAGTATTTCTATCTGAAAATGATGTTTGATAGCGTTATTGAAATCCACAGGCTGTGAGAGATCAATTACCCTAACACCAAACTGATAGTTTTGCACTCGACGCACATTCCGCTAACAAGGTTTGTACTTTCAGTAAAAATAAATTGATACAAAATCTAAAGACTAGGGTTAGTTTTTTATGAACCTGAAGTTTTCCGGTCCGATATGGTCTTTGTTCGTTACTACTAATTATTCTAATTAATTTCTCTATAATGATGATCCGTGAGACGTGAGAGACTTTCGTCTATTTCTTCACTGCAAACATACACTTCATACAAACCAAGACTCCTCCGTTTTTCCACAATAATCGGAGGAATCAATATTGGTGCAATTGATTCCACCAGAACTGAAATGTTCTCTTCAATTTGCGCGTTGAGCTTCTGCGGACATTGTTTGTGATTCAAAGATTGATATTTTCACTGCAAATGAAATTTTATTGACAATATATACAGAGTATTATTAGCAAAATTCAAGCGCGCCACTCATTTATTAATGTTTTTGGAAAAAAATATTGATTATACAACAAATTACAATGTCGAAATATCAATTTTCTACTCGCGAACTCAACTCAGTTTGTTCTAAATAACATTATCTAATAATAATGATGATAATATTAATAATAATAATAATGAAAATAATAATAATTCATTTCCAGGATGCACAATAGTACAAATAGAAACAGTCATGGTGTTACAAAATACAAAATTACAAAATGATTCATCTCACAATGAAAAGTATTACCAAGGTAATACATAGTCAAGAATAATTTTCATTATAGACATTGACGAGCGTTATATAGTCATGAACTTCTTCATACTTCAATTCGGTCTATGCGGAGTCGGTGGAGGACCACTCGAGCTCTTTGGGGCTAAGCTTCGGCATCTCCGTCTACATTTACAGAGGATATATAGTAACACTAGAATTATTATAGGTGTTATGGTATAATAAGTGAACCACGACAAATTCTTCATGAGGAAAGGCTGGTAAATCAATTCGTCTAGAGTTTTTGAATAGGAATCTAATTTTTGCTTGGCGATTTCTAGATCCTCGACGTTCAGCTCGTTCAGTTTCAGCGGCTTTAGGTTTGGAAGGTTTAATTCGTCATTAAGGTCTTCACAACACTTGTAGCGTCTTCGAATTTTCAAAAATCGTAATTTGAAGTGGACTGTATTAATATGGTTCGAAAGTAAAAAATAAGAAAAAAAGAACGAGTTGGCATTCAACGAACTCACCAGAAAAATTATCACGCCATCAACTGTGAAAAAGGGGGAGTTTTGATTGGGAGGTTTGAAACAAAGTGATACCCCACTTGAACAAGTGACGGTTTAACTTCCACCCAAGCCTTGAACAGTAAGTGATAAAGGATATTTTGACAATTTTAACTGATTAACTGCCCTTTCTGTAATAAAAGTACTTTCACTACCTGAATCGAGTAAAGCACTGAAAGTTTGATAATGTCCTTTACTATTCAGAATTGCGATGCGAGCGGTACCCAAGAGTACTACATTCTTTCGATTCAAGAAACCCATACCACAATGTACAATAGCAACTGTTTGGGGGGGAAAAAATCATCAGTTGAATGAGAAGCTGCTTGATTCCTCAGTTGAACAACAACCAGTTTTATTGGAATCAGAGTTACGTTTCTCACATAATAGAGAGTGGTGTCTTTTATTACACCAGCGGCAACTATTGCGGGATTTACAAGTCCGTAGATTGTGCATATTACTCAAACAATTGAAGCATAAATGCATTGATTTGCAAAAATTGTATCTATCGGTAGCAGATTTTTCCAAGAACGATGAACAAGTATAGAGCGAATGACTACCATTGCATTGGCAACAGATCAATTTTGATGTACGATTGTCAGTTTTGGTGAAAAATGACGAATTGCGTGATTGCATATTTCTTGAACTAGTTTGTGAACCATTTGTTGACTTACGAGATGTATCTGTTTGCTTCCTCAACTTTGAAGCATGCGAATAAGCGAAACATTCAATTGCAGTGCATTGCTTATCTATAAACTCATATAAGGGATTATATGTTGGAATTTCCGATGAACAGTGCTCTTTTTCGAAAGCTTGAGCCATATCGGGGCTGATACGATCGATTAGCATTTGCATTAAAATAAAACTCCATCCATCGGTAGGAAGACCTAGTTTCTTTGGTGCGGATGAATTTTCATTAAATATATCTAAGAGATGGCGAGAAGAAGCGGCATTTTCACAATTGACAGGTTGACAACTCTGTAATTCATTCCAATGAGCGGAAGCGCGAAACCGTTTATTTGAGATTTTTTTTACTGAACATTCGTGAGAAAAATGATAATTCCTGCCTTCTAACGGGTGTATTTGAACTGAAGATAATAGAGGTCCCTCCAAGGAAGTAATCGAATGATGGAACTTTTCTGAATCACTCAACGTGTCATTATTATGCACCATTGAATTGAAGAGGTCAATAAAATTGGAAAATGTTTTGTAGTCCCCTGAAAACATTTTTAATTCTGGTTTTGGTAAACGACCCTCAGAATTAGCAGCATACAATTTCTCATCGGTTTTTTCACTGACGATTATCGACGTGTCATCGGCATATCTTATGAAGGTTGCATCATTTGCAATATCATTCAAATCATTGGTATAAAGCAAAAACAATATGGGACCTAACACGGATCCTTGAGGCACTCCTATATTGATACGAGAATGTTCAGACTTTTTTTGCATAATACATGAGCTAATTCTTGTCGTAACACTAACGAATTGTTCTCTGTCAGAAATTAATGACTCGAACCGGTTAAATGCCACTCCTCGAATTCCATACGCAAATAGTTTATCCAGAAGGACATCATGCTGGACGCAATCAAACGCCCTACTCAGGTTACAGAACACCCCAACTGGACATTCATCGCGCTCTATCATATACATGAGTTCATCGAAAAACGACATCCATGCTGTAGTCGTAGATTTTCCCGGTAAAAAACCATGCTCATTATGAAAAGAAATGTTCATCTTGGCAAATTTTAAAAGTCGTTCTAAGAAGCTATACTCGAATAATTTTGTAAATGGGGATGCCACTGTAATCGGTCTATAGTTCTCAACTAAATGACTATCGTGTTTCTTGAATATTGGAATGACTTTACCCAGTTTCAAACTCTTCGGAAAGGCTCCCTCAACAAAAGATAGATTCACCAAAAAAAAACAAAGGCTGAATAATAATATGAATGGTTTTCTTCAACAGAAACATGGGTACCTCATCTGGACCTGAGGAAGATTTATTTTTCATTTTACGACTGAGCAAGGCGAGTAATTCCGTCTCAACAAATGGTTGTAAGAAAATTGAATTATTGTTCATTTTATAATTGGTATCAAATGAAGTTGGCTGACTAATTTTGTTAACAATCTAGACATTTTATACCCATCGCCTAAATCTGGATATCTCAACCTCAACTGGTACAAGTCTTTCAGTTTGGTACTAGATATTATTACTCCGTTAGTGATCCACTTACGCGAGTTGTCTTTAGGACGAACTTTTCTCAGACTGAAATGTTTTTCAAAGTTAAAGGAAAAAGTCTTGAAAAATGTTTAAATGCTTCGTCCACAGAAGAACACTCATAAACCTCCGTCCATAATTCATTGAGCAATTCCGAACAGAACTCTTGAACATTCTCTTCGCTAAAGCGACGACGAAATTGTACATCTTGATGTACATTTGGTGCTGTACAGTCGATCTGACCAATTCCTGACTCGAACAAAATCGTGCGATGATCTCAGATATCATTGTCTACTACAGAAACAATCTGGTTTTGTAAATTGGTATAGATATGGTCTATTATCGTTGATGAGTGCGATGTTACACGTGTAGGCCAACCGACCACTTGTCTCAAGTTGAAGGATTTCATAAAATTTTCCAGATTGAACAAATGCAAATTATCATGATTTTTGATTGAAGCATCGAGATTGAAATCTCCATTCAAAATAATTTTCAGAGTCAGCTCGAAAAGGTGTTCTAGAATCTGAGTGATTATATTTAAAAATTCGTCAATGTCTCCAACCGGAGATCTATAACAGGTTATTATCAAAACAGTCGTATCCAAAAAATAATTTGTACGCCGTAGAGCACACACCTCGCAGACCTTTTCTTCACAATATTTGCTCAGATCTATACTTGTGCATGTGAGTTCTTTTTTGCATAAATAGCGACGCCGCCACATTTGAACATTTTTCTGCAATAATAGCTGATCAAACGATAATTTTCAATAACATTACTTTCTATACTGTTTGAAGTAGCGTGAGTTTCAGTAATACAAATGAAATTCATATGCGACTCTATATCAAACTCTAAGGAATTTAAAGACTCAATGTTCAGAGATTGAGCATTCAAAAGAATTAGGTCAGGATTAAACATCAACTCCTTATAACCGGGTGTGGGTCCAGTTTCCGAAAAAACTTGCTAACGACTATTCTATAATATTCATGTAATTTTCAGCTGTAAATATAAATAGTTGCGGTATTTCATATCTTCAACTCATCTCATGTCGGTATTCCGGATTGCTATCATTTTAAAATGGCGTCATTTTATAAAATAATTTGGTATCAATAGCAATCATTTTAACTCATTTCAGCTACTATAAAACTCATATAAAACTGTTGAGAAATACTAAGTTCTGGAAGTGATGGTATTGCGGCAGGGTCGGACCACTTTTGAAGCTATAGATTCCTACAAAAGTGATTATATGAAGATATTGAATGGGATTTCTCACATAGTTTGGCTAGGATATTTTGGCTAGAAAGTTCCTTCCTTTGATTATGAAGGCTAAATTCCGAAGGAGCTTTCAGCTAGTAGTTTGAGGGTATATATACGTGGTGTTGCACTCAAATCGACGGATTTTATAATCATTATATTAACCTTTTCCTGTTTTTACCAAGAAAAAAATGTAAACACTATGTATTACATGAGAGATTTTTAAGTGTTTTGTTAGTATTTTCAATAAACAGAGTGACTCAAAAAGTTTCCAAATATTTTTTTAATGGAACACCCCTACTTCGAATTGAGTCTTAAGCTATTACTGTATGATATTTTTCGTTGATTCTTTTGATTCACCTAAGTGAACCTTTTTTTTTTTAATTAACAACAGAGATGCCCCTATCACTGCACATCATATTATCGTAACATATTTTCAGTCTTCGTCTAAACGAACCATTTTTCTAATTTTTTTTCCAATTACCAATATTACACGACATCATGCGTTAGGTAAGTTATTGAGACACACTTGTCAAATAAAACTCACAAATTATACTTCATTGACCTCTGAAATCAATGACAGCTGATTCTTCTTGAAAGCTGCATTTCATTCTTGGCGACACAAATATACATTCGCGGAAGCAATTATTTGATTGTATAACAGTTATTTTGTTGTGTTAGAATTGTAGTAAATATACCATACTATAAAATAGTTGGGAAATTATCATTAATGTGATAATATGGTGATAAAAACGAAATTGTGTTTGAAAGCAATCCCATAAAATGATTTCATTAAAGCTAAGGAAAGCAGTTATAAAATAAGCTTTTATAGAGATCATAACAAACTAACAGAAAAGTGCCATAAAACTGCTTCAAAACGATTTACTTTTCTAGCAAAATATGTTTTATAAATCAGTTGTTAGAACGTTTCTGTGATAATTTCGTGACAATTTTATAACGGTTTTTTAATTTTATAAATAATAATTTTTTAAATTTTATTTGACAAATTTATAAAACACTATTATTGCCTACAACTATATTGTGTTCACAGGTCGTCTTATATAATCTATTAGCATTCTGGAAGTAATTATAAAATAACAACCAAATAAAACTGTTGCAGCACCATGAAATTATAAAACAATTTTGCTGGTTGGGACTCTCTTGCAATGTGATCGCTAGAAAATGGTTCTTATTCGTCTTCATAGATTATTTCTATTTCGGAGGGTTCTTCCCTCTCATGAATTTCTTCCGTTTCAGAGATTCAAAATATTTCTCGCAAAGGACCTGGTTTGGGATCAGAAATTATTGGTATGTCGGGATCTTCATTTGTAGGTAATATTAAGTGCCAGTTGGTAAACGTTTCAAATTCAGAGTGAAACATGTTTTTACAGGATCGGTTTTTATTCTTGAAAGTACATCAGCGTTTTTATTAATTTTTTCGGGTTTATAGATCATTTCGTAGTCAAACTCCTCGAGTTTGAGGCGCCATTTGGCAAGTTCACAACCAGAGTCTTCGATGGAGGAAAGCCAAGTGAGTGGCCGCTGATCAGTGATTAATTTGAATCTTCTGCCGAATGAATAAGGTCGAAAATGCTTCACAGACCAGAAAATATTGAGTAGCTCGCGTTCGATCGTGGAATATTTAGATTCTATCGAAAGGGTTCAGGATGCGTAGGCAATAGGCAAATCTTTGCCTATAGGACCTTGTGAAAGTTTGACCCCAGTTTCGTTTGCACCTGCATCTGTAGTAAGTAGAAAAGTTTCTTCAAATTTGGATAGATCAGTATCAGTGTCGATACGAGAGTTTATTGCAGTTCATCAAAAGATATATTGTATTTATTTTCAAAAAAAAAATGGAGTGTCTTTCTGAAATAATTTTGTTAATGGTTAAGAAATTTTCGCAGAGCTCGAAATGAATCGTCTGTAATACCCTGCAAGTCCGAGAAGAGATTTTATTACTTTTGGATTTCTGGGTTCGGAAAAATTAATCAATTTACTCTACTTTTTTGCATTCGGGTCCAACCCGCCATTGGTTATAAGAGTACCAAGATAAGCTACTTCGTTCCTCAGAAACTCGCATGTATCCGATTGTAATTTCAGATTCGAAGTCTTTCAAATAATTCTGTGAGTCTGGCAATATGTTCGTGGATTGTTTGCGAAAGAATGATGATGTCGTCCATATAGACGAGACATCGCTCATTTTGAATTCCGAGTAGAATGTTGTCCATTACTCTCTGAAAAAAAGATGGGGTATTCTTGAGACCGAATGGCATTCGAACAAATTCGTAATGCCCTTTTTCCACTGTGAAGGCCGTTTCAGGGATGTCTTTTTTGTCTACTTCAATTCGGTAAAACCGTAAGCGAGTTCGAGAGTGGAGAAATATTGGCATTTTCCTAATTGATCGAGTAAATCGGATATCATTGGAAGAGGATATTTATCGCCAACTGTTAGTTCGTTGAGCTTTTGGTAAACTACTACAACGCGCCATTTCTGTTTTCCAGAAGCGTCTATTTTCTTTGTCACCACCCGAACAGAGCATGACCAGGAAGAGATAGAAGTGCGTATTATACCGTCATCCAACATTGCATTCATCTGTCTCTTCACTAACTTTTCGTGAAAACTGGGTTCACGTCCTTTGTATCTAAAGAATTATTAATTTCGGAAGTGAATGTTAATCTGTCTCCTTCATGATGAAATATGCAAATACTGAGCACAAGTTCGTTATTAACTCGGATTCTTCTTTGTTGAGATGATCTAGTCTGGGTTGTTCTTTCATTTCGAAAGTTCTATCAGTATTGTTTATTGTCGGTGTCATTTGAATTATTTATAGAGAAATTTTGAATAGGTTTGATTTCGAAGTCAGAAAAATCTACGGTTTTCGGCATAGCGTTCGGAATAGTTACTGAAGTGAAAAATGCTCCATTCTGATTGACTTTCACTAGAGCATTCGGTAATCGAACCTTTTATTCAATCTGAGCCACCAGTATAGCATCAGTTTTCGAGAGGTCGTAGGTATTTGAGTTTGAAAATTGTTCAAACCCAGACTTCGATAGAAATAATGTTCGTTTTTTTCATTTGTAATCAACTGAGAAAAATTTTCAGAGTCTGTTCGTTTTTTTCATTCGTAATCAACTGAGAAAAATTTTCAGAGTCTGTTACCTTCGTGAGGGGTATCGTTTTGGAGTAAGTCACTAATCGTTTGTGTTCCAAATCTACTATAGCAGGGGTGGCCCCTAAGAAAATTTCCTTGAGCGTGGCAAAATACCTCAGCGTACCCGAGTCATGTGAAATCTGACGTCACACATATCTGTCATCTATCATCTGTCACCAGTCATCTGTCACCAGTCATCTGTCATCCTCATACGTCACCCAGTCATCGGTCATCAGTCAACTATCATACGTCACCCGCTCTCTTTCGTACACGAGCCACCTTTGAGTCGCTAGATACGTCGCGAGTACACATCGCCATCTTTGAGTCACCAGCTAAGCCATCTAGGAGTCTCTAGCTCAAGTTGCGAGTACACAGCGCCACCTATCATTCCCTAGTTGAGTCTCGAGTACCTAACGCCACCTATGAATGATAGTCTGAATTTTGAACGCCACCTATGAATTGAATGTGAAAATAACCTGAATCAGAAACTTCCGATGGCAGGGATCGAACCTGGTCTGCTCAGCGTGAGAAGCAGATACGCTAACCATTACACCAGCGAAGACATTAATTTCATGAAGGGGTTTGAGTGATATAGCTCGTGTCGTGTAAGGCAAAATGGGGGTGCTTATCCCCCAGTATGGGGCTATGTGTTGCTCCACCATGGCGCTTCGTATTTTTGAATTGGGTAATAATCGCACAGAATTGTGTGACTGTAACAGTAATGGCTAACCAAGCACTCGTGGTCATTCTTTAAAAAATAACGTGAGACATAGGACTTGTGGTAATCTTTGCAAATGGAGCTTTTTGTTTCTAACCCCATATCGTCTAGTACAACCACACTCTAGTTATCTGTCACATTTCTGCCGACTCATCTGTTCTCTTCAAACCAACCTAATCATCTGTGCCTCGTTTGCCGCTCTGTCATTTGTCAATTCATGCTCTACGTCACGTTCACCACTCTGTCATATGTCTTGCTGTACTCTATCATACGTCATGTCTACCACTCCATCCACACACACCCTGCCACCTCTCACATTTTCCACCAAATTACGTCAAGTCTACTACTATCTTCAATCTAACCTAGTAATTTCCCATCCGTTCTCTTCAAACTAACCTAATTATATGTGGCATGTTTGACCCTCTGTCACCAGTAAATTCATGATCTGTCATCTATCAAAACATCATACCATATGCCCACTACTTTCTTCAACCTATTCGTCTATCAAATTTTCCGCTGAGCCACACCCAGTATCTATCATTCATCACGTCCACCAACTTGTCATTTGTCACACTATCCCCGCTAAGTCATACGTCACGTTTCCATGCCACGTCACACACCAGTCATCTTGCTTAGTTCTCACAACCCACTGGTCTCATCTCCACTGCAAGTTGCCCCCATTCTCATCAATCACATTTTTCGAAGGGTGAAATCTATATCTAGAAAGTTGAAAACGACTAACGCTTCGTTAAACACGTCTAACGCTTCTCGTTAGAAACGACTAACGCTCCGTTGAAAGCGCCATACGCTTCGTTAAAACGACTGAGGCATCGTCAAAACGTCTAACGCTTCATCAGAAATGGCTGATGACAATAGTTACTGATCACATATATGCATATATTTTTCTATTTTAAATTTTAGTTTCCGATATTCACATTCATCGTGGAAAATTTTATGCTGAATTAATACTTCGAATCAATCATGATATAAATTATTTCTATATAATTAGTCATATCGAAAAAAAATTAAATGCATGTTGGTCAGCATGAATGTTGTTCAAGGGAGTCCACGAGAAGGCATGCACTTTTACAAGCGTGTTGACAGCTTCACGAACTCAAATCCCTCGGGAGGGGAAGAAAAAAACTAAAACTCGTTATAGACCATCATTAGGGTGAAACATCAAAACAAGGAGGAGACACACAGATTCTCGAAATTATTGGGAGGTGTCTGTCTTACCTTTCATTCGAGCACACATTTGACAAACAAGGAGGAGACACACAGATTTCCGGAATTATTTGGGAGATGTCTTTCTTATCTTGTGTTCAAAGAAACAATCAAAGAGGAGACACACAGATTCTCAAAATTATTTGAGAGGTGTCTTTTTTTTACTTTGTGTTCAAACTCACCTTCACAAACAAGAAGGAGACACACAGATTCCCAAAATTATTTGGGAGATGTCTTTCTTACCTTCATACATTCATTTTCACAAATATCTAAACAAGTGATTTTACTAGTTTTGTTATCGAATATGAGGTTGGGTTAGGTTGGGGTTAGGTAAGTATCCGCGAAAGCTGCTGATTTCTTTCGAAACTTGGCTATACAGCTACTTACTATCAAAATATAGGTTAGCTCGTGCTCTTGTAAACGCAATCAAAATATCATGTACCATTGATCTTTTGTTTTTTCAAACCCAAATGAGACGGAGTTGTGATCAGCGAGAAAGTTTCTCTTCAATGATTTGGGTTCATATTTTTTGCTTATTTCGACTGTTACTACCTCATGCTCAGCTGTCCGTCGTATCTGATTTGCCACTTTATGTTTTGGTTCGCCAGGGTTCAGTATCATCTTTTTGATGGTGTCAAAATTCACGATTTTCTTCGTCTCAATTTCGGGAGATATTCTTTTTGCCTTACATTAAACCTTTTAGTTTTGTTCTTTCGTCGACCAGAACTTGTATGCGTAATTTTTCGGACAACCGGACACAAATTTCGTGATGTATGAACCATGGCCCTCTTTGGCCATCCCCACGTAACAAACGAAATGAAAGGACAAATAAACAGAATGAACGAGATTATCAATCTCAATCATGACACTGATACAAATCAAGGATTTCAGATCGTCGAACACAGGGGAAAAATAAAAACCACAACAAACTTAATGTTGGTGAAAACGAAGAGGCAGATGATTTTGGGGTTGAGAAGAAAATCTGGCTCTATCTCTACAGAGTGAAACGCCACATAACGGCTGAGAAAATAGAAAAATTCATTCTAGACCAAGGAGCTTTTAGGCAAGCAGACCTTACTATAAAAAAACTCCCAACAGATGAATCACAGAGCAAGTGTTATATGTTTGAAATAAATTATCACCTTAAGGAAAAAATCCACCATCCAACAAGTTGGCACAGAAGTGTGGCTCACAAAAGGTTTGATTTTCGAAAGTACTACACCTATCAGCGGAGGGGTGAGGATTTTTGAAAAATTCATCTAGATTGGAGAAACCTCCAAATACAGAATCAGAAGTTACTATGAAGAACAAGGTCCATCTTCAAGCTTCACAGACACCAGATAAAGCAAACATCAACATATTCTATCAGAATGTCCAGTCGATTCGAAATAAAACTTGGGAACTGGAGGGTTTTTTAGAAGACTACAAGAAAAAAACCTCATTTGATATTTCGTGTCTCAGTGAAACGTGGCTGAATGAATTGAAAGTTGAGTGTTTTCGCATAAATGGCTACACTCTGGGATCCCACTATTGTAGAAATAATCATACTCATGGTGGTACTGCAATACTGGTGAGAACTGATCTAACCATTCTTAACCGTAACGATCTATGTAATCTATCATGTGAGCTCACTTGTGAAATATCCGCTATTGAAATAATAGGAAAAAATCTAATTATTGTTACTATCTATAGATCTCCCAATGGAAATTTTTCTGATTTTCTTCATATCTTCAGCGATCTTTTACTGAAATGCACAAATAATGACCTTATAATAAATGGTGACTTCAATATAAAGTTTAATGATGCAGAACAAATTCCTAAAGAGTTCCGTGATATCCTTCTGATGAATGACATGAACATCGTCATAACCGAAAACACAAGATCAAGAAACTGTTTGGATAATGTTTTAACTAACCTGAAAGTAGAATATAAGGCATCAGTAGTTGAAACACATCTATCTGATCATAGGGCTATTTTTTTCGAGTATAGCATAAAAACCGAAAAAGAAAAAATGGAATCGAAAGTTTTCAGGCCGATTACAAAAAATGGACTAAATATTTTTTTCCATATCATTGAGTCAACAAAGTGGCATTTTGTTACAGACAATTCTTTGTCGCTTGATGAAAAATTTGAAATATTGGTTGAAATATTGCAAAAAGCTATGCATATCTCTTTTACCGAAAAAAAAAAGACAACAAACCATAAAACACAACAAAATCCTTGGTTCAATGATGAATTGCATCACTTGAGAGAGAA
This sequence comes from Zygogramma bicolorata, assembly GCA_032362365.1. Classification (NCBI taxonomy): domain Eukaryota; kingdom Metazoa; phylum Arthropoda; class Insecta; order Coleoptera; family Chrysomelidae; genus Zygogramma; species Zygogramma bicolorata. The sequence continues at coordinate 54,286 of JAVJAQ010005038.1, forward strand.
CCTAAATATTCTAAGAGAAATTTCTGATTACAGTCAAAATAACGAGAATTATAATCTATATAAAAAAATGAAAATTGTATATCGCACAAAAATCAAGAACTCGAAACTAAGCTTCAATAACCATCTCATTGAAGGTTCAAGTAATATTTCGAAGATTTCGTGGAATATAATTAATGCAAATTCAAAAAGATCGAGAAGCAACGAAAAAATCACAAACCCATACATATCAGCATCCTCCTTCAATGAATATTTTGTAAATATCCCTGAATCTATCATATCAAATTTGCCTCACAGTGATGAAGATTGTAACACATATTTAAGCAAAGAGTATACTACAAATAAAGTCAGTAAGTTGATCATACCAGGAGTAACCTATAATGATATTAGAGATGCCATAAATGATATGAAAACCAAAAAAAGTAGGGATATTCACGATCTAAGTGTCGACGTTATAAAATCATCAAAAAACTTGATAATACCTCCACTGACTAAACTTTTCAATGATAGTATCAGACTGGGTCTTTATCCACACTGTTTAAAGATATCAAAAGTTATACCTGTCCTGAAGAAAGGTGATCCTAACGAGATGGCAAATCACAGGCCTATTTCGTTACCACCTATCTTATCAAAATTATATGAGAAAATACTGAAACTGAAAATCAATAACCATTTTGAAGAAAATAACCTTTTCACAAATTCCCAGTACGGTTTTCGTAATGGAAAATCTACAACTTTAGCAATAAGTAAACTGATGAATATAGTAAATTCAGGTCTTGAAAACAAGGAATTTGTTGGATGCTTGCTCTGTGACCTCTCAAAGGCATTTATTTGACTGTGTCTCTCATACCATTCTCCTAAGTAAATTGGAATATTACAATCTTGATGAAAATATAATCCGACTCATAACATCTCATCTGAGTGAGCGAAGGAAAGTGACTTACTTCAAAGAAAATTACTCTGAGATATCGTCGGGGTGAATATGGAGTCCGTCAGGGCTCGGTTCTTGGTCCACTATTATTTCTAATTTACATCAATGATCTACCAGAGGCTATACCGTGCACTGAGCTGGTTCTTTTTGCCGATGACACAACATTAATCGAAAATAAAATTTTCTCCTAATGATCTTAGCATGAGTATCGAAGAGGCACAGTCGAGAGCTAACGAATGGTTCAACTGCAACAAACTATGTCTCAACAATTCCACAACTGATTACGTTATATTCTCCCTAAGAAGTCATGACAATGTCATCAACACAAATGTAAAATTTTTGGGCGTTATTTTGGATTCTACTCTAACCTGGAAACCTCATGTAGAATATTTATCAAAAAAGCTTTGTAAAATAACATATCTTTTAAAAAATCTCAGTGATGTTGTCAGTGTTGACGTGTTGCTGAAGGCATATTACGCATTGTTCCAGTCCTTATTCAGTTATGCAATTCTCTGCTGGGGCCACTCAGCACATGCAAATAGGATTTTTAGCATTCAGAGGCGAGCTGTTCGGTACATGTTAAGCTTGAAATATTGGGAGGACGTGAAGGGGGAGTTCACTAAACTGGGTATATTAACAGTACCATCACAGTGTATTTACGAATGCCTGAAATTTGTCAAGACAAATCAGGAAAAGTATGACCGCACATCTAACATACATTCATACCATACACGACATAGAGATGATCTGAATATACAGTACCAGAGGTTGAAAATAACCAGAAATTACGACAACTAACACGGTCCAGTTTTGTTCAACAAAATTCCAATATCTTTGAGACTTTGTTCCACAACAAATTTCTTGAGAAAAATTAAACGATTACTAGTTGTCAGAGCTAACTACAGTTTTGACGAATTTATGTCTGATGACTTATATTGCTTACCAGTATTGCAGTGACAAAAAATTCATATTTTCAAGAATAGCCCTGTGAAAAATATATTTTATTTATATGTGACTTGGTTTTAAATGTTTATGTTTCATCAGTAGTTTATGTATTTTATGTAATTTATTTATGTGTAAATTTGATATTTTCACATTTCATCTCGTAATTTGACTTGTGTAAGCACGATTGTGTAAGACATCAATAAATTCATTCATTCATTCATTCATTCATTTTTCGAGTTCATCTGTCATATCACCAATGAATTCTCCCACATTGATCTCGCATTCTCCAGGTCGTGATACATAGATAACAGAATCCGTACCGTAATATATGACTCTTTTATTCAAGTTTTCTTCATTTGAATGTAGACATTCCTCAAAGTTTTACGTTTGTCCGCTCTTGCGACAAAAAAGAAACATCAACTTGTTATTCATTTTTTGTGGTAACACAGGATGGAATAAATCTCGAGGGGGGAGTACTCCCGATACCGAAGATAGCGCCGGACACTCTGTGCCTACGTATACCTTCGGATGACTTATAGGAAACTTTCCGTACTTACAGACGAATGGGTACAATAAACACACATCTAGATATCGAATTTTTTTCTCTTCCTGGGCCTTGTAATATTCAACAGTGTTTCCTGTACGACCTTCGTACATCTCTAGGATTGGAAGGAACTTTTAAAACGAGTGAATAATTTTCAGTGTGTTTTTGCAACTCTTTGTTGTCCGCTAGCTGACGCTGGAACTCACACTGCCACATTCCGCTAACTTCGTATCCTAAGGATTTGAGTCTCTCAATTTTCACTTGCGTCGCTTCATAGCGAAGATTCAACGTTTGCGAAGGATCTTCATGCAGGGGAGCATCTCTTTGATCCCTATAGCAATCAGGACACCCGTGGTAATAAGCTTCGAATTCAAATCATTGTTTGGTGTCTTCGCAATACCCATCTACTCTAACTCCAACAACTCGGGCCTCATGGATTTCAGCGGAAGTGAGGAGTCTTGGTGAGAATATAATTCAGCACAAACTCATGATCGAACCCACCACCATTGTGAGCCAAAACAGTGACGAATTTGATTTTTTTGCGGATTTGAATAACATCATCCATGAAATTTGCAATAGAATTGTTGTTATTTATGACTTTTTGCCGAAAACCGCAAGACTGATAGAAATAAAACATGACAACGTTGAGTGAATACACACAAATTTGGTTCATGAACTAGAGTTGCTTTAGTTACATCTTTGCCATATTTGATCTGAAAATTTCATGCCGGGTTTTCTCTTGACGAGTTTCAATCTCATGGAAAATAAAAAAGGAATCTTGGGCTGGAGGAGAAAGAGTGTCTGGTAGAATATAACAAAGATGATCGGGAGTATACTGTTTATTGCAAATTTTACAGAAGATTTCACCACGAGTATGGGACCTATCATCAGGTACAACTTCAAAAAACTCTTCACAACATCGTATCTCTTCACGAATACCATGTTGCGAATGATTTTCAAAACATACTTGTCCGCGGAAAGTTCTCTTGCAAGATTCGCATTTTACGAACAGCTCTTTACGAGAGCAAGATGGTGACTGTCGGCACCCAGGACACGTTTCCCCACATGTATGCTTCTCTTTATGGTCGTAAGGTACGTGACATTCTTCACAATAATATTTGCAACAAAAAGCTGCGGTCAGCGAGGTAATGACGTTGTAATGCCCCTCGTGATGAAGTTAATTGAGTGAGAGGCCAACACCATTACCTTTGAAAATAACGTCACGTCCCTTATTAACCATAAGCGTACACCGCAATCTTATAATATTACAAATATCTTCGAAATTGCTGGAGTTCGGGTATGCCTGCACCTTCTTCTGGTATCGTGACACCGGCATCAGACATCATTTTTTGAACTCTCTGCCCCTGCAGTTTGCCAACATCGCAGAGTAGTTTCTGCTATTCCTTGTCCTTGTCCACGTAAGATTTAGCGATTACAAGGGCACCGTGTTTATCCCGGTCGAATTTCATTGATATATGGAAGAAATTATCTCCCATATATCATCGAATATTATTTTTAGACGTGGGCTGAAACGCATTCACCCTTGTACTCTGGAAAATTATTTGGAGCAGAACGTGAAACCAACCTGATCTGAGGGTTCCACGTTCTCGATTCCTCTAAGAACAATCTGGGTGATTGCATCCTTTACCCACACCACAGGTTCAGTACCGTGAGGTATATCTTTCATTATGAACTCCATCGTATGTCTCTGGAGTCCGACACGACGGATCTTTTTCCTTGCTTCTTTCACGATTTTACATTCCTCAATGGTAGACATAGCAAAGGTCCAAAACTCTGGAAGATAATGAAAAAAAATATTCGGGGTGTCACGAAACGCGCTTTCCACTGCTACACTTTCCGTGATATCTCATCAAGTACAAGATTTTTATGCGCTCAAAGTGTAAACAAAAGCCCAAAACCGTCACTGTACTACCTCTAGGCACGGCCTGTACTAGTAGTTCAGTGACACACTAGGTTAAATTAGATTTGATCTGATATGTAAGAATGTTTATTGAAATGTGCTTTTGAACTATTATACACTATGTATAATAGGTTACTTGAGTCATTTGTTGTATAAACGAATTATTTCGGTAATGGTTTAACAGGGAACTGGCGTTGGAAATTAGTAGAAAATGAGTTCACTAATTTTCAGTAATTGCCTTATATACCGGTTTTCCTGAGGCGGACAGGACAGTTATAATGAGAAAGAGCGACAAGATATTCTTATCTGCGAGAATGTAACGTCAGGCCGTTATATTCGAGCACTGAATAACGTAGAGTCTTCGTTGAATTCGAGATAAAATCGTTTATATTTTATCTCACTTGTATTGAGTGATTTCAACCCAAAACAGCGGAACTGTTTGTTAAATGTGTGAGGAATATACTCTCATTCCATTATTTCAGCGGGTAGTTTCTACATTTACACGATATTTGGTTTATTTTACGTGATTTGTAATTAGTTTTTGACAGACGTGTGGTATGTGCTGTTCGTTGAGTGTCAGTGGCGATACTAAACTCGAAGGGTCGCTTCGCGCGAGTTTTGTTAATCTGGTGGCAGACCAATGAGCGAGCGACATTGGACGTGGGCTTGATATAACGCGATTATAAAATAGTTGAAACTTCTGTAAATCTCTCTCTTTGTTCCAGATTCGTTTCGTGAGTGAAGTTACGTTTCGTGAGTGCCCGAACAAAGGAGCAGTTTCCACCACCTGGTGAGATGAGAGTGTATTACAAACCCACCACAGTTCTCTTTCAGGCGAAGAAAGAAGATCGGAAGGATACCGAAGAACTCATTCGACAGCTTATCACTGGGAATAGCGAAGAAAGAAGAGTGTACGTGGATAACAAACTGGAACGTCGTCCTCGGAGTCGGACCAACGTCGTGAACCAGTCCACAGTGCCACTCATCATTCAAGAAAAATTCGCGTTGAAGAGCGGTCGGTACTAAATTACCCAGTTGTCATAGATGTCACGCTGAAACCTAGCGGTGCTAACATGGTGAAATCGGTAGATGCTGATTCTGGGACCGAAAAGTCGTCATCAGGGGGCACTTCGGGTGCTACTCGAGCATTAGACCTGCCTTGTCTAGTGTACCTTGTCATCTAATCCTTCCAACTCCGTCTTGCAGCCGTTTCTTTGTATCCTAGAAACGAGCTATCGATAAGGTTCTGTGTTTCTTATCGTGTGGCAGTGTGATCGGTTCTTGGATAGAGTTAAATAAATTCGTGAACATAAAAGAAACTCGGTTCGCGCGCGTACACCGAGATCAGTTGGAAGTAAGTAGTTTCACTTACTGTGGTGTATTAACCAGCTTATCTTCAGTCTAGCAAAATTTTAGAGATGAACTTCAAAATTTGTTAGATTTGTTTTTTGTCCACAAATTCCGTGATCCCATACTCGAGCCCGTTAGGTATGTCTTACTTCACGCGATGTAAGGCAGATCGAAGAGAAATGTCTTCACTCGGAGAACACCTTCCCAGAGGCAAAACGTAGCCTCGAAATATTTTCCAACAGGCGTTTGGTTTTCGACGGAGTATTCTGTCGCATCGCAACGGGGATAACGCGGAGAAAGAAGTCGTGACAGAGGGCTTTCAAGAAAATTCTCTTGCGCATACTCCGGTGGCGCCTTCTAGCCTGAAGAAGGTGGCCACGCGTCTTTGGGGCCGGTTGTCGCCGACCACTCGTGCTAAGCCAGAGGAACAGCATCCTTGGACTGAAAGTGAAGACATCCGCGCTCGGTCCCCGTGTTGAAATTGATTGGAGACCTAGCTCCCAGATAATAAATAAAATATTAGATGGCACAGATCTTCAAGGTGTAAAGTCAGATAGGGCCAATAATATTGACGGACGGGTAGTAGGGAATGCGGCAACGTCCTTTTTGGCGGAGGATGACTGTGACGGTAGACTACGGACTGAGACACTACCAAGGGAGCTCAACTCCAAGGGAAGTCAGGAGCATTGCTTTACCAGAGGCCTTCAGCCCACTTCGTATCCCTATGGTTATACGTCGGATTCTGAAGTTTTCACATCGGACGAGCGGCTACGGGCAATGTGGTTGCCTAGTGGGGGGCCTTTTGCCCGAATGAGCATTCGCTCTGAGCACTCGGTAAATGTGGTAGTGTCTCCACACCGACAAGACAGTTTAAACACGGGGTACGAACCGGTAGATAATTCGTATACAGAAATTAATTTCCACGAATTTTGATCACCTAGTGTAGCGGGTGGCGGGCGGCACACCGAGATGTAAGGTGACCATGGTGCGTGAGTTAAGGCCATGAAGTGGGTACCAGGTGTAGCGATTTTATCGTTTCACGAAATGAATTATTAAATTGATTTGCATATTGGATTCATAAATAGTATTCCTAGTGACACCTAGGGGAGAGTAGCCAAACTTCTATCTATTTATCTGAATATCGAGTTCTATATTATTCAAAGTACTCCATTTATCCTGATAGCAGTTTGAACGCCGTAAAAATCGGTTATGAATCGACCGCGCAAGTCTTTTTTGACGGATGGATCGATAAAATTGGAGGGAAGCATGGCCCTTTTTAGAGAAGATTCTTGAACGATTGTTGGTACTGACTGATAGATTAGATTTTGTTATCAACTTTTCTACGGTGGAAATCGAAGTAAAATCTTATGAATTTGTGGAGTGTGAATAGGACTATGATACAAAAGGTATGTTGAATAGATTCTGACGCTTTTGGTAGTTTTCATGCTTTTAATCGTGATTAATTAATATTTTTGATTGGCAGAGGGAGGCCATGTTTTTCAGGTTTCTGTGAGAGAGATCTCGATTCATCGCGTTAATGAAAAACGATTGTCAGGTATTTTTGTGGTATACTGTAGCCACATAAAATTCGTAATTGAATTCGGTATTTATTAGTTTCATTCCGAAGGATTTTAATAAGATATATACAACAGTTGGTTGAGGAAACCATTTCGATTTATTCACAGAATCATTTTTAATTGCTTAGCAATTGAACTTCCTATTATTTGTGAACTGTGACTCTTTGTCCATATATTTTCAGAACTCGTTCCTGACCAGCTGAATTCAAGCAATTGAAGCTGAATAGTAATTTCATTGGTTGGCTGGAAAATGAATTTTTAATAATTGATGAGTACACATTTCTGGAAAACAGTTCAACTCACATGATTCTGGATCCAGATAATTTTCAGAAAGTGTCTCAGGTAAGTAACACATATTTTTGTTATTTTTGAAATATCAATTGATTTATTGAATGAAGTGTGTGCTGCTGCCTGAATCACTTTCACAGTGACTCCAGGAACTTGCGAGGGTTCTCAAAGACCAGAAAGTTCGTTTTTCTTGGATTATTTTGATGATTTTTTCATTATCATTATATTTGTTGGTACATTCTCGATAATAATCCATTTTCGTTATTTCTATTTGTACGTTTCGATATAAAAATCAATCGAGATGTTTTTCACATAATCCCGTTTCGTGAGTCTTGTCAAAATCTCATCTAACAGGCCGAAAGTATCTGCTGAGTGTTGAAATCCGTTCATTCAATTTCCAAGTTAAGATTCAATTTAAACATTTGCATATCCATTCTCAGTGAGATCCAGCAACGGACCAGACTCAATATTGTATCTTTCCTCAACACGTGTTGACATTCTTGTTGATATAAGAATTTGATATTACATAAATAATTTCTGTTATTAAGTATTGTAATAGCTATATGCTTTGGATCGAACGGTCAATTTAAAACGATATAATTGTAACTGTTAAGTTTTAAGACTGATTCTAATACGTACTCTGTTGTTTTACATGATATGCTGAATTGAGTTGGCCCATATGGAATACTAGCACCTTAAAATCACGTCCACTGAATACGGGGAGCCACTTTGGAGAGTTTGATCGGTACCCATCAACAATACCTTGGTCTACGTTGTGAAAAGAGCGAAGGTATATGTACCTCCCTTAAGCTATCTGAGGACACCAGGTATTTCTTCGTTTAACCGACAGACACAGCGATAGTACAATTCAGAAATCAGTGTTAATCAAATGATATTCAACAAGTATTGAGACAGTCACAAGGTCACTAAACACTAAAGTTGGATCTTGGTCCATTACTCCATGCCAATTACTGTTTGTAAATTCAGTACCAGGAAGGCTTCCAGAGAATCCACACCTTCTGCCTCTGAGCAAATAGCCTGGGTAATCTGAACAGAGACATATACTCTCGTTACAATGTCGAGGGCAATGTCGAGGGTACGGAAGAGTGCCCGGGTGGTGGAAGGCGTGTGGGTAATTTCCAGGAGGTGGAAGACTCGCGGGTTCAGTCGTTGCGCCAGGTGTCTGGAGTACTTGGAAGGGACTCGTGGGGTCAGGAAAACCCTGGGAGGCTGCGGTGAATGCTTGGCTCCCGATGAAAGGGTTCGCCCGTCGACGTACAAACATGTACTAGAGGTACGAAATTCGAGACGAACGAAAATTCATCAGACCCCATGATCGAAACCCTCAATCGGGACACCAAGCTTGTCGAACTTTGCTTTTTCATTCTCATAAGAATACGTGTGAAATTGCTGCAATCTCCATGATTCACACGGAACGATCATTCAATATTCTGCTATCATGTAAAGCAGTCAAAAATTTGTGAACACTAGGAGTACCCTGTCACGCGGGTCTAGTTGAGATGATTTCAAAACAATAATTCATGGAATAGGACTAATATTCACACACCACAAACCCCCGAAGAATAAAGATGAGTTTTGTTCTTTGTTGTCAATCATGCCTTGTAAACACTTGTTTTGTCGATTGTTCAATTACATGTGAAAGTTGTTCGATATGTAGAACATACATTGCTTCTTTTTTGAGAATTTTTGTTTCAGTTGAATCAATATTTTTGTCTCAGCTCGATTGTCTTATGTAATTCAGGCTTGATTGTTATATATCCAGCTGAATTATTATCGCATTCATATGCACACGTACATTATGGAATATCTGAGGTAGACTCTGATGAAAATTTCGAAAATTCTGTGAGAAAAGGTGCAATAACCAAATGCATACTAGCAAAACATAAACATAAGGTCGAATGAATCCAAAAGCTTGACAATTACGATAGTTGAACGAAACATTCGACGAACTTATCAAGATCGAGTCACTGTCAAAACAGATAAAGCACTGAAAACTATCTATCATGGATAATCTGAGGTAGACTTCAATCAGAATTTCGAAAATTCTGTGAGAAAAGGTGCGATTACCAAATGCATACTAGCAAAACATAAACAAAAGGTCGAATGAATCCAAAAGTTTGACCATTACGATAGTTGAACGAAACATACGACGAACTTATCAAGGTCGAGTGGTTCGTTACCAAATATTATTATTATCTTTCCATTATTTTTATGATTTTTTTTTATTTTTACATTCGATACAAATAGTTCGAATACCTTTATTTGTTTTGATCGCATTCACAATTTATGCGTGTATATGATTATTTCCTAAATCATTTGCTAATTTGATAGAAAAACCTATTTGAACAACTCCTTCAAATCTCCTTGTGCCGATTCTTTTCCTCTTTTTTGAAACCGATTGTTCCTATCGATATGCGAGGAGCAGAGTGCGTAGCAGTGAACTTCTTCGTCTTGACAAAATTGTCGTGCTGCAAAGAGACCTATCAAAAAATACCGGTGGTGTAATAGTTTTCGTTACGAGAAAAAGGAACATCCATTTTCCTTTCATCCTCATAGATCCCAATTTTCAAATAAGGTGAGTTGACTTATTCATCTTTGTTTCATTTGCTGCTTGATTCAACTTGGCGATTATACCCAAGGTTTGCCACAACGTGCAACGAATCTCAAGGTCAATAAAGGAATCTGCGTCCCTATCAAATACACCCCTTTTTTCAAAATTGTACATGGTCCTTCACGAGCTCAGGTGTTATTTGAATGACATTTAGATTCGTTGCGGTATTAAACCTTGCTTTGATATAAATTTTGAATGCAATCTTTATTGGTTTCGTATATCTTTGTTCCCTTCAATATTTTTTCCTATCATTGCATGATATTCGTCAGAAAACTTTCTGACATAAATATCAAATGACCAACAAAAGTTTATAGATATCCTGCGAGTTGGCTTTTTACGTACTATCTTTCCTTCAAGCCTTCGAACAGGTGTTTTGGTTCAGAATCTTCGTAGAGCCAGGTCCGTAATTGCTTGATTTTCATTAATAATCTTTTGAATTTATTCGATTCGAAAACATGTCTTCAGATGAGAAGATCGCTCGTGCTCGAGCGTTACGTTCAATTGCTTTAAGTCATTTCAAATTGATTGAAGAAGCATCAAAAAATGTTGCTGACGAGGAACATAAAAATAAATTCAAAGTAAGCTTTCGGAAGTTGAAAAAGGTAATCAAGGATTTTGAGAAACATCACAATACCTTAATTAGTCTGATTGCCAATGAACCCAATATCTTAGTTACGGAAACTGCCATATTCGATAACTTCACTACGAGGTGTGATACTGTGGAAACTATTTATTATGAATTGTTCGAACTTTATACAGAGGAACAGGGGGAAATGACTCCGCATCCCACCTCGAATAGTACTCTGATGACTCCCAATGAAATTTGTTATTTGCCAAAATTGAAATTAAAAACATTTTCGGGTGACATGTCAGAATTTCCTGCGTTTCATCAGATGTTTCTGTCATCGGTGCATACCAACCGTTTACTCTCTAACGTAGAAAAATTCAACTACTTGATATCAGTTTTGAGTGGTCCGGCACTGGAATTAATTGACGACATTCCAGTTACTGGTGCTACTTATCTATCTGCTTATAACATTCTTTTGGAAAGATTTAATAATAAACGTGAGCAAGCTTTTTCTCATTGGAGTAAAATAGAAGCCTGTCCACCACTGCACACTGAAGATGCAAATTCTTTGAGAAATTTAATATTCACTTTCAAAAAAAATATATCTGTGTTGAAAATTATGGGTATGGAAACTGATAAATGGGATTTTATTTCAACTTTCATGCTGCTCAATCGTTTGGATTCACAAACTCGAAAATGTTTTGAACAAAAACATGCCTCTAATGCTATTCCGAAATATGAGGACCTATTGTCATTCTTAGAAAAACAATGCATTGCTTTAGACTCAGCGGTTGCTAATTCTAACGATTCGAGTTCGTCCAAGGTCAAAAATAAATCCAACACTTATTGTCTGGTGCGTGTGTTCGTTCAATTTTTAAACCTCGAAAACAAATCGTCAGAACGATCCATCTTGTTGAGGTTTCTTCAGTTTGCTCCGGCTACTCGTGGGTTCAGCACACCTAGCAATAGAAGAGTAGAGCTACCCACGTCCCCGCCGATAGATACTCGTGATTTAAGCCTAATTGTGGGATTCCTAGATGGGTGACACTAGATGACCATTCGCGACAACCAGCGTTCCGGACAGGATCCCGTGAATTTATTTGCTCGGAATTTAATATGAGTTTTCCTATAGAGATAACCACTCTGACCGTTAATTCCACCTCTGTCCACCACGTTGGCCTATTGGCACGGAACAGAGGGGTCACTACGCTCCCTAGCCTAGAAGAAACACTTATTCGCGAAACAATTCCCCGGCCTAACACCACGACCGCGTGTTCAGCACACCGTCGCTGAATTTGGCGTTTTTAGCCGCAGTTCTCTAGTGTAGTGGCTCGTCCTCGTGAACGAGCCGTAAGAAGAACTGGTAGGCGTCTCCGAAGCGAGCAACCCCGTTTTATAGGGGTGGAGGGCTTGGAGCTTCCGACGTCTCTCACTGCCGATGCTCGGACTCAAGCACCGTGTTGTCCAAATAATTCCTGGGGACCGTGAGAGAATGGCTTCTTCTTGATGTCATAAACAGTATATAAAAGGGGTTAGAGGCGGTACTCAGTACTTTATTACAATGCCTCGGGGGATATCGACGACTAGTGCACTTCCAAGTGCACTTGCTGGAACTGTTGGTTTCGATGAATAGTACCGAAAGGAACTGATTTTTTGATGCAGCTTCAATCAGGATCTTACGAATTCATTTATTGAACGATTTGGACCTTGCAATCGTCCACTATTCCCTTGCGTCAGTATTCTTTCCTAACTTGTATATATTTCCGCCTAAATCTCCTAGTTCTCAACAGCAGCCAAATATCGACTTATTCCTTATCAAGATCGATTCTTCCGCTTCTAAATATCCGCTTCTTATAGTTTACTCAATAAGATGAATATTTATTTCCAATACCAACTCGTACAAATTGTTATATCAGCAAATCTCTTCCATATCTAGTTCAAACGCTCTACTGGAGAGAGAGCTGAAACGCAGAGTGCTCAACTAAAACGGCGAATGCTCTCGACTGAACGGCGAATGCTCTCGACTAAACGGCGAATGCTGCTCTCTGCAAGTTTTCCACCTATCTTTGTACTCTCGCGTCGACCCCTGTTAGGCCACGCCCCTAGCTTATGTGAGTCTCCTCGCGCTCTGATTGGTTAATCCGTCCGACCTAGTCGGTTCGCTCGCGGCGCATGTTAATCGGCGGGAGCTCATCGACTTAGAATTATTATTTCTTGGCAAATACTCAAAAATCTTTTATTTATTTTTATTTTTGGCATATTTGGCTGTTGTTAACACCCCCCTACCTAATAAGAATACTGATCGCAGGAAGAATAAATGGCTCGATTGGCAAGGCTTACCCTGAAAAGGGCTATTGGGGTGGCACTAGGTGCCTTTATTTTTCTTCAATACACTCCTTAAAACTAATACAACTTTCCCCAGGCACGAGCCTTTTTCTAACAATAGTTTTCCTTAATTCTACGACAGTATTTATAATCGTCCATGCGATTCGACATATTTACACGCGGTTCACTAGCACTTCACGAGTGTCTATCTCGAAGAAGCCGGCGCCGGGAGCATCGAGCCCCACCTGCTCAGCTTCATCGACCCTACCTCTTCGCACAGCCCTATCACGTCGAGCCGCAGGCGAGCAAGAAACTGCGGCTACGCTGCGGTCGAGGTGCCAGCCGGGGATCTAGGTGATCCTGCCCAGCACGCGGCGGTGGCGCAGAACGTAAATGGTCAACGTGTATCACACTATCTAATCCTCCCCTGTTTACTAGGTACGTTGTGTCCCCGAGTCTCCGAACCACACGGGAAGGCTCCGACCACGTCGGCCCGAAATTCCGACGCATTTGATCGGCGTTACGACACAATACCCACTCCCCAGGTTGGAAAACAGTTTCAATTACATCTTTATTTGGGTAATGCTTATTTCTATGAGGTTCCATTGCAGTATTTGCCTGTTCGATTCTTTCCTCACGGTTACTATTCGCATTTCCTCGACGATGCCGTTGAGAGGGCATCCGCCACTCTCCTGGTCGAGGGATTTCATACCCAAGTAGCAGTTGGCTGGGCGTCATCTTCGTAGATGCATTTACTCTAGTCCGCAAATTAAAGATAATTTCAGGGATACAGGACTCCCACTCGGTTTCATGTTTTGTAAGAAGAGCTGCTCTCAGCATCTTCTTAATCTCTTGGGCCCTCCGTTCAACGGAGTTGGCCTGTTGGTGGTGGGTTGGACTCAGTCTAATCTCTATACGATTTTCATCACAAAATCGCTGCCAGACATTTCCATTGAAAATGCAGGCGCTGTCTGAGATAACTGTCTCCGGGTAGCCCCATCGATTACAGACCTCGTTGATTATGAAATCGACCGCAGCTTTAGCCTGAACGTGGGGGGCGCATTGAGCTTCCACCCATTTACTAAAGCAGTCCGTGGCGACGATTACATATTTGTTGCTGGAAGGGCTTTGTGGGTACGGCCCTAACACATCCACCGAAACCATCTGCCACGGTCTAGTAGGGACGTTAGGTCGTAAATTCGCGGGGGTTTGGCGCCTCGCCGCCTTCGTGGTGGCACACGTGAGACACGACCCCACGAATTCCGCGACCTGCTTTCGCATATTAGACCAGTAGAAATTCCGCTGGATTTGTGTCAGGGTTTCGTCAATTCCCAGATGTCCGGTTTCGTTATGGAATTTTTTTATTATTTGTTCCCAGCTTCTTCGCGGTACTAACAGCCGCTTAAGCTCTTGCTGAGGACCGCAATAATACAAAATACCATCTTCCATAACAAAATCGTTAACGATCCTTTTCTCGTAATCGGACGGGTCCTCGTTTACCCGGGCTCTCGATCCTTGCCAGAAAGCGTCGTATGCTGTCGCTCTCCCTCTGTGCCTGCACAATGTCATCGTAAAACGTCTGTACCTGACATAGGACATCTCTATTTGGATGACATTGCACAGAGTCACAATCAGAAAAGAGCTCCGCCAGATGCTCGACAGCACGGTTGAGGGCCTCCTGGGCATCGTCTTCGTCAAGGTCGCATTCCTTGTGTGGAAAGAACATCTTTCCCACGTCCTCCGAGATATTGACCGCCGTGGGCACGTCCTGCGGGTTCCGTGACAGGAAGTCAGGGAGTTCATTGAACCTTCCCGGGACATGCACCACGTCAAAGTCATATTCTTGGAAGAGAAGCGACCATCGTGTTAACTTTGCCCGGTCGTCCCTCATCCGGTCAAGCCAGGTGAGCGCCGAGCTATCTGTTAGGAGGGTAAACTTCCCATCCTGTAGAAAATGTCTGTATTTGCGTATGGCCCACACGATCGCGAGACACTCAATCTCGTTAATGTGGTATCGTCGTTCGGTTGAATTTAACTTTGCACTACGATACGCGATTATACTCCGACCACCATCAGGCCGCCGTTGAAACAGGACGGCCCCGAGACCGATATAACTCGCATCAGTTTGCAAGCAGTAGGGTAATTTATTATCAGGGCGTGAAAGTTCTAGTGGCTGAGCAACAAGGCGTTTTATCTCTATAAAACTCGCCTCAGCTTCGGGAGTCCATTTGAACTTTTTTTTCTTATCTATCAGATCAGAAAGGGGGGCGGTTATTTCGGCAAAACGTGGGATGAACTCACGCAGCCAACCAGCAGTACCGAGGAATGCGCGTACTTGCTTGATATTTTTCGGGGTAGCAAATTCCTTTACATTTAGGATATGCGTTTCTTGGGGGCGATTTCCAGTAGCTGAAATTATTCTGCCTAAGTAGGCCAATTCGAAAGTTCCGAATTTACACTTCTGAGGGGACAACCATAGTTTGTGCGTACGGAGACGCTCCAATATAAGCCTCAAATGTCTACGGTGTTCCTCAATATTTTTTGAATAAACGATTATATCGTCGAGATAAATTTTGCAAAAGACGTCAACGTACCCCTCCGAAACACTCGACATGAGTTTTTGGAATACGGCAGGTCCGTTTTTCAACCCAAAACTAAGCACTTTGAATTCATAAACAGAACCATCGGGTGCACCGAAAGCGGTGTATTTACGACTATCCCTACTCAAAGGTGCCTGCCAGAAACCATTTCTGAGGTCAAGAGTCGAGAAAACTCTGGAGTCGCCCATCTCCCGCACAGTTTCCTGTATTGGAGGAAGGTTGGGCGCCTCCGAAACAATCGGCTTATTAATTTCTCGGTAGTCGACACAGAAGCGGAGCTGACCCGACTTCTTGGGTACGAGGACCACCGGGGAACAATAAGGTGAGGTGCTTCGAGTGATCACCCCAGCCTCGAGTAATTTTGTAATTTCTCCATAAACAATTCTCTTCCTCTCCTCTGACATTTTATTATACCTAAACTGCCGAAACGGTCGCTCCTCTTTAACCTTTATAGTGTGCACAATTGCGTTAGTTTGAGGTTGCCTAACCGATTCCTCAAAAACATCGCTAAATTCAAAAATAAGTTTTTTCAATTCGTCTTCAGTGTCAGGAGAAAATTGTTCTTCAGAAAACTCGGGCATGGGGCACGACTTTGCCTCTTTCGTAGAAACCGAGGACGGTTTGTCCAAATAAACGGTCAAGCGAGGTGCCTTCCCAAAATATATACAACCCCTAACGAAGTCCAGACTAGCCTCCTGCTCTCGTAACCACAGCATCCCCATAATTACTTGTTCGTGCAAGTCACTCAAAATAGTGGCTTTGAAACACATTGGCCTGTCATCGACCGACGCCTCGATCATCAGGTGCCCCAAGCTATCGCGCGTCTGATTCTGGCACCCGAAGAAAACGGTGCTTGGATTTGGTAAATTCGACAAGTCTTTGTCGGGTACCACATCAGGACGCACGAAGTTACTTGAGGCCCCAGTGTCCACGAGAGCGTAGATCACTCGGCCACCAACCACTATTCGCAACCGCGGCAGAGAACGGCTACCAGAACTATATCCTTCTCCTAAAGACATATAACACTCACTATTAATATTTACAACTAAACTTTCTTCATTATCCTCTAAGCAATCAACTATACTACCTACAGAGCCTACCGGGGCACAACTCTTCTTGGAGGACTCCCGAGAAGGCCCCTCTAATAGTTTCCCACTTGCAAGTTTGCACCGCCTGCCGGTACATCATTGGTGGGGGTCTCCACAACGTTATTATTTACATTTGCCGTCCTCACCTGAGGCGGACGATACGACGGCCCACTATTCCTACTAGAGGGTTGATTCTTATCAAGATCACGCCCTTGAGGCCTTTGTTCTTGATTTCTATTAAAATTGTTTTCCCTATCCCTATCAACATTCCTATCGAATTTCCTATCTTGATTCCTATCCAGGTTTCTATTAAAATTTCCATTATAATTTCCCCGAGGTGGGTAATTATTATTATTATTATTATTCCCATTCCCTAAAAATCGATTTTGACCTTGATTATTCGATGTCTTCTCCTACTTAACTTCAAAGCATCCTCGATCATAGTACAGTCTTGGATGAATTTCTCGAGAAAATAAAATTCTCTCCCTCTGCAATGACAGCGAATTTCAGGATTCAGCAACTGAACTATCATCCCTATTAAACCTGTATCTGACACCACTTGGAATAATCTTTTAGCGAGACTGACTTTATGTAAGATGAACACATCTACTTTCACATCCTTGCCTTGCTCTTCGCCATAAAATTTAGCGATTAATTTCGCTTTTAATTCCCCATTATCAAACTTCTGTAAAAACCTGTCCACGAAAAGTTTGTATGCCACCTGGCACTGGGAGTAAGCAGCAGCCCATTTTGCCGCTTCGCCTCGCAGTTGCCCCGATAACAATGATACCCGATCCTCCATCGGAATATTATTGTCGGCGAAACTTATAACCAAAACTAGCTCGGGTGTGGGTAAGGGACACTCACCCTTAGCAGATGCAAATTAATTTCTACTAAAAGCAAGTGTGACCTCCAGAGAATTTTACACTCTGATCCCTTTTTAAAACAAACCTAGGACGCCAAACTTCCTGAAAGAGAAGTATGTGCTGCTGAAGGAAAAATCAATTCAATTTTAACAAACTTTCTATTTATTTCAGTGAATTTTTACAATTCAAATTGTTCAGTAATATTGAGTTTTGAGTAATATTAAGCTAGCAAGTTAATTAATGAGAATTTAAAAATCACACAATGGTCTATCCTTCTGACCGTTCTGTCGTTCTGTTGACTTGTAATGGAATGGCCACTTACGCTCCTCCTTGACTGGTGAAGTGGACTCTACTTGAGACAACTACCTCTTTTGCCTCTAGTTTTTGGCTGGCAACAGGTATCGAAGGTTCTGGTAGGCTCAAAGCGGCTACCCCTTTCTGCCACTAATTGTTGGCTAACCTGGTTAATCTTTGGCAGCAGGTATTCGGCTATTGTCTGCTTCGATGACAGTTCAGGAGTCCACTCACTTCAATGGTAGGAAGCTAGTAGGTGGTTGGTGTTGGTCCTCTTCAACGGTCGGTGGTTTTACATGTAAGATGAGGGACAAGGTATTAGACCAAAGTAATAAGAATATATGAATGTCGCTGAGACTTACAACTTGTTGATTAAAAAAAAAATATGTTTCAGTGATTATTTCTAAACTATAGACTATTTGGATCCAAATCTACAGTCTCAGGAAATTAGTAAATTTACTCTAATAAGTGAAAGTTCTCTCATGAAAAAAAAAATATGAAATCTGAATATCTCCAGGAAAGAGAATTTAATACAACAAAATGACAATATCAGTTGAAGAAATATTGAGAAAAATACTCAATTTAATCAATAGAAATTGAACTAGATAAATTGATTAAATTGATAGAAATAGGTAGATATGAGAAATTGATAGAAACAAGCAAATCAATAACGCTGGATTCTCATGTAACGCAACACTTCGAAACAGGTCAGTAGGTATATACAAAAATAATGAATAATTGTTCAATGAGTATTCAAAATGATGAAAACCGTTTCCTGTCAGCCCAGTATCACTAAGTAACCCTTCAACTCTTCAAATTTGGCCAAGCCCAAACTTCACAAAGAAGTTAGTGAGTTGAATGGTACAAATCATAAACCGTGACTGAAAGGACTGGTCTCTCTATGTTACCCAAGGTATGTAAAATCAACACTCAAGACAGTGACTGAAACCAAGATTCAAAAGAATCTGTGACGGTTTGGTAAGTAGTGATAGTTGAATTTAAATTGAATTGAATGATAGCAACTACTCACCAAACGTCAGAGGTCCTTGCTCCACAGGGTTTTGTTTTTCAAAAGGAATATGAGCAGTATTCTTCTGGAACTGAGATGAATTGACCCTGATTAACTTCTGGTCTCCTGATGAGATTGGTACTTATCGGCAACGGAAAAATAAGCCAGAAATACGTGGTTTCACTGAAAAACGTATAAACGAAGGTACTCGTTCTCCCTCAAGTAAATATATTTCAGTTCGGTTGAAGATAACCTCACTTTTCCACATAAAAATGAAATATTTTATCTCAATTCCGGAAATATTGGGTTCAGTAAGTCGAAATAATACTGATCAATAATAAAGGTTGTCAAAAGCTCATGGATTGCAATTATATTCAAAGTTCGGAAAACCCTTCGATGCCTGGGAGATATTAATTCATTGAAAAATTATTAAATAGGTAAGATGATAAAATATTTGAAGATGATTCAAATTATTCAAAATAACTATCACCTGTTTCGAAGTCACACTATCACGTCACCTGAGAATCAGATAAGATACGCGCTATCGATCACTGATAATCAATCAATAATCAAGAAGGGATATCAAGAAGGGCAGAATCACCTCCGATTGCACATATATGCCTTTTTAGCGCATGCGTGATTCGTATCTTGAAGGGTTGACAGAACAACTCAGATTTGTTGAGTGCGTCTACCACCACGATGGAAAAGGTGATTAGCAGCGCTTGAAGAGGTGTTTTGCATAGAAAATGTAACGGAAATTTCATTTTCGTTACAAACTTTTGTGTATTTTTTCCAGAAATACTTTCGGACTTTCCACGTCTAACCCTGAAAAAGTCGGCAGTCGTGATTTATCTAACGAACGAGAGTTTGACTTATTCCCTAATGCTTCCATCAAAATTTTCGCCAAGCGATCAATTTGATTTCCAGAATCTCTTGCAATCGGGGTACTAGTACTCACGAAGTGCACCTTCTTTTCTACTCTCTCAATTTCTGGACGCCATTGACTCTCGTATTTGTTTCCCTCGCCCGAAGCCAAAAACGGCAAGCCTAGTTCGAACGTTTGGCTTAAATTTTCCCTGTTCGGCAGAGTGGCTGTAGTTGGTAGTGAACGTGAAGTGTCAGGTGTTTCGCTTAACACGATCATCTGTTCACCTACAGGTCCTTCACTCTCTCTTCCATCGAGATCCTATTTGACAGGACCCTATCTACTATATTTTTATCAGCAATGAAAGGATTATTCATGCAATCATTAAAATTTCCTAGAGAATTTTCTAAAAGAATATTTCCGGGAAAACTCGTACTTTCCGAGGCCCCACATTGGGCGCCATATTGTCTAGTGCGTGTGTTCGTTAAATTTTTAAACCTCGAAAACAAATCGTCAGTACGATCCATCTTGTTGAGGTTTCTTTAGTTTGCTCCGTCTACTCGTGGGTTCAACACACCTAGCAATAGAAGAGTAGAGCTACCCACGTCCCCGCCGATAGATACTCGTGATTTAAGCCTAATTGTGGGATTCCTAGATGGGTGACACTAGATGACCATTCGCGACAACCAGCGTTCCGGACAGGATCCCGTGAATTTATTCGCTCGGAATTTAATATGAGTCTCCCTATAGAGATAACTACTCTGACCGTTAATTCCACCTCTGTCCACCACGTTGGCCTATTGGCACGGAACAAAGGGGTCACTACGCTCCCTAGCCTAGAAGAAACACTTATCCGCGAAACAATTCCCCGGCCTAACACCACGACCGCGTGTTCAGCACACCGTCGCTGGATTTGGCGTTTTTAGCCGCAGTTTTCTAGTGTAGTGGCTCGTCCTCGTGAACGAGCCGTAAGAAGAACTGGTAGGCGTCTCCGAAGCGAGCAACCCCGTTTTATAGGGGTGGAGGGCTTGGAGCTTCCGACGTCTCTCACGGCCGATGCTCGGACTCAAGCACCGTGTTGTCCAAATAATTCCTGGGGACCGTGAGAGAATGGCTTCTTTTTGATGTCATAAACAGTATATAAAAGGGGGTAGAGGCGGTACTCAGTACTTTATTAAAATACCTCGGGGGATATCGACGACTAGTGCACTTCCAAGTGCACTTGCTGGAGTTGTTGTTTTCGATGAATAGTTCCGAAAGGAAATGATTTTTTGATGCAGATTCAATCAGGATCTTACGAATTCATTTATTGAACGATTTGGGCCTTGCAATCGTCCACTATCCCCTTGCGTCAGTATTCGCTCCTAACTTGTATATATTTCCGCCTAAATCTCCTAGTTCTCAACAGCAGCCAAATATCGACTTATTCCTTATCAAGATCGATTCTTCCGCTTCTAAATATCCGCTTCTAATAGTTTATTCAATAAGATGAATATTTATTTCCAATACCAACTCGTACAAATTGTTATATCAGCAAATCTCTTCCATATCTAGTTCAAACGCTCTACTGGAGAGAGAGCTGAAACGCAGAGTCCTCAACTAAAACGGCGAATGCTCTCGACTAAACGGCGAATGCTGCTCTCTGCCCACCATGCCCCCCCGGGGTTGAGCGCCCAGGATGACGTGATGCCATATCCAGTTGCCTGGATACGAGAACTCACCGTCCTCCATTTTCCTTTCCACCCCCGCCCTCTCAGGAGCGGACCTCAACCTGCTGCTGGGCACTTCAGCAAGATTGATATCTAACCCGGTTGGAAATCAGCCTTTAGGTGCTATTGCTTTCTCTCTATCTGTTACTTTGGTTTCTACCTGACTCTGCTGCGTTGCAGTTTTTGCATGGTGGTCCCCCGACCTCTCCGGGACAGTTCTCGCCTGTCGCGGATCGGTTTATGTGGAGTGTACTTACCCAAGTCGCTGGTGCGACTCTTATACTCACCTAAGCCGCCGGCGGGCGACTCTTGGATGTGGTCTCAGGTTTTGCTTGGAAGGCCTCGGGTGTTTGTCCCTCTCGCGGAATCTGAGATCGTCCATGTTCAGTGCGTTGTGGAGGTCACGCAGCGCTGGGTTTGGATTACTCCTGATACGCTCGAAGATGCTTTCGGCGTGGTCTCGCAGATATTTGTCGACGTGCCAAATACTAAGGTTGAGGTCCCGGTAGATGTATCGGTTGGGGCAGTAATAAGGAGCGTTTACGGCCGCCCGCAAGCAGACGTTCATAAACGTTTGGAACATTGATCTGTATGACTGCGCGCAATGGCCCCATGCCGCCGAGGCATACAGTGCAATGGGAAGCAGGATCGTTTTGATAAGAAGCAGTTTCACCTGGAGATCCATGTTACTTCTGCGACCTTTTATGGGATTGAGGTTGTGCCGTGCGGCTTTCGCCAGGTTCAACCTCTGTCGGGTGTGGGACCTGAAAGTCGACTCCTAGGTATTTGGCTTCGTTCGTCCATGGGATTTCTCGACCGTTGTGGATGACGTGTCCTGCAGGTTCTACTCTCCTCCGTGAAAATAGTATCGCCTGGCTCTTATCAGAGTTGATCGCTATTTTCCATAGACTGGCCCATTGCCCGAGTCTATTTACCTGCCGTTGCAGGTACCTCGTAACCAATGCGTGGCTGGGGGATCTCGCCAGCAGAGCTGTATCATCAGCGTAGAGTGCCAACTTGTTATGGTTGTTCTCCGGCCTTGGTACGTCTGCTGTGTACACTGAGAAGAGGTGCGGGGAAAGTACTGCTCCTTGTGGGACTCCTGCTTCCAGGACTCTCCATTTGGAAAGCACACTCCCCACTCTGCATTGACATCGTCGGTCCCTCAGGAATGAGTCGATTAGTCTGACCATTGGCCCCATGTATCCAAAATCAGACATTTTGGCCACGAGTCCGTCGTGCCAGACCCTATCGAACGCCTTGGAAACGTCTAGGAATATCGCTCCTGTGTGGTGTCCTTTCGCTAGGTTGAAGCCTTCTGTCGCGAATTCGACCACTCTAAGAACTTGGAGTTCTGTCGAGTGTTCCGACCTGAATCCGAACTGTTCGTCTGGCAAGACGTTCAGTGCTTCTGTCTGTTCCTCGAGTCTTTTCAGAATGACGCATTCCGCCACCTTACTCATCGAGGATATCGGCCTGTGGTTCTCTGGGAAGGTATGGTTCTTGTTTGGCTTCGGGATCATGATGACCGTGGCCTCCTTGAACTGGTATGGGAAGTGTTGGAACCGGAGAATAGCATTTATGACGTTAGTCAATGCTACTATTCCTTTCCTGGGTAGGGCTTTGAGTGCCCGGTTCGGTATTTGATCCGGGCCTGGGGCTTTCCGAGTAGCGAGACTTCTTACGATGCCTCTGACTTCCTCGGGGGTTGTCGGGTTTATGGGATGGGCGTTGTCCCTGCGCTGGCGTCTAATTCTCTTCGCTGCCGATTCGATCTGCCGCTTGGCGTTCTCTTCCTCTTCGGTAACGAAAGCATTATTATTCTCTCTACACTGTTTCTGAAAGCTGTCCGCGAATGCTTCTGCATTTTCAGGATCTGTGTATACTATGCCTTGTTCTCCATGTATGGGAGGGCATGGTTTTCGACGGCCGTGCCTTAGAACTTTCTGCATTTTCCATGCAGATTGATCCTCGGTGTTTAGTTCTGCCAAACGGTCTTCCCATTTCTAGTCTCGGAGTGTTTGCAGCGCTAGCCGCAGCGTTCTGCTGGCCCTGTGCATACAACTCTTGTCCATCGGGGCAAGTGTCCGTTGGTATCTTCTCTTTAGGCGTCTTCGAATACGAATGAGTTTCGTTACCTCTGGTATTAGTTCGTCCTGTAAATTGAAGCGTGGAGATTGGACGTTCCGGGCGCTTCGTTCCATGGATTTGAGAATCGCCTTTTGAAGGTTGCTGGTGGTTTCCTCCAATTGGCCTATCGAGTTGATGAGTGGAATTGGTCCTATCTCGTCGTGAACAGTGCGTTGGAATTTGCTCCAGTATACTATCCTTTTTTCCTGTGCCACCGGTTCCATTTCTCCGTCTCCTACGGATTGTGGTCCGATGACCCTTCGTCCAGAACTTCCATATCAGAGGTGGTGATGTTCTGGACTATGGCAAAGTCTAGTACGTCTGGTTGTGCGCCAGCATAGGGGTAATGGGTCGGTTCTGCTGGGGAGACGATTGCTAGTTCGTCGAACTCGTTCATCCACCTGGCTAGCTCTCGGCCTTTTCGGTTCTCGTTCCTGCAGTTCCATTCGCGCGACTTCGCGTTGAAATCACCTATGGCGACTGTTGGATGGTGATCCGGAAATATCTCGGCTATGTCGGTCCTCGCTATGTGTTCCCGCGGGGGCAGGTACACAGATACGATTCTCAACTGTCCGTGCCGTCTCAACTTCACTATGACTGCGACTGGCTCGCCGCCCTGAAGTTCCGGCTTCCGATCTTCGCTTTGCACTAGGTCGTTCTTCACTAGTATGGCCACGCCTCCCGCTGCCTGCTGGCCTGGCCTGTCTGCTCTGTACGTGTTGTACCCTGGAATATGATAGTTCTGCGTGGTTCGAAGTCTGGTTTCTTGTACCGCCATGACGTCGATGGATAGACGCGACGACAGTTCCATTAACTCATTCTTGCGTCCTGCAGCGTCGTTCGCGTTCCAGGATCCTATCACGAGGTTTTCCGGTATTCGTTGTACTGCCATTAACGTTTTCCGGCTCCCTCTATTAGCGCAGACAGTAACGCGTGGGCCATGTTCTTCTGCTCGTCTGTCAGCTTACTCAGGATTGCGCTCAGGTCCGCTCCGACGGTACCTTGCGATTCCTGTGGGTTTGTTTTTGGGGTCGTGTTCCTCCTATTTTAAGGTTTTGGAGCTGGTCTCCTTTCTGGCTGCTTCGGCTGCTGCTCTCTGCAAGTTTTCCACCTATCTTTTATACTCTCGCGTCGACCTCTGTTAGGCCACACCCCTAGCTTATGTGAGTCTCCTCGCGCTCTGATTGGTTAATCCGTCCGACCTAGTCGGTTCCCTCGCGGCGCATGTTAACCAGCGGGAGCTCATCGACTTAGAATTATTTCTTGGCAAATACTCAAAAATCTTTTATTTATTTTTATTTTTGGCATATTTGGCTGTTGTTAACACACTATTGGTTCATTTCGCGAAACGCCCAACACTTTTCATCCTCAGAACAAATCTGCCTTTCTTGTTCGATCTCATGAAAAAGATAGATGTTTTTTGTGCTCTGCTGATCATATCATTTTTCATTGTCCAATTTTCAAGTCGAAAGGACCCAAACAAAGATTTGATATTGCTAAACAAAATAAAGGATGCATAAATTGCTTAGCTACTTCCCACAATACTTTACAATGTTCTTCTCCAGGAAGATGTAAAATTTGTAAAAGATCACATCACACATTATTGCATTTTGATAATAAAAATAATAATGTGGAAGAATCTGAAATAACAACTGATTCGAATCTAAATTCGAATTCTCCTCAATCAGGCTCTTCTACAAATAATAACGATACTTCTCAGCTTTCTCGAGTTGGAATGTTACTCAACGCAAATTACGAAGTATTGTTGTCTACTGCTGTTCTTAAAATTTAGGATGGTTTTGATAAGTGGCAAACCATACGCGCCGTTCTTGATTGTGGAGCACAATCTTCATTTATCAGTAGATCTCTAGCTAATAAATTAGGTTTGAGAAAGCACAAAATTTCCATGTCATTACAGGGGTTGGGTGAAATGTATTCAACTGCCCAATCGGGGGTCAGTTGCACAATTTCTTCAATGAGTCAACCAGATCATTGCACTACTATAGAAATGATAATCATAGATAAAATTGGGGATGAGCTTCCCTCAATTTCGTTTTCAAAATATGATATGCCGTTCATAGAAAATCTTGATTTAGCTGATCCTCACTTCAAGAAAAAATCTCACATAGATTTATTATTGGGTAACGATATATTCCCTTACATTTTGAGAGACGGAAAAGTTTCTTTAGGTGAAAATAAACCTGTTTATCTGAATACAGTTTTTGGTTGGATTGTTATGGGAAAATGGCCTCAACCATCTTCTAAAATTGATACCAGAAAAGTTCATTCATTTTTTGCAACAGTGTCAAATCCAACTTTGGATAATATTCTACAAAACTTCTGGACTCTAGAAGAGGTACCAAATATTAAGGCAATCTCTTCTGAAGATAAATTTTGCGAAAATCATTTCATTAATACCACCACTCGATCTCCTGATGGGAGATACGTAGTGTCCTTGCCTTTCAAATCAACCCATCTTGATTTTGGAAACACCCGAGAAGTTGCTTCACGGCGTTTGCTTCCTCTGGAGAAACGTTTTTCTCAAGACAAAAAATTACATTTTTTGTACTCGAACGTTTTGAATGATTATTTACAAAGCAACCATCTCATCAAAGTTCCTCCACCTTCTGCAACAGAAATAACAGATTATTATTATATACCTCATCACGCTGTAATAAAAAAAGAATTTTCATCAACTCCTGTTAGAGTTGATTTCGATGCATCGAGTCATTCTTGGAATAAAGTTTCGTTGAATGATACTGTGTTTGTTGGTCCAAAGTTGCAAAATGACTTGGTGAAATTACTCATATGCTTTCGATTGCATACGTACGTATTCACCTGTGATATCGAAAAAATGTATAGAATGATCTGGTTAGCAGAAGAACATCGCAAATTTCAGCGCATTCTCTGGCGATTTTCGCCTTCTGAGCCAATTGCATAATATCAGCTCAATACCCTTACATTTGGAGTTGCCTCTTCGCCGTATTTAGTAATTCGTACTTCAACTGACGAGTGACTATTCACAATTTCCTTTTGCTTCAGAAATCTTGCTTCATTCTGTATATATTGATGTTATACTGGGGGGGCATGATTCATTGAAAACTTGCATCACTATGAAAAATGAGATAATTGAATTATTGCCTGAAGGAGGTTTCGAGGCTCGCTAATGGGCAAGTAATTCTCCACAACTTTTACATGATTTACCTGATTCTCATAAACAAAATATAAATATTTGTTTGGATTTAGAAAATAATATAACGAAAATCTTAGGTTTCAGTTGGACGTGAGTAGTTTTACTTACTGTGGTGTATTAACCAGCTTATCTTCAGTCTAGCAAAATTTTAGAGATGAACTTCAAAATTTGTTAGATTTGTTTTTTGTCCACAAATTCCGTGATCCCATACTCGAGCCCGTTGGGTATGTCTTACTTCACGCGATGTAAGGCAGATCGAAAAGAAATGTCCTCACTCGGAGAACACCTTCCCAGAGGCAAAACGTAGCCTCGAAATATTTTCCAACAGGCGTTTGGTTTTCGACGGAGTATTCTGTCGCATCGTAAAGGGGAAAACGCGGAGAAAGAAATCGTGACAGACGGTTTTCAAGAAAATTCTCTTGCACGTACTCCGGTGGCGCCTTCTAGCCTGAAGAAGGTGGCCACGCGTCTTTGGGGCCGGTTGTCGCCGACCACTCGTGCTAAGCCAGAGGAACAGCATCCTTGGGCTAAAAGTGAAGACATCCGCGCTCGGTCCCCGTGTTGAAATTGATTGGAGACCTAGCTCCCAGATAATAAATAAAATATTAGATGGCACAGATCTTCAAGGTGTGAAGTCAGATAGGGCCAATAATATTGACGGACGGGTAGTAGGGAATGCGGCAACGTCCTTTTTGGCGGAGGACGACCGTGACGGTAGACTACGGACTGAGACACTACCAAGGGAGCTCAACTCCAACGGAAGTCGGGAGCATTGCTCTACCAGAGGCCTTCAGCCCACTCCGTATCCCTATGGTGATACGCCGGATTCTGAAGTTGTCACATCGGACGAGCGGCTACGGGCAATGTGGTTACCTAGTGGGGGGCCTTCTGCCCCGAATGAGCATTCGCTCTGATCGCTCGGTAAATGTGGTAGTGTCTCCACACCGACAAGACAGTTTAAACACGGGGTACAAAACGGTAGATAATTCGTATACAGAAATTAATTTCCACGAATTTTGATCACCTAGTGTAGCGGGTGGCGGGCGGCACACCGAGATGTAAGGTGAGCATGGTGCGTGAGTTAAGGCTATGAAGTGGGTACCAGGTGTAGCGATTTTATCGTTTCACGAAATAAATTATTAAATTAATTTGCATATTGAATTCATAAATAGTATTCCTAATGACACCTAGGGGAAAGTAGCCAAACTTCTATCTATTTATCTGGATACCGAGTTCTATATTATTCAGAGTACTCCATTTATCCTGATCGATGGCAGTTTGAACGCCGGAAAAATCGGTTATGAATCGATCGCGCAAGTCCTTTTTGACGAGGATGGATCGATAGAATTTGAGGGAAGCATGGCCCTTTTTAGAGACGATTCTTGATCGATTGTTGGTACTGAATGATAAATTGAATTTTGTTATCAACTTTTTTCCGGTTGAAATCGAAGTAAAACCTTATGAATCAGTGGAGTGTGAATAGGACTATGATACAAAAGATATCTTGAATGGATTCTGACGGTTTTGGTAGTTTTCATGCTTTTAATTGTGATTGAATAATATTCTTGATTGGCACAGGGAGGCCATGTTTTTCAGGTTTCTGTGAGAAAGACCTCGATTCATCGCGTTAATGAAAAACGATTGTCAGGTATTTTTGTGGTATACTGTAGCCACATAAAGTTCGTAATTGAATTCTGTATTTATTAGTTTCATTCTGATGGATTTTAATAAGATATATGCAACAGTTGGTTGAGGAAACCATTTCGATTTATTCACAGAATCATTTTCAATTGCTTGGCAATTGAACTTTCTATTATTTGTGAACTGTGACTGTTTCTCCATATATTTCCAAAAGTCGTTCCTGACAAGCTGAATTTAAGCAATTGAAGCTGAAGAGTAATTTCATTGGTTGGCTGGAAAATGAATTTTTAATAATTGATGAGTACAAATTTCTGGAAAACAGTTCAACTCGTATGATTCTGGGTCCAGACTATTTTCAGAGAAGTGTCTCAGGTAAGTAGCATATATTTTTGTTATTTCTCAAAAATATCAATCGATATATTGCATGGAGTGTGTGCTGCTGCCTGAATCACTTCCACAGTGACTCCAGGAACTTGTGAGGGTTCTCAAAGACCAGAAAGTTCGTTTTTCCTGGATTATTCTGATGATTTTTTCATTATCATTATATTTGTTGGTACATTTTTGATAATTATCCATTATCATTATTTCTATTAGTACGTTTGGATCCTGTTTCGTAAGTCTTGTCAGAATCTCATCTAACAGGTCGAAAGTATCTGCTGAGTGTTCAAATTCGTTCATTCAATTTTCAAGTTAAGATTCAATTTAAACATTTGCATATCCATTCTCAGTGAGATCCAGCAACGGACCAGACTCAATTTTGTATCTTTCCCCAACACGTGTTGACATTCTTCTTGATATTAGAATTTGATATTACATAAATAATTTCTGATATTAAGTATTGTAATAGCTATATGCTTTGGATCGAACGGTCAATTCACAACGATATGATTGTAACTGTTGAGTTTTGAGACTGATTTGAATACGTACTGTATTGTTTAACATGATTTGCTGAATTGAGTTGGCCCATATGGAATACTAGCACCTCGAAATCAAGTCCACTGAATACGGGGAGCCACTTTGGGGAGTTTGATCGGTACCCATGAACAATACCTTGGTCTACGTTGTGAAAAGAGCGAAGGTAGATGTACCACCCTTAAGCTATCTGAGGACACCAGGTATTTCCTCGTTAAACCAACAGACACAGAGATAGTACAATTCAGAAATCAGTGTAAATCAAATAATATTCAACATGTATTAAGACAGTCACAAGGTAACTATATATATATATATATATATATGTAGTGTATTCAGATCGATATATTCGTTTACCCGAATGTACGACACTGCTCGAGTATTTATTCACGTATACCAATACTTTTCATGTACTCTTGTTTTTTCGTTACCTATTCGATATGAACCAGATAGCGAGCAGTCTAATTTGAATGTTCTCTGCAAACAGTAATTTATGGAATATAGATTAGTTGGGAAAATCTGAGTTTCCTTCATAATAATAACCCCCCCCCCCCAACGTAACATTGGCGACGAGGAAAAGTGAGATAAAGTTACCAAATCATATAAATGGCGAATTTGGGACACATCAGAGAGTTCGATCCTCATAATAGTGATTGGACCATCTTCATTCGTCGACTGGAAAACTATTTCACAGTGAATAGTATCACCGACAACCCCAAGAAACGTGCTATACTATTGAACGCTCTTAGCGAGGAGGCCTACAAATTGATCTACAACCTTTCTTTACCAAACAAACCTGAAGAGAAGGAATATGCAGACTTGGTAAAAATGTTTGACGATCATTTCAAAGCCAGTGAATCTGTGTTCGCCTATCGTTATAAATTCTACAATGCGATTAAGGCACCACAGGAAAGTTCGGCAGAATGGGCAGCGAGAGTGAGAAGCCTTGCCTCATTTTGTGAGTTCGATGGAAATGTACTCGATATGGTCCTGAGAGATCGTTTCGTTATTGGTTTCGAAAAAGGAGTAGTCCAAGACAGGCTTTTCGAGGAAAAGAAAGACTGCACATTTAGCGGAGCCATCCACATAGCAGCTTGCAAAATGGCAGCCAAGCAAAATACTTTGTTGGAAGAACCAAGGGTTAAGGTTGAACCGGGTGTTCATCAAGTGTCACACTGGAAGCAACGACATGATACGCGTGTTACACAAGGTCGACCTTCAACAAGTGGAAGTGCAAGCATCGTCCATAGATATTCTAATAAGTCCGCTCACTCTCAGCAGCGACCCAAATCATCACCGTCCGTCCTCGCGCGTCCCTTGCCTGGCCGGTCGGTCGTCAGTGCCCGTCTGACGGGGGAGCCAGTTTAACAGAGTGTCTCCGATTGAACAGTTCGCATCGTTCCGGCCGGTTAAACTGAGTGCGCGAAATGAACATTCTATTTAAACTCTTATTCTTGTAGTTATTTAAACATTTTTTGATGAGGAAAGAAAGTTACGAATTCTCTGGAATTTATTTTTGGTTGGAGGCTTAATATCTCCTCCGTTTTGAATTTATGGAAAATAATGAAAATTGAAAATTATAAATTTTTATTGACGCGTAATCTCGATCAGGATTGTCTCGAGAATTACTTTGGTCAAATCAGAAATGCTTGTGGAAACGCTAGAAATCCAACTGCCATTCAGTTTACCAGAGCATTTAAAAAACTTTTTGCTATAGGATATTTGCACGAGACAGAAGGCAGCAATTTTATGGAAGACAGTAGCGATATTTTGCTTAATATAACATCGGAGTCATTGAAAAATATTGAAAGTTTTCAGGAAAAAATTTAAGAAAATTTTTCTCCAATTATAAAAATAGAATCAACCGATTATAGGAATTTGATATCAGAGGAGGGAAATGCACTGGTCTATGTTGGTGGATATTTTTTACGTAGATGTCTCTTTAAACATTCTTGTCATATTTGTTTGGAATATTGTTCATCATCCGAAAGAGACAAGTCTACTTCATTTTGTGAGCTCAAAGCTTACAAAGGTAGTAAAAATATATTTGGTGGCTTAACAGTCCCTCCCAATGATTTTTGTAAGTATTTAATACAATTAGAAAATATTTTTGTTTCGAATTCTAATGATTGATGATTTTAATGATGATTACTGCATACATGATGGTGTAGGAAACATATTTCTGAAAGAATATTCCAATGTAGAATTCAGCCATCCATGTAGCAATTTTCCCAAAGACTATTTACTTTCATTGTTTACAAGAGTTCGAATCTATTACACAATCAAATTTGCAAACAGGCAAATAAGATCTCAATGTTTAAATGAACAACTGAACTGAAACCACTAATATCGTTGCCGACGTTTCGACTTTTATAAAGTCATCCTCAGGGCATTACAAAGTTGCAGTGAATCAGATATAAATACACACATACAGGTGAAAAATTATTAAAATTTGCGACTAGAATCACTTCTGCGAACGAGAGGTCAAGATTGAGTAAATTTGGTACAATTCAATTGACAGTAAAAATGTAAAAAGAGACATGAACAACAATTTCAAAAATGTAGGAAACGGTAGAACCCAATCTCTGGTTTCTTGTCTATTAGAATAAAAATAAAAGGACATTTACATAAAAATTCCCAGTTTTTGATACTGAAATATACAGAAGTATATTTCTGACCGACGAAAAGTCCACTGTGTTAGCGACCGTTGAAAATAAAACTAGGAACTCACTTACTTCCTGAACTCAAACAGAGTTTTGATATATATATATATTATATAAACAAAATATATATTTCAGTATCGAAAACTGGGAATTTTTATTTTTATGTAAATGTCCTTGAATTTTTATTTCAATAGACAAGAAAACCAGAAATTTATGTGAGTTCAACCGTTTCCTCCAGTTTTTAATTTTTGTTTATGTCTATTTTTACATTTTTACTGTCAATTGAATTGTACCAAACTAATGTACTCAATCTTGACCTCTCATTCGCAGAAGTGATTCTTGTCGCAAATTTCAATAATTTTCTACCTTGTGTGTATGTATATCTGATTTACTGTAACTTTGTAGTACCTTGACGATGACTTTATACAAGTCGAAACGTCGGTAAAGAAATAATAGTAGTTTAATTTATTCGACCTAACTCCAACCAACCCCCAGCTAAATATTTGAAATGTGTCTAAATATATATGCCAAAGTCCTGAATAGATTATAATTATACTATTAGGATATACTCAAGAAAACAACAAATCACCATTCAATTAGGTAATATGTAAATAAAGATTATTCATCTTCATTTTTTCTTTATTGTGAAGTCCCTTTATAAGTATCTCACCTTTTTACCTGCCCATAATTTAGGAAATCAGGTGATTCTTGCCAGTTATTACAACGAAATATTCCTCAATTTATTGTTATTAGAATCTCATATAATATAATCATCTCAATGAAAGATCATACAAAAACATAAATAATATAATAATATAATGAATATGATCAACACTTGACGCCTGACCCTCGTAGACACACTTTCGAGTAAACATATTGTTCGCGCTGCTGACTGACCCTCGTGTAACGTATTTCTGATTGTAGCCCGCATGATTTACGACCGCTCGCAAAAAAAGCGGCATATTTTACCCACATCAAAGGAGTTACCAGACTTATTAGAATATCTATGGACGATGGTGCAAGTGCGAATCAAAAATGTGCTGTTTGTGGAAGGGGCAACCACCCCACAATCAAGTGTCGTTATCGCGAGTTTACATGCAATGTATGCAAAGTGAAAGGGCATTTGGCACCAGTTTGTCCAAGTAAACAAAATAAAAAAGGAATTTCAAGGAATTTCCAAAATTTTCTCGAAGTAAATGATGATGAATGTTTTTCAATATATTCATGTTCGGTGAGTAATGAACCTTATTATGTCAGAGTCATGATTGATGAGATAGAATATTGTTTTCAACTGGACTCGGGACCTAGTATTTCAGCGGTTTCAGAAATTTTTTATTTAAATAACTTTCAAGATTCACATCCATTGATTCAATCAGAGAAAATTCTTCATTTTTATAATGGTAATAAAATGAAACCATTAGGTTTTTTTCAGGCTAAAGTTTTTTACAATGATGTTTTTCATATGATAGATATTTTCGTCATAAAGAATGGAGCAATTCCAATATTGGGACGTGATTTCATTAATCTTTTCAAATTGAATATCACGGTTTCGGTGAATTATTCTGATACCCATATTAGTATCGAGAAAATAATCGAAAAATATAGGGAAGTATTTGCGCCAGAACTTGGTACCTTCTCTAAGGGAAATGTAACATTGAAATTGAAAGATGCAACTTCTTCCCCGAAATTTCTCCGAGCCAGACCCTTACCTTATGGTATAAGAGAAAAAGTAGACGCAGAACTTAATCGATTGGTGGATATAGGAATTTTGAAACCCGTAGATTATTCACCCTGGGCAACCCCAATAGTTCCCGTGATTAAAAAAGATGGATCAGTTCGCATTCGTGGCAATTTTAAAATTACCATAAACCCTGTTCTAGAAATTGACCAATTCCCACTTCCTAGGATAGACGATTTATTTTCGAGGTTACAGGGTGGCGCAATTTTTTCTAAATTAGACCTTTCTCAAGCATATGCACAAATGTGTTTGGATGATAAATCTAAAGAATTAGTTACGATATCTACGCATAAGGGTTTATTTCAATATCAGCGTTTGCCGTATGGTGTTGCATGCGCATGCGCCAAATTTCAGAAAATTATGGAATCCTTATTGCAAAATATTGAAGGATCAGTAGTTTTTCTTGATGATATTCTAGTTTGTGGAAAAGATGAAACTGAGCATGATATGCGACTTGAGAGGGTTCTCGCTCGTTTACAAGAAGCTGGGTTAAGAGTTCGTGCAGATAAATGCACTTTTAATCAATCCGAAGTGCAATATTTGGGTTACATAATAAATAAGGACGGTTTGCATACGTCTCAAGATAAGATTATTGCAATCAGAGATGCTCCAATTCCGGAAAACATCACTCAGTTGAAATCAATACTTGGAATGATTAATTACTACGGTAAATTTGTTCCCAACCTGGCGACAGTTTTGAATCCCCTGTATAGTTTACTAAAAAAAAGATACACAATTCATATGGAGTCGTGAATGCGATGCGGCATTCAACAAAATAAAAGACTTATTAATGTCAGCGAGTGTATTAACACACTATAACCCTGACTATGAATTGAAACTTACCACTGATGCGAGTCCTTATGGTATCGGATGTGTGATCAGTCATATTTTACCAAATAAAATCGAAAAACCGATTGCCTTTGACGAGCCGTACTCTCTCGAGTGCTGAAAGGGGTTATAGCCAAATAGAGAGAGAGGGTCTCAGTATCATTTATGCTTTATGCAAGTTCAATCAATACTTGTACAATAGAGAATTCGTTTTAGTTACTGATAATAAGCCCTCGATGGCAATTTTCAACCCTAAAAAGGGTATTCCCCAATATTCAGCGAATAGACTACGTCGCTGGGCGGTAATTCTAACCAATTATCGTTATAAGATTGAATATGTGAAATCCGACGAAAATACTGCAGATTTTCTTTCACGTTTACCTATACACGATAATATTGAAAGTGAATGGAAATCTGTTGATGTCGACTATTTCAATCATTTTTGTGAGGATGATGTTACATCTGTTCATTTTGAACATATTAAACAACAAATACAGTTCGATGAAATTTTACAAAAAATAATTGGGTATGTCAGATATGGTTGGCCAAAAAGCGCAAAAAAAAATGACAAATTCAAGCAATATTATCCCATGAGACATGAACTGTCTATCGAGAATAACATTTTGCTATGGAATCATCGAATTGTTATACCAGGTGTACTTAAAAAGCGCATTTTGGCACAGCTGCACTCATCCCACTTAGGAGTTATTAAAATGAAAAGCATTGCGCGTAATCATTTTTATTGGCCGGGAATCAATGATGATATTGAGAAATTATCCAAATCATGTCAAAATTGTTCTGTCAATAAGGTGAGTCCTCCGAAAAATACTTTAAGTCCTTGGAAATGGTCAGAAGAAGTTTTCTATAGAGTCCATATTGATTATTTTGGACCATTTTTGGATAATTACTTCTTAGTTATACTTGATGCACATTCTAAATGGATTGAAGTTTTTCCTACAAAAACATTAACTTCAAGTTTCACTGTGAAAGCACTTTATTCCACCTTTTCGCGATTTGGAATACCTAAATTTATAGTTTCCGATAATGCCAGGAACTTCACGAGTTCTGAATTCCTAACATTTTTGAATAAACACCATGTTACGCACATAACCTCACCTCCTTTCCATCCGCAGTCGAATGGTGCAGCAGAGGTATCAGTCAGAATTGTCAAAAATTCTTTCAAAAATGCCCTTGGCAATAATAAGAGTATTGATATATCTTCTACATTAAATAATTTTCTTTTCGATTATAGAACTACCGAACATTCGACAACAGGAGTATCTCCTTCGATGTTGATGTTTGGACGTAATATACGTACAAAATTTGATTTATTGAAACCTCCACTAGATGACATCAAAATGAGAGTAGAACAACAACAAGCAAAACAAATAAAAAATTTTGCGGGGAAGGAGAGACCTACATTCGAAATAAATGAAAACGTTATTGTAAAAGATTATCGTTCAGCAAACAAGGTTACATGGATACCAGCAATAATAAAGAATATTATTGGGAAAAGTACTTACATAGTTTCCGTTCCGGATATCAATCGGGTATGGAAACGTCATAGTAATCAAATTTTGAAATCAGATGTCAAGAGCAAATTACCAATCACAAGTAATTATGAAAATGCCGAACAAAACGGTAATGACAATGAAACCGTTGAAC
Organism: Zygogramma bicolorata; assembly: GCA_032362365.1. Classification (NCBI taxonomy): domain Eukaryota; kingdom Metazoa; phylum Arthropoda; class Insecta; order Coleoptera; family Chrysomelidae; genus Zygogramma; species Zygogramma bicolorata. The sequence continues at coordinate 90,565 of JAVJAQ010005038.1, forward strand.
CTAGTAGTCCAGTCTCGAGTTCCGATATTTTTCCAAAATCCGAAAACAGTAATTTGACAAGTACGCCTACCCCCACAAATAGTGGAAGGCCACGGCGAAATGCTAAGCCCCCGGAAAGATTAACGTATGAGTAAGTAATGAGGTTCATTGCCCAATCCAATAATAATTTTTCAATTGTAATAGTATGGATTATCATTAATTTACATTTATTTAGAGAGGGAAGAGTGTAGTGTATTTAGATCGATATATTCGTTTACCCGAATGTACGGCACTGCTCGAGTATTTATTCACGTATACCAATACTTTTTATGTACTCTTGTTTTTTTGTTACCTATTCGATATGAACCAGATAGCGAGCAGTCTAATTTGAATGTTCTTTGCAAACAGTAATTTATGGAATATAGATTAGTTGGGAAAATCTGAGTTTCCTTCATAATAATAAACCCCCCCCCCCCAACGTAACAATATATATTACCTTACTTACTGTATTTGAAGTTAGTCGTATTAAAAACGTTGGGAAAGTGAAATAACATGTTCACAGTCCAATATTAAATTTTTTTTTTACACTGTGAACATATTTTTCGTCTGTGACATGTTATTTCACTTTTCCAACGTTTTTAATACGACTAACGTCAAATACAGTAAGGTTCTTGTTACTGTTTATTTGATGTGATAACTTAAAATAATAATTTTGTAGCTTTTCCCTGAAGATGGTAATAAACATTATCGAAATATTGGAAAAACTGGTGTTATAAGAGTACACTTCCGTTCTGCTGTTCACCCAAAGAAACTACAGTTTTGTTTGTATATATATATATATATATATATATATATATATATATATATATATATATATATATATATATATATATATATATATATATATATATATATATATATATATATATATATATATATATATATATATAGTTTTGTAACTATTCTAGTCTTGTATACATTCAAAGTTGGTATACATTCCAGTTTTGTATTCGTTCCAGTTTGTACGAATTGAATATATGTGATATAGTATTGAGCTATTTCAGTTGCTCATTCATTGGTTTGAAAGGAAGAAATCAGACTTTGGGGTTCATTCAGGGAAAGTTTGAATTTTATCCTCTTCAAGGATTTATATTTGCGTTTTGATCCAAACAAAAAATTCTGGCGCTCTTGCCATTCAAAAAAACATTCATTCTAGTCACATTTATAAATTCAGTACATATACTCTCGTTACAATGTCGAGGGCAATCTCGAGGGTACGGAAGAGTGCCCGGGTGGTGGAAGGCGTGTGGGTAATTTCCAGGAGGTGGAAGACTCGCGGGTTCAGTCGTTGCGCCAGGTGTCTGGAGTACTTGGAAGGGACTCGTGGGGTCAGGGAAACCCCGGGAGGCTGCAGTGAATGCTGGGCTCCCGATGAAAGGGTTCGCCCATCGACGTACAAACATGTACGAGAAGTACGAACTTCGAGACGAACGAAAATTCATCAGACCCCATGATCGAAACCCTCATTCGGGACACCAAGCTTGTCGATCTTTGCGTTTTCATTCTCATAAGAATACGTGTAAAATTGCTGCAATCTCCATGATTCACACGGAACTATCATTCAATATTCTGCTATCAGGTAAAGCAGTCAAAAATTTTTGAACACTAGGAGTACCCTGTCACGCGGGTCTAGTTGAGATGATTTCAAAACAATAATCTATGAAATAGGACATACCACAAACCCCCGAAGAATAAAGATGAGTTTCATTCTTTGTTTCCATGCCTTGTGAACATATGTTTTGTTGATTGTTCAATTACATGAAAGTTGTCCGATATGTAGCATACGTTGCTTCTTTTTTTGGGAATTTTTGTTTCAGTCGAATCAATATTTTTGTCTCAGCTCGATTGTCCTTTGTAATTCAAACTTGATTGTTATATATCCAGTTGAATTATTGTCGCATTCATATGTACTCCTACATCATGAATTATCTCAGGTAGACTCTAATGAAAATTTCGAAAATTCTCTGAGAAAAGGTGCAATAACCAAATGCATACTAGCAAAACAGAAACATAAGGTCGAATGAATCCAAAAGCTTGATAATTACGATAGTTGAACGAAACATACGACGAACGTATCAAGATCGAGTCACTGTCGAAACATATAAAACACTAGAAACTATGTCCAGACGATGTACAAGTCTACTTGAATACACGAAGAGGCATATGAATGCGATGATAATTCAGCTGAATATATAACAATTAAGCCTGAATAACAAAGGAATCGAGTTGAGTCAAAAATATTTAGTCAACTGAATCGAAAAGTCTCAAAAGAGATGCAATGTATGCTCTACATATCGGACAACTTTCACATGTAATTGAACAGTCAACACAACAAGACAAGTGTTAACAAGGCATGAAAACAAAGAATGAAACTCATCAGTATTATTCGGTGGTTGTGTGAATATATTACGGGGGCAATTCCGATAGTGAATCGATATATTTCAATTATAAAATATCTCTATAAAAACAAATCTAGTAGTGATATAATACTGACATTATGCTGAGTTACTGTTTCTCGACCAAAACCAACCTGCTCGCTCAGTGGTGTGGGCGTGGGAGAAAAAATATAATGAAAGGGCGCCACCCGTTTTATACGGTTTTGTGTCGCCGAGAAACTTACCTCTCGTTCGATAGAACATAGTAAGCGTAGCGCGGTGATAGACTCCATTTGATAGCTCGTACCGAGAACAAGGAATGATATACGGGGTGGTTATATTTTGAAAGAAAAGTATATCGATATGTTGAAGAGTTTTAGGATTGAAGGAGGTAATGGAGAAATGGACTGTAACAACTCCCCCCTTTCGCGAAAGAAATTTTCATCAAAATTTCAAAAAAAACAGTACACCTACAAAAAAACTACTAAACATCTGTCGAAGGCTTTCAAGGTTAGTGCAACCGCATGGGAAATAAAATAAATCGACCTTGGATAGTCAAAGTAGTTCTACGACGGCTGAAATATACAAATGTACCTATTCCGTTAGAAATAAAGCGTCAAAGAACAAAATCAAATAGAAATATATCCGACAACATTATTAAAAATATCACACCCATACACTAAATAGTACTACATAATAATAGCACTTGTATAACAAACACTATTCAGAATTAACATCAGACAGGGTTTCATTCTGGTCTTCGCATTGATTCGTATCGGGTTTCAAGTCTTTAGAATTCCAAACTCCTATATTTTTGCCCTGTAAGTTTTTCAACTCATATGTCTACGGGCTAAGTCGCCGATGGACAATAAATGACCCAACAAATTTCGGAGCTAACTTTGAAGAAAAATAAGTTGCCGCATTCGACTGTACATAATTTTTTCTCCAAATACGTTGACCAACTTCGTATTTTACATCACGTCTACGTAAATTATACCTCTCGCGACTTTTCTCGAACGCGTTGGTGAGGCGGCCTCGGATATCCCTGAACAGCTTGGAAAATTCTAATGATCGATTGTAAGGAAAAGAATTGTTAACTTCATCGCCCAATGTTGATTCCCTGTGGCTGTTTCCATTTAGAATTTCTCTCCCGAAATTGGCAAGAAAAAGAGTCACTCCAGTAGTCTCGCTTTTGACCGTCCGAATAGCACATGCTACCTTCTGTAGGTACATATCCCAAGAACGGTGATTCTCTTTCACATAGGAAGCTAACATAGTTTTGAGAGTACGGTGTTGCCTCTCACATGCTTTTGCTTGTGGGTGATGATTTGCTACTCGCGAAAGTTTTATGCTATATGAGTTCATTAACAAACCGAACTCCTCACCCACAAATCGCTTGCCATTATCCGTTAACAACGTGTGAGGGACACCAAATAATAAAAATACATTATCTTCAAGGAGTTTGCAGATTGTTTTGGAATTTGCTAGCCGCATTGGTAGAAAGATGCAGAATTCAGAAAAGTAATCTTGCACACTCAATATATACATGAAACCGTTATTCGACTTCGGTAGTGGGCCAACTATGTCAACTGAGACTAGTTCCCATGGATACCGAACCTCAGGTCTACCGCAAAGGAGACCTGCCGGAGCTTTCTGTTCCGGTTTTTGGGCTGAACAAATCTGACATGAACGGACATATTTTGAAACGTCCGCCTTGAGCTTTGGCCAGTACTATTTTTCACTTATTCGATTATAAGTTTTATACACTCCCGAGTGTCCTGAAGTTGGTGCATCGTGATGCGCTCTGATGACATCTGATCGTTCTTCCTTTGGAACCACTTGTTTCCACTCATATTCAGTTCCAGTTAGACTAGAATAGGGACTAGCAACATATTTGTATAACCTATTTTCTAGTATGCGCCATTAAGGTTACCTCAGAGGGTTCTCTTGAACTGATTTCAATTGTTTGATATACCACTTATCTTTATATTCTGGCAATGCGTCACCAGGTGGAGCGGCAACTGAATCAATTGAATCGAGAGCAGGAACTGTGCAAGATAACATATTCGGAACAATATTGTCGCGGCCCCTCCTATGAACTATTTTGAAGTCAAACTGCTGGAGTCGTAAAATCCAAAGAGCAAGACGCCCAACAGGTTGTGGTAGATTGTACAACCAGGTCAAACTATGTTGATCTGTAATAACCACAAAAGAGTATCCCTCTAAATAAGCGCGTAGTTTTTCCACTGACCAAACAATTGCCAAACACTCCCTTTCAACCGTGCTATAGTTCCTTTCCGCCCTAGTCAAAGATCTACTTATGTATGCTATGACTGTTTCTCCGTCCTTTGATTCCTGCGTGAGTACTGCTCCAATTCCATAACCGCTAGCATCTGTCTGTAAATGAAAGAATGGGTGCAGATACCAGGTGAAAAGATGCTTCATATTGTTCCGACCAGTTGAATTTTTTATTCCTCCTCAATAAATCCGTCATTGGCGCAATAGTAGAAGAGAAGTTCGGAATAAAACGCCTATACCAAGAAGCGGTGCCTATGATTCGCCGTACCTCAGAGACATTTTAGGGTGGAGGGATTTCTAAAATGGCTCTCACCTTGTCCGGATCAACGTGGAGTCCGCGGCTGTCGACAACGTATCCCAAATACCTTAACTCAGGTCTACAAAATTGACACTTTTCACGCGATAGAGTTAGACCGGCTTTCACGATTTTCTCAAATACAGTTTCCAAAACCTCTAGGTGCTTTTCTGAAGAATCTGTGACGATGACGACATCGTCTAGATATACAAAAACATATGGTTCAAGTTCTGGACCAAGGACGCTGTCCATTAGTCTCTGGAACGTTGCTGGGGAGTTAGTTAGGCCAAACGGCATCCTCTTGAAGTGGAGAAGTCCCCTACCAGGTATAGTGAATGCGGTATATTCCCGAGAGTCTTCAGAAATAGGTACTTGAAAAAAAAGCAGATTTCACGTCAACTGAGCTAATATATTTGGCATTCCGGAATTTATCGAGTATTGCAGAAATAAATGAGATAGGGTATGCGTCCTTTTTAGTAACCTTGTTGAGCTGCCTATAATCTACGCAGAATCTATAGGACCCCTTATCCTTTTTGGGAACCATAACTATCGGAAAGGAAAATGCAGACTTGGAAGGTTCAATAATATCATTTTCCAACATTAACTTCACTTCTTCGTCAATCAAGTTCTGGATAACAGGAGAAACACGATAAGGGCGTAACTTAATCGGATCGGGATTGGTCAATATTATTTTATGTTCCGCTAGAGAAGTTTTTCCCAACGAAGATCCCATCATCGAGAAATATTTCTCAATCATGTCCGAAAGTGCTAGAGATTGTTCCGCAGAAAGATCGTTCTGGATTGAAATGTTATTGAGAAACGCCGAATTTTCAGATTCAGTTCGGTTTAATGACCACGAAGAATTATTAAAGTCCGGAATAATTCCCATCGCCAACCAAAAGTCCATACCCAAAATTAACGAACAAGGCAAATCTGGAATTATCAGTACCGGTAAACTGTGAACCCGATTTTCTAACTGAATTGGTAAACAAACTGTTCCTAAAATTTCACAAGTTTCATCGTTTGCAACCTTACACGGAGTTATATTCGATGGAAAAAGTTTCAGGCCATATGTGCTAATTATATCCCACCCTTGTCTACCCAGGACAGTGCGGTTAGCTCCTGAATCCAATAAACCCTTAATTTCCAGCCCAAAAACTTTGACATTCAAATAAGGACGATTGTCTCCTTGCAGACTAGAAAAAATATATGATAGAACAGGAAGAATCTTATTGAGCTTCTCATTATTAGAAAATGATGTTTTGGCCATGGTCGTAGTATCCGAATGCACCGTATGACGTACCGATAATTCGGCACGGCATTTCCCGAACACTTTGGACAACTTCGCACAGTGAAGTTTTCTTTTCCGCAACGGAAACAATATTTGCGGGTAGGCTGAGGACACGATTTACGAAAATGTCCTTCTTGACGATAGGTAAAGCAAGTCACAGGTTTTGCTGAGGGAGAATTTGTCATTTCTGAGGCAGTGAATTGGTCTGATCTTACTGTAACTCTACTATGATTTGTTGATCCCTCAGGATGGGAAATTGAAGTAACTCTTGTATGAGAACGCCGATACTCTAATTCTGGTTCTACTGAGTTACGAGGATTTACAGGTGGTGCATGATATTCTTGAACACTTACATGTGCTTCATCAATCTCTCTACCTATCTTCATTAATGAATCAATTGAACAGACAGTTTTGCCAGCCAATGCGAGTTGTATATGTGGCAACATTCTACTACGAATGAAATTAGCTCGAGTTGGCTCAGGGAGTATTTGTGAAAGTTTGTTGTATAGACCTTCCATGTATGCAACATAAATAACTACTGATTCATTATCACCCTGTGTCCTGTGTCCTAAAATATTCATTATACGATCTTCATAGTTTCTTGGTAGGAAAGTGGTTCGAAGAGTTTCGCAAAAGTGTTTATAATCTTTGATTTTATTTTTAATGAAACGGTACCATACCGAAACATCTCCGGATAATAATTCGAAAACCAAGGTAAGCATACGTTCTTCCGAAATGTTACGCGAAATTCTCAATTCCTCAAGTTTTTTCAAGAAGTCTGTAACACTAGAAGTACCATCGAACTTAACATTCCATTTACTAACATCAACAAATCTTAAATTAGAATCTAAATTAAAGTCGGGAAAGCGCGAACTTGGCATAACGTTAGCATGCTTTTGTATATAAGTGAGCTTCTGATCAATGGCAGTCGTGTCTGGAGGAAAAACAGTAGAGCTCTGCTGACAAAAGGTGATTCGTGTGCCATTTTTATTTTGCCTCTGTGAATTGTCTTGACCTGAATCAATCAGGTCCTCCTCAAGAGTTGTATTAGAAAAAACAGATTCTAATTCAAAATCCAATAAGGATTGCGGTTCTGTGCTAACATTACTTTCTGCAACAGGATTTTGAATTGCTTTCGAAGTCTTATTGACATCGGCAAAAGGACAGAACTTTTCCAGGTTATTCAACAAATCTCTACAAAGCTCAGTTAATTTTTTTTTCTCTTTCAGAAGATGATCGTTCAAACCCGAAATAGTTTCAGTAGTCAACCGACCCTGTACATGAATTAATCTGGATTTGATTCTTTTATATTCATTTGATTTATTATTCAAGTCAATTCCTTGAATATTTTCCAGTAGTTCGGATAATTTGGTTTGACAGATTGACAATTCACGAGAATCTTCGAACCTAAATGTACAATCTCTCATTATTCCCATTTTTTCATTCCTTATCGCTCCCCTAAGGATTTCCCGTTTGGACTCATCCGTTCCGTTACCTAATTCATACCCCTTACTCAGTAATTCCCAAGTCAATTCGTCACTACGTAACCGATTAATATCCATTTCGTTAAATTTATACGTGAAATCAAAATAATTATATACAATCGAAAGCTACCAGTGAAAAAAAAGTAATAATTTTCAGACAGAATATTTCAAGGATCTTTCACCCCCTCCCAAAAAATGCGAAACCAAAATACCGGAATGGCAGAATATTGTCCACCGTGTAAGTAACCTTTCGTTCAAAGACTACTACCGACCAAAAAAACACTTCACAAATCTGAGAAAAAAGGTATCAATGAACAAACGAAAGTTCAGAGATAAATAGCCGAAAAAAAAAACGAATGTAATGCCGCTAAATGAATGCCTTACCAAAGTGTTGCAATACAAATAACCTAAAAAATACGGCACTATTCTATTGCACAATACCTGCGGTAGGTGGAACAGAAAACACCAATTTTACGATCAATATGTAACAAAAAACCACGTTTGGGGCGCCAGTTATTACGGGGGCAATTCCGATAGTGAATCGATATATTTCAGTTATAAAATATCTCTATAAAAACAAATGTAGTAGTGATATAATACTGACATTATGCTGAGTTACTGTTTCTTGACCAAAACCAACCTGCTCGCTCAGTGGTGTGGGCGTGGGAAAAAAATATAATGAAAGGGCGCCACCCGTTTTATACGGTTTTGTGTCGCCAAGAAACTTACCTAAACGGGAAAGTAAAATAATCGACAACTATGAATCATTAATTAGCAATCATTAATAACCAACAATCAACGTCTGATTCAGAAATGACATTTACTCGATATTACCCAATTAATACAGATTGACATGTTTCATATAATGTTACCATTAATTTGGCGAAATATCATTCATATGTTTCTCCAAATATAGCTATAGTTGGCTAACAAGGTGATATTTTATTATTATGACAAAGGAAAATATGGTCTCATATATTCATGTGATAATAAACTAGTATAATTAAGTTAGATAGAGCCAGCACCAATTTCCTAATTTTTCCACCACTCTGTAACAGCGATCCCAGCGACGGAAAGGTAATGGTATAAAATGGAGAAATGCTCGCTTACCAGATGAATCCTTACGATATTTTGAAGTAGGACAGTATCTGAGCCCTGAAGAATACCTATTCAGCAGCAAAACATTAGCTATCAGCTCGTCATTCAGCAGCAATGCCTTAGATTTTAGCTCATCAGGAATTGCAGTGGTTTTCTGTTCCACCCGGGCAACCTATTGTACCACAAATAAGCCGAAAATATTCTGCGGTGAATTCAAAGAGAAGTTAAAACTCAAAACTGGAACCCCTTAAAATGATACCATTCGGCATATAGTGTATATCACTTCGAAGGAGAAGAAAGGTCAATTATTCTTATCTATTTCTTACCTCCAACTTAGAGGGTTCAACCAACCCCTTATCAATTATTCAACAGAAAGGTAACAAAAAAATTGAATAAGAAACCAATGTCTTCTCACTCAAGTTCTAAAAAAAATGAAAATGCCATCGTTAGGAACGAATAGCCAGAACAGAAAGAATTGTAACTTACGAATTCAGTGCAAAAATCCACAAAAAGCAGGAAGTACCAGGATTGGTACCAACGAGAGCATCAAACTAATTATTGATGATTAATTTATTCAAAGATCCTCAAACCGAACACAATTCATAACAAGAAGATACCAAATCGCTGATCTCCAGTACACTAGAATACTGACTAAAATGAACTATTTCCACCAAGAACTCAAAATTCCAAAATTTGTGTGTCGAGCGATCCACAAACCTATTTGTAAAAACTTATTATTCACTCGAATGAAGCGAAGGAAGGGGAAGAGACAATTTACCGTTTTTCTGTCCTTATTGAATTCGGACCTCTCGTTCGATAGAACATAGTAAGCGTAGCGCGGTGATAGATCCATTTGATAGCTCGTAGCGAGAACAAGGAATGATATACGGGGTGGTTATATTTTTGAAAGAAAAGTATATCGATATGTTGAAGAGTTTTAGGATTGAAGGAGGTAATGGAGAAATGGACTGTAACAAATATCAGTCCTTTTTCATATATTATTGCTTTGAAAGAATATCAACTAAACATGCATGGCAGGGTACTACTCCTAGAGTTCACAAATTTTTGACTGCATGGCCCATTCTTGCCTCTTCCCCTATCACAAGATGTAAGGGGAAAGATCCAAGAGCACCTCCATTGCTGCTGCAGATGGTGTTTTCATTGCACCTGTTATGCCTAGACAGGCATGTTTGAACCCTGCTTAGTTTGTTCATAGCAGAAATTTGTTTCGTTCTTGACTACCATGCCAAAGATGCATACGTCATTTTGGGTCTAACCACCATTGTGTACAGACAGTACAACACGCTTGGTTTCAATCCCCATTTCTTTCCATACGTGCGGCTGGCCATCATAAGTGTCACCTCCGCTTTTCTTTTTATTCTGTCCACATGGTGGTTCCAGGTTTATCTTGAATCTAGTATAACTCCAAGATATTTAACCTCACCAGACAGATTGATTTCTCCACCTCGGAGTGACAGAGGTCCAAGTCCCTCCATCTTGATTCTTTTGGTTAATGCCACTATAACCGATTTGGATGGACTTATCTTGATCCCTTTCCCATCGGTGGAACTAGTTACAGTATTCAAGGCCTGTTGCATGCAACCTCTCACTATACTGTTGTATTTGCCCTGTGCCGTGATGACTAAATCGTCAGGATAACCCAGTTTATCGTGTCCATTTCGGTCCAACAAACATAATAACTCGTAATAACATGGTTTCACAGAAGTGGGGAGAGAACTCCCCCCCTTGCGGGCATCCCCTTGCCACCCAGACTTTGGATTCGCCCGAGATGGTTGTATGTATTAACCGTCCTCTAAGCATGCAGTCTTTCTATCTGCAACTTGTTTCATCAATCTCTTTCCTTCTTGACGCTCGGACGATCGGTTTCAAGGAAGCGCCCTCTATGTCCAGGAATGGTGCCAACAGCACCTCGTTCATAGGATCTTATTCTACCTTTTCGGTAATTCGCCATTTCTGTTGACATGCCTGATCTGTATGCATATTGGTTATTGTGCAGAGGTCTGGTAGCCAATACACCATCCCTTATGTGTCTGTAAAGCATTTTTTCGAGAGTCTTGAGTATGAATGACATAAGACTTATAGGTCTCAGGACTTCCGCCGATTCTTGTTCAGTTTTCCCAGGTTTCGGTATGAATGTGACCCTGATCATTCTCCATGCCTTCGATATATGGCCCAGTGCCAAGCTGGCTGTGAGTGATATACATAGTTTTTTATTCAAAAGTTCCGGCACCTTTTGCATAAGTACAGGATACATACCCTCCGGACCCCATGATTTATATGGTTTAATGAGTCAATGGCCACTTTGTCTTTTCCACATTCACCACTGTTTTTGCTCTCCGCCGATTCTCACTTGCTCTCAGCTCTGAATTTTGCCGGGTTTCCACTGCCATATTTGTGGTTAATGAGCCTGGAAAGTGCACCCGGAGGAGCTCTCTTATCGTATCTGCTCCTGTTTTTGTGTCTTCTCCAGATTCCAATTTGAGATTGCTCATCGGCAACTGAGGCTCTTTCGAGAGTCTGGAATATTTGGGAGTCTGTTCTATTTCCTCACAGTGTCTCCTCCATAGGTCTCTCTTCGATTTCCTCAGGGCTTCATTGCATTCAGTCAGGGACTTTTTCTAGTAACCCCATCTTCCTGATCTTTTTGCGCTTTCGAAAGCTTTTATTGTTTGTCGCCTCATGCGATCCAGTTCTTCATTCCACCAGTTTGATTTCTGCATCATTGTGGGACAGTATTCATTGGAGGAGATTATAGCTCCCTGTAATTGGTCCGCTGCTATATCCAAATCTATTGAATTTCTCATTTCAAAACTCGCCCGTCCTAACTTATTTCCCAGGTCTGCCTTATAGGCTTCCCAATTCGTTTTCCGAAGGTTTTGATATGTGTTTTTAGCGGGGGTTCACACCCTCTGTTTCAAAGTGTATGTGTCTGTGGTCTGAGCAGCTCTCTTCATCAGACACATTCCATGTGTTGACCAAGTTACTCACGAAAGTGACTATTGTTATGTCTATCACCTCACTTCGTCTGCTGTTTGCAAAGGTCGGTGTATTGCCTACATTTATGATGTCTAGATCATTCGCCAATATGAATTGTAATAAATACTCACCCCGGATGTTGGTATCTGTACTCCCCCAGGTCGAATGGTGTGCATTGGCATCTAGGCCAATGATGAGATGTGATCTGTCTGCTCTACAGGACCTCACAAGCTCTTCCATTTTTCTGGTAGGCGGTGGTTCCGGGTCATATAGGAGGTAACCAAATCCAATGATTCGTTTCGTATGGCTGTTGCCGAGTAGTCGTGTCGATACCTCTCCTCAAATATTAAAACAAACCATTTACAAGTTTGATATATCTGTAGTGCTAGCAGCCAAATTTGACTAGAATACGTGTTCTTTCGCTGAGTGAGTTTTTATTCTCAACGAAAAACAGTGCATTTGTGTGTTTTTTTTATCGTCCGTGCTGAGATAAAATGGGTTTGACTAGGCGAGATTTGGATGAAATTGGCACTGTAATCGAGAGCAAAACAAAATCTATATTCACCGAAGATTAATTCGAGGTTCTTGTGGACAAGGTTATATCTGCAGTTACGAAAAAATACGACAAGGTCATAGAAAAACAACAATCGTCTATAGCAAAACTTCAGGATTAAATTACCAATCTCAAATCTATGAATAATTATCTCCGAAATGACGTGGATTACATTGAACAATTTTCACGTAATAAAAATGTCAGATTTTTTGGAATTCAGCAGAGTCCGGAAGAAAACTTGTACGTTGTGATCGTAATCTGAAAGACACTCTGTGAATTAATAATGCCAGCGACAAACTCATTGAAAAGTGCCACTGAGTCCCGCAAAAAATTGTTGATGCTGATAATGCCAAACCACCAGCTGTTCTGGTAAGATTCAACAACATTGCAGTGCGCGATAATGTGCTGAAAAACAGAAAGTACTTGAAAGCAACTGGTGCGTCAGTCCACGAGGATCTTACAAAAGTTTGCTTGAATCCAATCAGTAGTGCTATAACTGAATTTGATAAAAAATCAGTGTGGTCCCACAGGGGCATTGTATACGTAAAATACGAGAACTTGGTGCACCGCTTGAAGGACATAGCTGATATTCAACGCATAAAACAAAGATAAGTACTTTAACGTATGATGCTGTTTGTGGTATCTCTTCAGTGATCGCCCTCTTTTAAAGAATAACCACCATTTCATCACACCAACCATTCACACAAGGAAGTAGTAATAGATTTTTTTCAATTTCATCATGAACTCAAGTATTTTATTATTATCTCTTGAAATGCTATTAGTACTATTAAACTTATGAGGTTTTTTTTTTTCGTTTATCATGTATTATTCAAACTCTGAGTATGTCAATATCGTTTTTTTTTCCTAATAAATATTATAAGACTTTGTAATATACAGATATAGATAGAGAAAAGGTATGACAATGGCTCTTGGTTGTTTCTAATGAATTTACTAACTTTTTCCCAATTTAGTATACCAATTATCTGAACTCTTTTTTTTTCCTCTTTCATATTTCCTTCAGATATTCAATAGTCTTCCTATTATCTTCTTTCATCCCTTTGAAGCTTTTTTTCTGTTTGCTATTACTTTAATGCTTGATGGCTCTTCAAGTATCTCATCTGAATGCAAGATCTCTAATAAGTTTTTCAATGCATTTCATCAACTAGTCTACCATGAACAGAACCACGTTATTGCAAATACTGAAACTTGGTTGCATCATGCCTTAGATAGTGATGTTGTAGGAATCAAGGAATACAATTCCGTTCGTCAGGATCGCCCTACACGTGGTTGGGGTTTTGGTATTTACGTAAAAAATGATATTCAATATAAAATTTTATTAAGTGAATGTCTTGATTTTATGGAATATATTTGGATTGAAATAAAATATCAAAAATACAGAGTTGCGATCGGCACTATATACAGACCACCTAAAACTGATCAAACTTCATTTTTCAACCTATTTGAAGATATATTATCTGATATGTATGCGAAGTATGATTACATTATTTGTGTTGGTGATTTTAATATCAATCTACTCGACATCAACCTGAATGTAAGTATTCACTTAAGCGCAATTTTCGAATCCTTCAATATGAATCAGTTGGTCTCAGAACCGACGTGCTTCTCTTCTACCTGTGGTTCAATACTTGACTTGACTATTACAAATATTCACTTGGAAAAATGTCATACAAAAGTATTCCCAACTAATTTCTCTGATCATGCTTTAGTTGAAAAAACTTTTGATTGCAACCCCACATGTTCAGTGTCAAGGAACAAAATCACGTATCGTCCTTTGAGAGAAATAAATTTAGCAAATTTTGAAAACGACTTTTCTATGCTTCAATGGAATCTAATATTTGAGAATGATGATATTGACGACAAAATCTCTTTACTCACTGATTACATGTTACAACTTTTGGATATACATGCTCCGATAAAAACAGTTTTTTTTAAAAAGAGGCAGTATGCGCCATGGATCACTGACAACGTGAAACTCATGCAAAAATTACGTGACAAAGCACTAGTGAGATCCAAAACTCTGAAAACAGCTGAAAGCTGGTCATATTATAAGCAACTCCGGAAATATACCAACCTCGCTATAAAAAGAGAAAAAAAAGCTTTTTTGAGATACAAGTTCAGTGATTGTAGTGTAAAAAATAAATGGACTGAACTGAAGAAATTGAATGTGTCAAAACAGAAAAATACTAATATACCTGTATATTCAAGAAATGTTGAAACTTTAAATAAGTTTTTTATCAGCTTCACTGACAGTCAGCTGCCACCAGATGAAGACATTATTAGTTTCTATAATTTTAATCTGAAAAATAATATAAATTCATCCTTTAATTTTGAAACGACAACGGGTGACGTGGTTACAAAAATTTTGTCAAGTATCAAATCCAAGGCTTTCGGTACAGATAACTTAAACATAGATATAATAATTCTGTTCTGTCCATTCATCGTACCTTACATCACTCATATCATAAACGAATGTATTTCTGCATCATACTTTCCTGACGCATGGAAATTTGCCAATGGTATAGCTCTTCCTAAAATCAGTCATCCGACGGAAATGAGTCATTTAAGATCTATGAGTTTGCTGCCAACCCTCTCTAAAATTTAAGAAAAGATTATGGAAATCCAGATCAGAGATCACATGTCTAAGTTCAATCCCCTTCCTTTGAAACAGTCTAGATTTCGTCAAGAATATAGTTGTGCAACTGCTCTTACAGACATTGTTGATGATCTGATAAAAGTGGAAGATCGAAACGAAATAAGCATACTGATATTGCTCGACTATACAAAAGCCTTTGACATGATTAATCATAGAATTCTGCTTTCTATATCCCATTATTTAGGATTTTCACTGAGTTCTACGCGATTTTTGGAATCCTTCCTCACCAACCGATGCCAACAAGTTCAAATTGATAATGAACGGTCCTCAATAATCAATGTTTAATCAGGTGTACCGCAAGGAAGTATTTTGGGACCTTTGCTTTATACCATGTACACGTCAAATTTTCAAAACGTA
The DNA here is from genome assembly GCA_032362365.1 of Zygogramma bicolorata. Classification (NCBI taxonomy): domain Eukaryota; kingdom Metazoa; phylum Arthropoda; class Insecta; order Coleoptera; family Chrysomelidae; genus Zygogramma; species Zygogramma bicolorata. Next base: position 106,026 of record JAVJAQ010005038.1, read on the forward strand.
CTCACTTTCTGCAACTTTCACTTTTACGCTGATGACACACAAATATATACCTTTTTCAATATGTAAATTCAGATTATGCTGTAAATTCGATCAATATCGACCTGGAAGAATTATATGAAGCATCTTCAGATCATTCACAATGCAAACAAATCGTATGCAATTTTATTCTGTAATAACTCAGTTCGGCCCACTCTTCTAGAAAATTTAAATTTGAAAATAGGAGAGGATAATATTCTTTTCATAAATAATGCAAAAAGTCTTGGTCTTCTTATTGACAATAAAATCAGATTCAAGAATCATGTTACAAAAAAATTACAAGTAGCTTATTCAACTCTCAAATTAATTTATGTGCGGAGACATTGTTTGGATTTAGGCATCAAAAAGATGCTATGTAATCATCTTGTACTATCCCATTTTGATTATTGCGATAATGTTTATGGTCCCTGTTTAGATAATATTGATAAAAATCGTATGCAAAAAGTTCAAAACTCATGTTTACGTTTGATGTACGGCATTCGTCGAACTCAACGAGTTTCACATAAACTCAAAGAATGCAAATGGCTCAACATGCACAATCGTCGGCAATTATATATGTCATGTTCATTTTTCAAAATTATAAAGTATAAGACACCACCTTACCCACATAATAAATTGAAATATCGTACTGACGTTCATAATCTGAATATTCGGCGAAAAAATTTACTGACACTACCAATCTATCGGAAAGAAAATTCCAAAAGATTTTTTTCCTACAACATCGCTGCTAATCTCAACAATTTGATGAAACTAAGTTTCTTTGACGTCAATATGAGCTCACATGCATTTAAGATGAAATATAAGCAGTATCTGTTGAATAGCTGAATTTTTTTTCTCTCCCTCTCCCCCACGTTTCTCCTTCTTCTCTATCTTCTTCTCTCCTAGCCATTTATACCAATCTTTCAAATTGTCGTGGCACTGGTGGAAGAACAGAATCGGAGGCTCACCCTCTCGATATCTGAACCAATAAGCCATTTGTTCATCAGAATCCATATGTTTTTTTATATGGCAAATGTATGTATCGGATGAACAATAATAGATGTTATTATTATTTTTATTTCTATTATTTCTCCTGGCCTCTCCATGCTTCCCGTCTCCAGTTTACCACCATAAAGTCTCTGCAACATAAATTATTGAGCGGCAATATGTTTCATGTTCGTGGGACCTCGGAGGTCCTGCTGTGAATCATTTTCCCCCAATACCCCCAATCCCATTATTTTTTAACGGTATACCCAGGGTTCTTGAATGAGGGCATTATCAAACCCTTTCATAACCTCAGTAAGGACCGCAGAAGCCCCCCTTACTATGTTGTAGGTTCGACTGTATCACCCCAGTGTCACATTTTGACACAACACAGAAAACTGAAATTTCGAAAAGCATTTTTGCGAAAGGCTTGAAAAGGGAACCAGAGTAGTTTCCGCAATGTCGCCAAGGAAAAGTATATAAAAATTTCCACAATTTCTCTCAAATTCAATCTCTGAATTCGTAAATGATTTCGATACGTAACTGACAAAATAGTCAGTCAAATTTGCTTCTGCGTAATATTACAGTTACGTTCAGGGCGAATATACCAATTTGCCCTTTAAACAAATATTATAAGAATATGATGCTTTTTCTGGAATATACACATATACACAGAGCCATAATAAACCATACTATACTGAAGCCTCATATTGAAAAACACTATTCAAAATCAAATTATGAATGTTGACATTCATATATATTTTTATATTTTTTTTCCATGAGATCACTTGATAAAACAAATTGTCTTACATTTATATAAAAAGAATCCATTCGGAGGACAGAGTTCCTTGTGAAAAATGGCAAAATGCTATCACCTGAAAGCAAAAAGGTTCCAACCCAAAATTAACCAACGGCTTCATCCCCAGGCCATCTAATCGAAGCAGCTGTGAGTACCTGAGCTAGTGGTACACAGTTTTGACTGTGGAATACTATCACCAGGTATATTGAATTTTTGTTTATTAAACTGCCACACATACATCTCATGTTATATCAGCTGTTTAGAAAACGGTTTTAACTTCGAGAATGCCTCAGTTGAAAAATGAATATGCTTCGAATAGTAGAGAATGGTTTTTATATGTACATGTAGAAAAAACTGTTTTATCATGACATTGTAAATATCTTGCTATTGTTAAGGTGAAATAGCCATGTTGTATTCCATTGAAATGTGATAATCCATTGCATTCATTAGGAATTTGAGAACTGGGAGTAGTACCTATCCACGAAGAAATAGGAATACCTGTTCACAGCTATTTATCGGAAGGGTTTTGTATATTGTCAGGTACTTATTGAGCCGAGATGAAAAAATGTAATTCTGATCATTTGAAGAATTCATTGATGATACTATATCTTCATGACAGTTTACCTGGAATTATTGAATGCAACAAATCGGAGCAATTCATGAAAGCCAAATCAACGCAAGTTCCTGATATTGTTTCGAATAAAACATAAACAATGTTATATTTCTTTTTCGTTCATTGAATTCACTCATATCGAATTCGATTATTCATTGTAGAACTCCAACAATATCCCAGGCTCGAATGGATTGTGAAGGAAAACATCATTTCCTTCGAAAGATCCACATTCTCCAGCAGCTGTTACGTCAAATTCACTCTGTTATGGTACAGATTGATGCTCTCGCTTTATAGAAAAGCTTTTCACCGGAAACAAAATTTTTCATCGCCATCAAATAAAATGCGTTCATTGATCAAGAGTGCTGTTTTGAGAAGTAATCAATCAAGGGAGGCTTTACTTCTGATGCAAAACAATCGCTGACGAACGAGAAACCCAGACTATCGATCGAGCCAAAAACAATATTATTATGGAAGTTTTAATGAAGTCGAAGGTCTTGCTGAGGAGTTTCAAGTTCGAAAGAATTTAGACACGATAATGGTCTTTGAGTTGCTCCACTTGTTTCCGAGGAAAGGTAAACGGAAAAGTGATTATTCAGTGAGCGGGGAGCGTCAAATTTCAGCTTATTAAACAGTTGGACGGTTTGAGTGATGAAGTATCAATTGGCTCAATTGAAATTATGTGTTACGTTCATTTCTTATTCAATCAACATAAAAGTATATTCAAAAAAGTTGAGGGGGAAGGTTGAAAATATTTGTTGAATACCTTTGCATTGAATCGGAGTACATCACGGGGTCCTCGAGATAATGTAATTAGGTAAATTCATTAAATATAAGGCATTGTGAGAATTGCTAGATATAGGTGCAATAACAAACAAAGTCCATATCGGACCGAAAAAATTCAGGTATATGAACAGCTAACCCTAGTCTTCAGATTCAGTATCAATTTTCTTCTCCTGAAAATGCTAACCTTGTTAGCGAAACGCGCGTCGAGTGCAAACATATGAGATTGGTGTCATAGTAATTGATCTCTAGAAAAAGTTTCAACTTTTACACCAGAGATTCCAATCTCATCGTTTTTACAGAGATAAGAGATGAAAATGTATTTCACATAATTGATCTATTTCAGTTTTATGATTGAAATGTTGTTTTGTAACGTTTTTCGTACATCTACACCTGGAAACTAGATTCAACTATTACTTTTCACCTGCACCTCATTGAGTAGTCGAATGGTGATCACTGTTTATTGAAATGTCTGAGCAAGTTGTACATTTTCACACCTTCAATGAAACTTGTTATGTTCCATCATGTATAACAGGGCGCTGAACAGCTGATTTGTGAAAATTAGTTCTTCTGAATAGAACTCACTGAACCTTCATTGTGTTATATGTACAGTGTCCGTCGTGATATTTCTAACTCTGATAAGTATGGTAAGATGTGAATATTGAATATAATAATCCAATGTTAGTTTCATATTTGTTTGACGGCTTTGTGACAGTTTTGCAAATAATTCTTCTCAGATTGATAGGCCTATAACATATATCGTCGTCTGTGCCATAACATGTAGTGTTGCCAACGTAAACATGAACTACTCAATTACTTCTTTGATGATTTCAATAGTTTTTCGTTGCTAGTTTTACAATCGTAATAGTTGTGATTATTTCCGTTGGGAAACTTCTATTAATCATGTGCATTGTATTCTCTATGCGAAACCTCTATGCCCATGAAACGTGACATTCTGCTCTGTCAATTCTGAAACCTGTCGAAATTGATATTTGTATTGAACTTGTCTTTTGACTTGATTGCTTGAAGCAGAGGCAAAGGAACATTATCAAACCCCTCCAAAAAAGAGGGGAGTTTGAACCTCCAGATTATTTAACCGTTCAGGTATAACATTTTTATAGAGTTTTTTCTTCTGGATTGGAAATCAAAAACTTCCCTTGAATTTTCCCCATAAACCTGCTGGTAACTCTATAGAATCGATAGGATATTTTTCTGCCTCTATATAGAATGTCAGTTTTGAGGCTGTTTTTTTAACAGTTGTGATGTCTCCAGGAGATTGTTTTTTGCAATACTTCCTTGCTTTCTTTGGATTAACTGGCTACTGATACCCGAATTGAAGGCAAAAGACGATTCTTCTCCCACATCATTTGTGCTATATATATATATATATATATATATATATATATATATATATATATATATATATATATATATATATATATATATATATATATATTGACTGCACACCCGAATATTTAAAGGATTCTTCTTTAACTTAGACAGTCGTCTAACCTTCTCACATATATATATATATATATATATATATATATATATATATATATATATATATATACAGGGTGACCCAGGGGTGCGTGCATGGTCCATAACTTTTTTTCTATCCAAGCTATCGACTTGATTTTTTGTTTGAAACGATGGGTCCGACAATAAGCACATTCTGAAAATATTTTCATTCATATACAGGATGTCCCAAAATGAAATACACATCCAAGTTCTGTTTTTTAAAATGGCAACCCCCCACTTTCGATACATTTTTGAAATCGCCACTAAATTATCTATACAACGCACCCTGGTTTCATAGACTTATCTGCAATAGTTTTTGACTTATGTCAATTTATGTGTTGAAATAGCGTCATGCATGGACCTACAGATAAATCCATAACTTCAGAGCCATTGAAGATAACTCAACCAACTTTCATCCAGTCGTTTCCTTAAGCTTCGGCGCATCTTTTGAAATGCGAGCGAATTCGAAATCAATGTTCCAACGCCTGTGTATTTCATTTTGGGACATCCTGTATATGAATGAAAATATTTTCAGAATGTGCTTATTATCGGACCCATCGTTTCAAACAAAAAATCAAGTCGATAGCTTGGCTAGAAAAAAAGTTATGGACCATGCACGCACCCCTGGGTCACCCTGTATATATATATATGTTAGCATGAAGATTCTCACGGACGAAGTATTATGCGTTGTTTTTTCGGGTTTCATTTCGTGCTCTGTGGTTTTGATCCTCTGAAGGATAATTCTCACAATGTTTCGGCAAAGTCTCATTTGACATCAATATATATATATATATATTGATGTATTGATGATATATATATATATATATATATATATATATATATATATATATATATATATATATTGCCGAAACATTGTGAGAATTATCCTTCAGAGGATCAAAACCACAGAACACGCAATAAACCCGTATATATATATATATATATATATATATATATATATTTATATATATATATATATATATATATATATATATATATATATATATATATATATATGTTACAGTGAAGGTTTTCACGGATGCTTGAGTATGCGAAATTGGTTTTTTGGGAGTTTATCCGTTGGTTTGTCGGTATCGAGTGTCAAAAGGAAAACCCTGTAATTTACAGAGAACACCGCGAGAATCAAGGGACAGGGGATACGAATTGACATTCGCTCGTGATTTTTGATGCTTGTATGTTGCGATGTTCAGCTGTTCTATTGAAAAAAGATCCGTGGGCAAGAGAGGTTCGACAGGTCTCCAAGCCCACAACAAATGGGTGGCAATCCTGCACTAGTGAAGAACCGATAGACAAGTTTTTTTCCATTACCGTTCTGATCACTCAAACCCCTTACGAGACAACTAACCCAGATATTGGGATTTCAAGCTGAGCGATAGGTACGCTATTTCGTGGCAGTTAGAGATATGTCTACCAAGAAACCTTCCTGGAACTGATACCTCATTATAAAAATAGCAGTCGAGCACTTTAATATCGAATTGGACGCTGCTCGCCGATCCTAGCTTATCAAGAAGATACAAGAAGAAATCAGCTTTTGCCACTGAAATATGTCTTGAATCAAAAAAAATTCAAGTTCACATCCAAGAATGTATCGAATAACATAGTGAATACTTTGGTTTTAATGGATAAATGGTAAAAAACTATTGACATGGGCCTAGAGATGCAGCTCCCCAATGATCCTAAAATATAATAAATATAAATATAATTGATATTGAAACAGTCATGAACCAAAACTCTCAAATTATGTTATCATCGAAGCCTTTCACCGTTCCATTGGTTCCACATGACTAGAGATCTGAAGAGCACTACCCACCAACCTTTCTTCGTGGAGACTTGTGACAGAGCATCTAGTGCATACCTAGCCATATTCACCTAGGTATTCACTGAAGAATTATTATTGAAAAATCAAATTCAAGATTTCCCTGGATTGATCTGCTCATTGCACGTCTTAAGAAATTTTTCTTGTATACAATTGATTTGTTATTCACTGTGAATCAATCAAATTCTCATTCTATACCTATATATTCAAATTTGTTTCAACTGATTTCCCCAGTATGTAACTTTCTGTGTACGTAAGAAGTGAATTGAAATCATATAACAAAATCACTAGATTATGTATTTATTTTCTCACACATTTAAGTACTTAATATAATTTTTTGAGGGGTATATCACTCAGGTGAATTTGTACAGCAGATTGTCAAATGAGGGATTTCATTCGAGATTTCAATCTAGATTTTTAGTGGATAATGTACAATGGATTTTGAAAGTACAATATCCCTTCTATTTTTTTCAGAAACAAGCCATTATAGCTATTTCCAAGGAGTATATTACCCTACCTCAATGTCAATAAATATAGAAATCGGTGTATTTATCTCCTCAAGTATTCGATAAATGAAGATACAATTCGCACAGGTTCATTTTGCAAAAAAAACTACTTTTGAAGCTTTATTTACAGTGAATATTTTATTCAGCCTACCATAACAGAAGGGCGGTATTCAAGAGTAATTGATGAAAAGTTACCCTTTCTGTAGAGACTGGTTACCCTAACACCAAATGATATTTTTGCACTTGAAGTGAGTTCCGCTAACAGAGTTAGTATTTTCAGGAGAAGGAAACTGATACTGAATCTAAAGACTGGGGTTAACTATTATATACTTAACAACCTAATTTAGTTCAACATGGACTTCGCCTGATACCTACGAATTATTCTGATTGATTTCTCAATAAGTTTACTTTTCCCGAAGATGCTAGCGAAACGTGTGTTGAGTGTAAAAATATCAGTTTGTGGTTGGGGCAATTGATCTCGACAAAATGTTTTTTCGAAAGAACTTTCACACCAAAGGTCCTATCTTATTGTTTATCCACTCTCTATATTTGATTTGGTATTGCTACTTTCAAAGCACATTGTCCATTTATTCATTACATATTCAAGTCCAATATAGAAACCAACAACAGAAAGTACTCCACAACTAGTTTTCTAACCCATCTACAGATTGCCTCCATGTACAAGCATACAGAAGCTACGGTATAAGAAAACATCTAATTTTCTACAGTATACATAGGTGGGTTCTTCAAAATGAAGCGATATACATTGATATCCAACACAAACTTTCAAAAATATCTTCTGATGATGAGCCCAGTCAAGACTAAAATGAATTTAGTGGGGTTTGGTGGATTGGTGGTGTGAAGTCTTTGGAAACGATAGGATGGACTTGCATGTCTCCTCCAGAGTATTCCTTTTGAAATCGAATTCCAGCGGAATTCACCTCACAGCCAATATTATGAATATACTATATATTGCATGAAATCCAATTTTTCTGATAGATACATGGATCAACAAACTCTATATTCAGAAAATTCATCAAAATTCCGAATAGAATTGAAATATATTTTCCTCTTTCCTCATCAGACAATGAACAATACTATCTTTCTCCATTCAACCTCAACCTTGATAGCAAGGAATTCATAAAAAGTAGACACACAACGAGTGACTTTGAACAGACAACTTCAGTACCAAAATCACCACCATGGCGCTGGCAACTTAATTTGAAATCCCAATAGCATTGACTGTGACTGTCTGTTATGCTTTGATTGGTGAGTTGCTACAGGTATTCAATAGAGCGGACCGATACGTGATTAATTTCCATATGTTTTTATATGCAGATTCACACGAACGGAAAGCCCTATGATGTTCAGAGAACACTACGTTAATCGAGAGACAGGAGATACGAATTAACATTCACTTTGAATTCTTGAAGGTTGTAAGCCTCAGGAAAAACCTCTTTCGGCAAGGAGTTCCAAAGCTCAGCTGTACTATTGTAAAAAGATCCCTTGTAGATCATAAGAAGCTGACGAGAAGTGAAGTATTTCTTCGCACGAAATAGAAATCAAAGTTTTTGGGAAGCACCTTTAGCCACCGATCTCACATGGTTTTCCCATGACAGATTATCACTGATCGTAATTCGTAGCATCGAGACACTTGACTTGGAAGGAATAGTTACTCCTGACATCTGAATACTAGATGATGATAGATCGGCTCTCCTTGAGAAGAGACATGACTGGGTTTTCCTAGCATCAAATTCCAAATTCATGTTACCCCATTCTATTATTATCACTAAGTCTTCGTTAATTTTATTGGCGTGAATGTTTCTTTGAATTTTTGTTTGTTAAGCTGGTATGGGGACTCTGAAAGAGAAATTTGTATAAAGAGTCTTGTCGTCCGCAAAACAATGTACCGAACAAGATGTTTTTTCAAGCAAATCACTGATATGAAGCAGAAACAAAGTGGGCGACAGAACTGAACCCTGTGGAACACCTGCATTCATTGAGAGAATATCAGATGATACTCCATCAACAACAACATACAGAGACCTATCAGACCAAGAAACTCTTCAACGAAGCACACAACTGAGGTGGCAAACCATAAGACGGCAGTTAAGAGAGGAGACACCGATGCCAAACTCGATCCAACGCTTTTAAAATATCGAGTGCAACAGCTATCGTTTCTCCGAACTTTCGAATTGAATGCTGCCAAATATGAGAAACAAGCCAGTAAGTAACTGGTTGATCGTCGATGGCAAAACCCGTATCGTCGATCATTAATTATTCCTGATTTCTCTAGATATTTGATAAGCTTCATATCGATTGCTTCTTCCATGCCTGTGGAAATGAAAGAAAGCAATGCAATTGGTCTGTGAGTACAAGGCAAAGTTTTCTTCTCTTTTTCAGGAACTGGCTGAACTGTTGCTTTCCTCCAGGACTCAGGAGAAACCCCCAAATTATATCAAATGTTGAATAATTCGCTAAGTACTGGTGTCAATTCGGAGGCACATGCTTTCCGAACAATTGCTGGGATTCCATCAGATCCGCAAGCCTCATTCGTTTTCAGGTCCATTAAAATATTTCTCATATTTGTTTGGTGGAAAATTATCTCAGGCATATGACTGTCGACAGGCGTGATATTTGGAGGATTTTTCCCCGATGAGTGCAGAGTAAAATTTTCAGCACAAATGCATGGAAATACATTTGCTTTTTGTTGGGCAGTGGTGGCTTGTGATGCATCTTTTCTGGTTAAAGGGGAAAATTAACTAGAATTGAAATTTTTGGCGACAGCTTTAGCAAATGACCGAAACGAACGAGAACCGTTTGGACATTCAACAAGTTTCGAACAAAGTTCATGGTTATGTGCTTCTTTAACAGCTTCAATTGTTGCACTACGCCTATTCCTTGCGTTAACATACTCAGATCTCGTCTCCAATCTAGCGTCTTGGCGCCAGCGATTGAATGCCGCTTGTTTGGATGTGACAGCCTTATAGCAGCTTTTATTGCACCATGGTTTCTCAGACTGTCGTCTCCTTATACTACTTGGAATGAATGTTTCCATTCCCAGAATGATAGTATTAGAGATTTCTTCATCACATATAGTAGGATCACCAAATAAAAAACAGACCCTTTTCCAAGGAACATCAGAGAAAAACATTCGAAGACCGCCCCAGTCTGCCGACTTGTGACGCCAGACACGACATGTGGGTAACTTAGCATTCATTAGAGTCAAATACGAACAATTTGTTGAAATCAAAGTGTGATCAGAATTACCCAAGTAGGAGTGAATTTTGATCTGATGAATATCAGGATGAGTAGTATGAAGCAAGTTCAGTGTATTGGCAAATTGGTTATTCGTATCAGGAATACGAGTGGGTTGATCTATGAGTTGTTCCAGATCATCAGTAATAGCAAATGTCTCTTCCTGTCGTCCTGTTTCGTCTGTTTTATTCGATAATTCAAGCCATGAAGAATTATGTACATTAAGATCACCCAATATGGTGACCTCAGCAGTTGGATGGTTTTCTTAGATGAAGTCGATTTTTTTCGATAGAAACTCGAATATTCTGTCGAAAGAGTCATTGTTACGTGATAAATGAAGACAACAGACAAATTCAGTTTGTTGATGATTGAGAAGTTTGAACTTCATCACGTCAAAATCTTTCAGTTCCAGCCCTTCTTCGCGTTGGCACGATAAATCATTCTTAGAGTATAAACAAACACCACCTTTGAAACGGAAGCAAGAATAGAATTAATCACCTGGACAAAGCATGAGTACATTATTCGTATATGAATTGACCTGAGTTTCAGTTAGAATGAGAAGGTGATGCACATCATTGACGTTTTTATTCATACCACGAATATTACAAAAATCGATTCTCAATACTCTCGATAGAGGTTTCCATCGAGTACCTCCCACCCGGAAATCCGACTGGGGGAGTATTTTACTTCTGGAGTTTTTTACTCTGGGAGTCATCATCATCATTTTTCGAATTCAATACTTGGGAAAAACTGGGAAATATCGACCACATACTGAATCGTGAATTAAAAATTCAGAGCACATATAGTTGATATGGTGGTATCTCACCGGGCGATGGTAAGACCATCTTCCACCTAGGTCATCCATTTAGTCACCTCCTACGACAGGCAGAATCTACCCCAGGGTTATTTCAATCCGACCCCATACAGACACATTCTCGAAGATGGAAAATATGAATGGGATATATGAATAGGATAAAGCATACAGTGAATTTAATTTGTTCTAATGATTGTACTCATTTAATTCAACAAAAAATTAACTCATAGCAGTACTCTGGGTTTTTCTTGGTTCCTCTATACTTGGAATAGCAAATGTCCACTTTTCGTATTATCAAATGAGAAAGGACAAATTTCAATAATTTCCTCACAACATTTCTCCCAAACTCGAAAAATTCAGCAATTTTCGAGTCACAGGCCATTTGTGTGTCATTTTTTGCACTAGATCGCAACCAATCCCAGCAGTGCAGCATCGGTTCGCACTTCACACTCCGTCCGACGAAAACTGAGGAACGATACGGCCCAACTGGACGCGATCCCCGGCTGATCCATGTGTTCGGATCGTGAGTTGTCTTGCGAACTCTAACGAATTGATTTGGCAACTTATCGCAGCTTTCCGCACCCAGTGGACGAAAGGCCCTATGAATCACCAAAATATTGCGACAAATGTCGTCTGAATAAAGCAACATCGATCTATATTATGCTGATTATTCTTCAAGATTCGAGGGAGCAACGGAACAATCCCTTCAAATATAAGCGAAGGTACGCTCATGCTATCAGACTGGTGGAATCATAAATCTTCGAGTTGGAAATAAATAACGAATGAGATGTGGCTTCTAATAGTGTTCTTAGGGCCATATCTTTGCTCTGGGGGGTTGCAGAAGTTAAGATCGTAAGGGACGGCAGAAAGGCAATTACAATAAAGCATTGTCGCGCCCACAGCACGAACTTCATGTTGTTTAATGTCATTCTCCTTTCTCTGATCAGTATTGAGTTCGGTATGTTTACAAAGTTCAATTCATGTTCCAGCGTATATTGAGTGAAACAAATGAGAGAAGATTCGAAAAAACTGAATCTTTCATTGCACTACAGAAATCGTCAAATATTATGTCTCTTTCAATATTTGTTGTTCATGGTACAGCGGAATCAGTGAATGAAGATTTTGGGAAGCTGACTACACTTCTTTGTAACGAATGAATATATATATATATATATATATATATATATATATATATATATATATATAATTCTCACAACGTTTCGGCAAAGCCTCATTAGCTATCTTCTAGGTGATGTCTAGAGTTTCGATCTCCGAACTCGACTAATTATTTCGAGTTCTACTTCTTGATTAGTCAGTTCGGAGATCGAAACTCTAGACATCACCTAGAAGATGGCAAATGAGACTTTGTTGCCGAAACGTTGTGAGAATTATCCTTCAGAGGATCAAAACCACAGAACACGGAATGAAACCCGAAAAAACAACGCATCATAATATATATATATATATATATATATATATATATATATATATATATATATATATATATATTATCTCCCTGCTGGTAAAGTGAGCCATTCGTTAAGGGAAATCACGGTTGAAGTGAGGTCCGGTACAAAGTGAGGACCGTATACGGGCCTCACTTTGTCGAAGAGCGTAAGATTTCTTCTGACAAATGTATAGGTGGTGGGAAGCATGTTCTACAAAAATTAAACTGGACCTCATTTTATGCAGTATACTGTAATTTTAGTTCATTAAATTTCCGTGTGAGGGCGCTGACTCAGATGTATACTTTTCAACCATGTATATTGTATCTAGTATAGAATAACTTACGATACACAGAGTGAGGACCGTAAAACTGGCAACATGTGTTAAGACGGATCTAGAAGATACCGTTGCGGAAATCGAACATGTCCTTACTATTAGCCTGAGAATTCATGCAAGTATAAAGAAATTAATTGAGTACAATTTTTTTTCGAGAATTGATATAAAAATATAGAAATAGCTATATTTATATTGAGACCCATTTTACATCACAAACAGCGAAAGCTCGGGTCACTTCTTCCACTAACCAAAACTCTCAGAAAAAAGCAACTATTCAGACTCATAGATAATAGAATAAATTACTTAATAATAATTGAAATGAACATCATCCTATCCTAAGACACGGGAAAAACTTTCTTTGGCAAGGGATTTCGAAGCTTGGAGTCTTTGAAGAGTGACAGTGCCTACAAGAAACACGTACGTACGACACGTTTCCAGGCAACATGAGGGTGGAGAAATTGCACTCGTCTGATGCATTGCGATGGAATTGCCGAATGCGAAAAGTTTGACGATATTGTAATAGCCAGCAGAGATATGTATCGTAGTTTTTTTTCAGAATAGTAATATTCATGATTCTGAGAATTTAAACGTTGGACCTCGTAAAATTAGCGCTAGTTTTAAGTTATTCTGCGAAGGGAATGAATAGTGTTTGAAGTCGAGCGGATATCGAGCAGTTCAAGTAAGAAATCATTGATATAAATTCGTACGCCGTAACCAAGAAAAATAATAGATTTTCCGTGAAGTGAGCTTAACCACGACAGTTCGATAACTTGTAGGGTTATTAGTATAACTACTCCTCTTCGGGCTTGAAGGCCGTCGTTGTTTAGAATTTCTTCCTGACGTTTCGCTAGCGCGAGTGGCCAGCTTCTTCAGAGGCTTACTCATCTCCGATGATGTAGGGTTACCCTGATGAACTGGGAATACCAGCCCAAGGATTAGCCGAAACGATTTAGGAAGGCAGCGGTGAGAATAATGTACGTATCTATTCGAATTTTAGGAAAAGGTAAGCCAAAAATAAGTATACACGGTGCCTCTAATATTTTTTAAATTTTATTCTAGTAGTGGCCGGAAGGCGTCGGCCAAGCTACGTATTGCAATCATTCTCCGTGTATACTATCCATTGACTTTGTTGTTAGGTAAGCAGTAGATTCTTGAGGACTTGAAAATTTTTCATTCCATTTCCACGTTTACTCAGTACCTTCAGTACATCGCGTTTGTTTCATTTCCTTTAATCAGTCGAATTTCTTTTTTATTTTGTTACCGTTCCCTTTTATTTCTTTCATTGTTCAACCTCATAACCTCTTACAGAAATTTCTGCGAACTCTTAATATCTCTCAAATTGAAAGCCTCTCTTTCGCACGAGAGGAATTCAAGCTTTTTCGGAATTGCTTTAACATTGAAAATTTGATGTGGGAAAGTCCAAGAACAATAGCTTCAGTCCTATTTAAAAATGGTGACTTGGGATTTTTTTCCTGCAATGTGAACTTGATGATAAAAACTTATGATAATACGTATCATTTCAGAAATATTTTCTAGATCTCTCAAAAAATCATAGCCCTCCTGAAGACGATACTAATATTTCAACTTAATGATGCTACAATATATTTATTTCTACGTGATTTTCCTTTGAACAGAAGTAGCCCAAAGTAACTGGCTACGGAAACGAAAAATCTAGAAAGACAATATAACTTTACCTAATGAAATATGTCGGAACCATGTTGGTTTGCATTATGCCTCACAAAATTACGTAAAATGATGAAATATTTACCAATTTAACATGACTGAAATGGAAGTGCGATTAAACGTGGTGAACATATCGGGCATACCTTTTCTCCGAACCTTTTTCTATATAAAATGTTTCAACCTACTGAATGCAAAATGATGGATAAATCGTTTCACCACACTAACTCGATAGGCATGAGAAAACACATTTACACTGAAGAGGAGGAAAAGAAGAAAAGTTCGCTCAGTAAGCATCATATTCTTTGCTAACACTGAAAAAAATCCGTGGTTTGACTTGTTTCTTGTTCCAAGTACCCCATAAATTTCTAAGGTAAGTTATTATGTGTCATTGTTATATTACTTTTTTATTTCATACTGTATAAAAATTGATTAACAATAAAGACAAAAACGGTTTGTATATCACTGATAATTTTATAAATCTAATTTGTATTTGAAGATAAATAGATTTTCCAAGAATGTTAATTTCACTTCTGACAAAAGTTTAAATTTGTCATAAAAATCTATATCACTCGATACTTCAATAATTATAGTCATTGCTTGCTCTGTAGAGGATCGGGATCTGGTGAAAGGGAAGGGGGATTATTGTTTCTGTCAGCATTGACTTGAAATACTTTTTAAGTACTATATGAATGTCATTTTTTGTGATGGATAAATATTTTCACCGTAGTTTTTTTTTATTTTGGTTTCTGGATAGAACAAGTTCGATTAGTCAGCAACTTTTCGTATGACTTAGATTTGCCAATCAAAAAATTACAAGAACTAATATATAATATATAAAAATACTCATCGTTAATGTTTCGGAAGTCAAATCCTCTTCCGTTCTCAAAGCTTTGCAATTTTTTTTTTCGAAGGCAAATGAATATTCGTTTTTGATGATTTTCGTTCTTAACATTTGATGAAGATTTGTTAAATTAAATTACGCAGCAACTTATCGGGGTAGATTAAAAATCTGACCTTCTACACTTGTATAGATTCCAATATTAATTCTTATTTTTTCAGATTGTGGTAGGTTCGAAACTTAAAAAAACTAAACTAAACTAAGAAGGCAAAAATATGTTTTGTTATTTATTCTAAGTTGCACTTCCATTGAAAGAATTGCGAACCATACTGAAAGAGTACCAGTTTTTTACTCTGTCGGTATAACTCCCAAATATATTCATCAAAAATTTTATTGTGTTTTATTGCAATTCGAAAAGAGTATTGATGTTCAGTTCGCCAATTGAATGGGATGAAAAATAGTAGAGCTGAACAATTTTCATTACTTCCATCCTTCAACCCTGTTACCAACTTCAAAGAGTATATCGAAATAAGTAAGTCTGAGCTTGAACTGATTTCAGAATTATACGCCAACAGTTAGAGCAGATAGATCATTCTTTTATATTTGCTCATCAAAGCAATGATTCTTCCTAAAATTACAACATCACAAGCAGCCTTCGATTTCGTAAGTGAATTCATCAAACCTATTTTCTTCACGATAAACAATTTCAGTTTAGTTGCAGTTGCCACTTTGCTCGAGAATTTTGCTGGAAAAGGCGGTGAGAATACATTATTATTATTATTTTTCGAGGTGGTCATTACCTATTGCCAAATTGATACTGAAAATCTCGCCTATAATTAATCAGTATTCTGTAAGTGAAGCGTTCAATGAAAATTCAACGTTCTCGATTTATAAGGCGATAAAATACAAAAACTGAGAAAGATTCCGAATATTTGACGAAAATATTGAAATCCCGAAAATTGTCTCAATCGGCATGACATTGGGAACTTTTATGTGAAAGTTCAAACTTTTTCTAGAGATCAATCACCATAAGACCAAAATTATATTATTTGCACTCGACGCGCGATTCGCTTACAAGGTTAGCATTTTCAGGAGAAGGAAATTGATACTGAATCTAAAGTCTAGAGTGGTCCTCTATATACTTAACGAAGTTTTTCGGGCTTTACTACTGATTATACAAATCAATTTCTCAACATTGAATTAAAAAGCGTACTGAAAGAGATATGGCATTTGTCACTATTCATGCTTTTTTTAGATTCTGCTATTTCTAGACTCTCACATGCATCAAGTAGCCTTGTGCAAGCACAGCTTAATCAGT
Source organism: Zygogramma bicolorata (assembly GCA_032362365.1). NCBI lineage: Eukaryota > Metazoa > Arthropoda > Insecta > Coleoptera > Chrysomelidae > Zygogramma > Zygogramma bicolorata. The sequence continues at coordinate 122,774 of JAVJAQ010005038.1, forward strand.
TTCAGATTGCTTTCACCAATTTTGTGGTTATTGTCTATATCAGAGTAGACGTATCTCATGTGTGCAAAGTGCTCCTTGGAACAGGTATCAATTGCTCGCAAAAATAAATACATTGTCCAGAGCCGGCGAGCTATTAAAATCCAGTGTCGTTCAAATTGCTCTAGACTAGACAATGACCACAAACTTGGTGCAAGCAATCTGAAACTGATTAGGCATGTGCATGACACAAAGCTACTTGATGCATATGTGAAAGTCTAGAAATAGCAAAATGTAAAAATGGCATCAATGGTGACAAAGCACCTAATCCTTTCAGTCCGCTTTTCAATTCATTGTTGAGAAATTCATTACAACGATTAGTTTTAATGAATTAATTAGAATAATCAATAGTAACAGAATAAACGTCTTCAACAGACGGAGTCCATATCGGACTAAAAGACTTGGCAGGTACGCGTCGAGTGCATATATTATCATTTTGGTGTAAGCATAATATTTGATCTCTACAAAAAATTTCATCGAATACACCAATAACTGGAATTTCTCCTGAAGATAAATTACCCTAACACCAAACTGATATTTTTTCACTCGACGCGCATTGATACTCTTCCTTCTTCTCCTGAAGATGCTAACCTTGTCAGCGAAACGCGCGTGGAGTGTAAAAATATCAGTTTGAAGTTAGAGCAGGAAAAGTTTCAACTTTCACACCAAAGGTTCCAATCTCAACTTTTAATCAAAAACTGACATGGAATATACAAGCTGCAGGTTTTTTGCACTTTCCTTCAGTTGAGTTGACAAATATATCATCCATTGTCCCATATCCACAAAACCATAGGATACAGAGGAACATGACTATCGCTTTCATTCGGTGGATTATCAGAACCGTAAGAATATCAAGAATATCGAAAATAAAATGAATTTTTACAAACATCGATTTGCAACGAAAAATTCAAATTTGTATTTTGGAATTCAAAGTTATAGTTGACGAATCTGGATTATCTTGTAAACTGGAATCAGAGAGAATGAAAAATGTCTATACCCTACAACGAATTCACAGAAAACAACCATTCGAAGAAATTGCTATTGACAACACTGTAGGGACCTCATTTATTGAGCTATATGGATATATACACTCAAAATGGTCCTCGTTTTTCACTTTGAAAGGTAAAATAATACGGGGCTCACATCAATAGCGACGTAAAAAGTCCTCACTTTGGAAACAATATACTCGCACCATACTCGATAACATTTCAGGAATATATTTTACTTTTTTCTATTGCTAAGTCCATGTTGAAAACATAGTGGAAAGCTGAAGTTTGCGTCTTTGTTCCTTCTCCCGGTCCTCACTTCGTGTTAATAGGGTAATGTCCTCACTTTGATATCTGTGCATAAATATATATATATATATATATATATATATATATATATATATATATATATATATATATATATATTTTGTGTGATAATGAATTATGTTTATTATTGAATTTTGTGATTTTATATAATACACATCATAATATAATATTCTCAGGGTTTTTCAAAAAAAAATTTTGTATATGAATATCGATCTCAGGGTTTCAAAATTATAAATGAAATTTCTTTTCAAGTTTAGACTCTTCTAAAAGTTTCTGCTTTACCTACCTTGGTCATAGCATTTCTTTTTACCTCAGGTGGATTCAAATCAGGAAGGAAATCCAAGACTCAAAGTACTTCATGAGAAGTTAGGAACCTTTCAGCTTTTTTAAGAAACAAGAATTGAATTTCATGCTTTTTAATAATGAATAGAAATTTTGAAATGAAATGTGACAACACAGAATTAATAACAACAATAACCTATCATATATGGATTAAAATAACCTTAATCTAAAATTAATATTCTAATATACATGTCTGGTAATTTGAACGCTTTTCGTATCTACGAACGTGGTTCTGTATCAAGTTCATTGGTTATACTTCGCAGGTAAGCCTGCAATATGACATATTAGTGCATTTCCGAACGTTCTAAATGGTAACTCGCGTCAATGTCAATTGTCATTCTAACTTATGTTTACTTTCACTATTAACATTCAAAAAAAAAACATGTTAAATGTTCTTCAGAAAAATGGGAATAAAAAGAGTTCATTGAGCTCAGGGAAATAGTTTATGTGCACAAGAAAATAGATATATGCGTTGCAACGATATATGGAAAGTGTTTACCATGCTGACTTCCCTCGATGTGGTGTGATTGGCGACTCCAACAAGCAATTTCTAGCCTGCTGAGTGATTTTCGTTGCTGTGTTGATGTTGATGGAAACGGCCTTGGTTCGGGCTCTGGAGTGAAGATTTCTTCTGGGGAAAGTTTGGATGGGACGAATGTCTTGGATTCATTGGTGATGAACCATATCACAATCACAAACACTTTGGATAAGTTTTGAACATAATTAGGTACATATTTCCTTCTATTTTAATTTAATAAAAATTTTGTCATGCTCATGCTTTGAAATGCATTTTCGAAGTCGTTGTTTACAAATAAACAACTGAATGAGTTGTTTCCCTAGCAACTTGTTGCTTCGATAACTATTCTAAATATTTACAAATTAATTCTAAATCTATTCTATAATCTACAAATTTCTAATTAATATCATTTTAAAGCAATATCAGAAAAATTTGAATTCTCCTCATATTTAAATTTGCTGAATGTTCTCAATTCAAAATTTAATTCTATTTTATCTATTGAAATTGATTTGGAAGTTTCTTTATGACTTTTTGCATTGTTTGGGACTAATTTCATTCATTTAACTGTTATCAATTTCTTGTGTTTCATTGCTGAAGTTGGTTAATTATCACGTGACAGATGTCATGTCATTTGGTGAATAACATTTCTACTCATGATATACGAGGTGTCCAAAAGATTCCTCTTGTTTGACTTCATCTGAGATAGAAAGATTTTTGCTTTTTAAAATGAGTAGGTTGGATTTCATAACAATATATATATATATATATATATATATATATATATATATATATATATATATATATATATATATATATATATATATATATACGATAGATGTATTAGTGTCTGTATGATCAAGAATTGAATGAAATCATTACGGAATTCAGACAAATCATAAGAATTTGGGAAAAATAAACTTCCTCGAGCGGGATTCGAACCCACGACCTTCCGTTCTCTAGGCGGATGCTCTGCCATTGAGCTATCGAAGACCCTGCGTTCTCCATCGCAAATTTCGGAAGTCATTCATCTCAAATTCTATTGTAAGTTGTTATTATTCAATCGAGAAGTTGGAAGTCTCTGACCGTCGTCACGTTTATTTGAGCAGGAAGGTCGCTTCTCGATTTCGATGGCCTCGCAAATTATATGAGCTTGTTGTGTTTTTGCTGTGGCGATGGTCTAAGTGTTCTCAAAGTCTATATTGTGTCCTGTCTCTTGATAATGTTTGGACAGAGCTGAAGATGGGTCTGATTTTCGGACAGCAAGTTGATGTTCGTATACTCTACTTGTCACACGTCTGTTGGTCTGGCCCACATATGTTCTATGGCAATCAGAACATGGTATTTCATATATACCCTGTGATTCGTTGACAATTTTGTCCTTGGAGGAGCGGAGGAATGTGGAGATTTTATTGTTGTCTGCCAACAACATTTCATGTTTTGGAATCAAGATTATTGTTACGATTTTTCTTTGGGTTCGTTTATTAAAACTCCAAACAACATTAAACTACTCTTATCACAACCCTTCATCACAATACATTACAATACAATACACTACAATAAAATACACTATAATACAATCACTCAAATTGCTCCGCTAACTATCCAACGCTCTGTACTGAAACTCTCTGCACTAGAAATTCTCTACTTTGACTTCTGCACTTTGCAATAACAAAGGTCTCTCCGATGAAAATTCTGTAAAACTCTCCGCCTTGTCACTAAACTAGAAACTTTTATAACTATCTGATAACTATTCGCCGTAACGATGGATTGCTTCCGTATATATACTTCTTACTCCTGTGGAGAATTTTCCAGTCGAATCTCGATGATCAAATCCTCCAAGAGAATCAAGATTTCCCGGGTAAATGACGTTCTCTCTCCGACCCCTCACATTATTTTGGATATACGAGCGATAGGGTCGGCGCTAGGAGATTTCGTACCATTATCCCCTTCTCAATTCTGATCATCCCGATCAAACAATATTTCGTTATTCCCATTGTAATATTTGAGTTTCTCTAGGTGTACGACTTTCATTTTTGTTCTAGGCCTACGTTGAACCCTGTACACCACTACGACGAGGATTGTACAGCCACACTCGATCTCCTTCTTGAAATCCGCCAGTATTTGACTTCCTATATTACCGAGCCTTCTTCCTGTCAATACGCCCTACCATCTAATAATGTTTTTATTTATCATCACATACAGTACATAACATAGTATACAATTGATGAATAGGCGGAGTTCAGCCGAAAGCTGCTTTTAAACCCAACCTTGTATTGACATAAATCATGAAAAACCTCACAAATAAACAGTTTGACAATAAGAACCATATATTGAATAAAAATGAAAATGGTGAGAAATAATCATTCATCAATATTCAGAATATCGTGACAAAAAATATGTGTGTCTATACATACAAGAATCTATCAATTGACCAGAACAAGAACTCGAAGAACCTCAATCTCGGCAATTATTGTCGATAAATCATTGTCTTACCTGGAACGCATCTTCAGCCGCTTCTTGAAATTTTGTAGGGTTAAGTCTTTCAACTCAACAGGCAAGTTATTGTACAGTTTAGCAGCGTTGTGAAAGAAACCTCGTGTGAACAAAGCAGTATTGTGTCTAGGGATACATAAAATATTTTTATTGCGAGATGTATTGTGGGATAATGCAACCAATGTTTTGCGTAAATAAGGCGGTTTTTCCGTTTCCAAAATTTTATGTGTGAAAGCGAGGAGGTGTATTTCTCGTGATTTTTTCATATTGAACCTGGCAGAGTCTTCGAAAGATGGACTAATGTGATCGTATATACGAATACCGTAAGCAAATCTGATGCAACTATTTTGAATTTTTTGCAGTCGTAACTGATCATTATTCAGTAAAGCAGGTCCATATATACCGTCACAGTATGATAACCTTGAGAATATCAAACTGTCGCATGAACTCAGCTTCAACTTCTTGGAAAGTAGATGCTTGTTTGGGTACGATTGCCTCAACACATTATAAGATGTTTTGCATAAATGTCTGATATGTTTATTGAATCTAAGGTCGGTATCTAACCATAAACCTAAATTTTTACTTTCATTCACAAACGCTTGTTCATCATTTATATGGAAGGAAAGTGATACCCGAACAAGATTACGCTTGCCTTTGGCACCGAAGAGCATAACATGTGATTTATGTGGGTTGAGTTTCAAATTGTGTGCGATAGAAATATCAAACATAATTTGAAGTTTCATGTTGAGGTTTTCCTCAGCAGCCGTCATATCAGAATAAATAGAACATAGATATAACTGGGTATCATCAGCATTATGTTGTATATCAACCGATCTGACAAACTCATGGAAATCACTGATATACATAGCAAAGAGAAGTGGACCCAGAACTGAACCTTGTGGAACCCCGTGAGTTTTAGGCAAGGATGAGGATTGTATACCATCTATGATGACAGTTCGGGTTCGATTACTCAAATAACTTTCCATAGGAGTAATGTCTGTCATCGAAAAACCGTAGTATTCTTACTTTTTACACAACAAATCTGTATCTATAGTGTCGAAGGCCTTACTGTAATCCAGAAGGACGAGACTTGTGAAATCTCCTTCATCCAGAGACTTGAAAATGTTGTCTGTAATTCGAGTCAGTGCTGTTGTTGTGCTATACTGTGGTCGAAAATCAGACTGTACATCGGTAATGAGATTATTTTGCTCCGCATGCTTTGAAATTTGTTCCTCGATCAACATTTCGAAAATTTTGGACATTGTGGGTAGGAGACTGATCGGTCTTATATCTGAAAACTCTGCTGGGTTATTACATTTTGCTAAAGGTTTCACTAGTGCGTGCTTCCATTGAGAGGGAAATGAACACGATTGGAACGCGAAATTGAAAATATATGTTATATAATCCAATATATGTGGGATCACTAATCGTAACATTTTTATTGAAATCCCATCAATGCCAACAGCGTTACTACTGATTTTATCAAGAAATTCAAGAACTGTATCAGAACCTACAGGGCTGAAAGAGAAGTTTAGTCCATATTTCGGCGTGGTATATTTATCACAGAGAGAGATTTGATCACTTGTTTTACTTATTGAAGGTGCATGGGTGAACCGATGATTCAGAGATTGTACATTTTTGAGATTTGGTGGTATATCAGGTGCATTTTTGTCGCGAAGAACTTCGAGAGATCTGAGTGTCTTCCAGGTGTTGTAAGAATTGTTAAGTCTCAACACATGATTCAGGTAAGCAGTTTTTTTTCGACGTACCAATAATATAGTTCCGTAGATCCTAATAAAATTGCCATGAAGCGGAAGTTTTCAATTTTTTAAAACGTTGAAATGCTTTCTTTTTGAGTTCGAGAATTTGCTTTATATTATAAGTTATCCAAGGTGAAGGCGGTTTGGTAGCTCTTATTGCACGAAATGGCAAATGCTCATTGAATTAAGTAGTCATATTATTGGTTAAGAAAGAAAGCGTTTCATCAACATTTTCGTATGAAAAAACTGTATGCTAATCAATAGACGACACATCGAGATTGGAAGAGTTTAAATCAAAATTCTCCAAATTACGGTATGTGTGATACTTTACATAATTACATTCGGGTAGGTTGATGTTGCAAACTAGTCCTAGGTGATCGAGATCTACTACATTAATCGTTGAAAAATGGTTCGAATTGTTGACAATCAGCAAATCGATCAGTGTTTGACTGCTATCAGTTATTCTTGTTGTCATCTTAATCAACTGATCCAAATAATACGAATCTAATAATTTTGACAATAATTCACTCTTGAGATTATGTGTGAGCAAATTAATATTAAGATCTTCAACCATACAGAATATGTCACTTTCGGGAAAAAATCTAGCAATTACGTCGTCCAGTTCATTCAAACTGTTTATCAAGGAAGTCGAGGGCGGGTGGTAAAGAACAGAAATAGTTATTGATTTCCGGTTATATTTCAAAGACAACCTCAACTGTTCGAGAAATGGGCTAACATTACTAAATAAAATTGTAGGTTTCGAATGGTTTTTGATATAAAAAGCAACACCACCTTCCGTTGTCCTCCTATCAGTAAGAAACAACTTATAACCAACGATTTCAATACTATCTGAGATATCACTTTCACTTCTAATACGGCACCTGGCGGCTTTCATAGGAATTGCTTGTTTTTTCTTCACCCGGGCTCGTGCGAAAATCGATGGCTGGACGTTGCAATCAGGGACTTCATTTAATTTAACGCGAACTACTTCCTTCCATAACGCAGGAATTCTTGCGGATGAGTTGGATTTTGGTTGCATTCTCACCTTGCAATCTTTCATAAAATGTCCTGATCTTCCACATCGTTAACATTTCCTCTGTGGAATTCTGTCCCTGCATTCTTTTATAGAATGCTTCGGCCTACTACATCTATAGCAAATTCTCTGCGGTATTATCTCTTCTTCCCAGAGCTCATTCCATTAACCACTGTATTGATTTCTTTTGGAACTTTCTCGACTGAACTAGTCGCTGTGCCAAATCGTTATACAGGTTCTTTTATTGAAACTGCACGCCCTTTCGGCCTCGACGTGTTGGAGGCCGCCTCCACTTCCAAAGATCGAAACAAAGCATCGCTTCTTCTCTTGAAGTTTGTCAATCGCAGAGTTCTTTGGATTTCGGGCTAGCTTGAGATATTCGGGCGCTTCTGGGTGCGCCAGCTGGATTAGACGTCTAACATTTTTTTTTTCAATGCAGATACACACGGAATATGTTCAAAGATCACCGCGTGAATCAAGGGACAGGAGATAACAGAGAAATAACATTCACTTTGAATTTCTGAAGTTTTTATGCCTCAGGAAACACCCCTTTTGGCAAGGAGTTCCAAAGCTCAGCTGTTCCATTGGAAAAAGATCCGTGAGCAAGAGAGGTTCGACAGGTTTTCAAATTCACAACAGAGGGATGAGAATTCTGTACTCGTCGAGTCATCCGTGTAGATATTGCCAAGAGGTGAACGATTGATTACAATTCGGAAGAGCATCGACCGTGAAAGTATCTATAAAAGAGAGACAAGTCTCCGGCCCTTCTACGATGTTTCAATGAAGTGAGCGTGTCTGTGCGCGAAGAATCACCAACAAGATGAATTGCCTTCCTCTGAATAGAATCGTGAAGCCTCAATGAATGTTGTGGTGCCGAACTCCACACATGAGAACTGTATTCCATGACAGGTCGTATTTCTTCGCACGAAATAGATATCCAAGTTTCTGGCAAGCACTTCAAGCGATCGAACTCACATGGTTCTTTCATGTGAGATTATCACTGATCTAAATTCCTAGCATCAAGATACTTGATTCTGTAGGAATAGTTACTCCTGACATCTGAATACTAGATGATGATTGATCTGCTTTTCTCGAGAAGAGACATGCCTGGGTTTTCGTAGCATTAAATTCCACCAAGTTCATGTTACCCCATTCTATTATTTTTACCAAGTCATCATTATTTTTTTTGACGTGAATGTTCCTTTGAATTTTTGTTTCTCGAGCTGGTTTGGGGACTCTGGAAGAGAAACTGGTATAAAGAGTACTGTCGTTCGCAAAACTATGTATTAAACAATATATTTTCTCAGGCAAATCACTGATATAAAGCAGAAACATAGTGGGCGCCAGAACTGAACCCTGTGGAATACCTGCATTTATTGAAAAAATATCAGATGATACTCCATCAACAACCACATACAGTGACCTATCAGACAAGAAACTCTCCAACAAAGCACACAACTGAGGAGGCAAACCATAAGACGGCAGTTCAGAAAGGAGAACCCGATGCCAAACTTGATCGAACGCTTTTGAAATATCGAATGCAACAGCTATTTCTTCAAATTTCTCGATTGAATGCTGCCAATTGTCACTGGGTGATCTTTGATGGCGAACTCCGTATTGTCAATCATTATTCATTCCTGATTTCTCTAGATATTTGATGAGCTTCATATTGCTTGCTCTTTCCATTACTTTGAAAATGATAGAAAGCAAGGCAATTGGTCTATAATTGCAAGGTAAAGTTTTCTTTCCCTTTCAAGGAACTGGTTGAACTCTTGCTGTCCTCCAGGACTAAAGAAAACTCTCCAGGTTATATGAAAGGTTAAATAATTCGCAAAGTTCCGGTGTCAATTCAGGGACACACACTTTTAGTACAATTGCTGGGACTTCATCAGATCCGCAAGCCTTATTCTTCTTCAGGTCCATCAAAATATTTCTTATATGATTCTGGTGAAAAATTATCTCAGGCATATAACTGTCGACAGGTGTGATGTTCGGGGGATCTCTTCTCGTAGAGTCCAGAATAGAATTCCCAGCAAACATATTCGCAAATATATTTGCTTTTTGTTGGGCAGTGGTGGCTTGTGATCCATCACCTTTGGTTGAAGGGGGAAATGAAGTAGAAATGAAATTTTTGGCGACAATTTTAGCAAATGACCAAAATGAACGAGAACCGTTTGAACATTCTACAAGTTTTGAACGAATTTCCTGATCATGTGCTTCTTAAGCAGCTTCAATTGTTGCACTTCACGTTTTCACATACTCAGATCTCGTTTCCAAACTGGGGTCTTGGTGCCGGCCATTTAATGCCGCTTGTTTGGATGCGACAGCCTTCGAGCAGCTTCTATTGAACCATGCTTTTTCAGACTGTGGTCTCTTTGTACTTCTTGGAATAAATTTTTCCATTTCCAGAATAATGGTATCGGATATTTCTTGGACATATAGAGTGGGATCACCAGATGCATATACCCTTCTCCGAGGAAAATCAGAGAAAAACATTCGAAGACCGTCCCAGTCTGCTGATTAATAATGCCCCATATTTTTGCGAACTCCCACCTGATTTTTGTGTTCGAGTCTTCATTTGTGCACGGTACAACTGTTCTTGGTGTTGATCGCCATACCTGAACTCTAATACAGATATCGGGTTCTTTGCTGTTCTATGGGGATCGTCTGCAATATACCCGAAGCTGGTCCTCTCTAAGCTACTATGAGTGTACAGCTTCTTCTTCTTCACCCCATCTATTAGTCTCTGCCGCAGCCTCAAATTATCAACGATACATGGACCAAGACGACTGTCCGTCAAAAGTCGGTGGTATTACAGAAATCGTTGATGTGGGAACCCTGTATTGGCGATTCTGATTCTTGAGAAGAACTAACTGCTTTTCTAGAACTTCCATTTCATTTCTCAACTCATTTCTCATCTCCCTCTCTCACTGTATTCACTCTCTTATTGAATCCATCGTCTATTATCCTGACGTCTTCATTCAGTTTTCCTTTAAGATCTTCTTTCAGTTGTTCTTTCACTTCTTTCACTCGAACTTCAGTGTTATGTAACGCATTCTCGAAAAAACTTTCTTGATTTTCTAGAACCTTCTGTGAGCATGTTTTCCGTTTTTTCTCAATTTGTTTCAATTCATTCTTTTGTTTCTCTGGAATTTTCTTGAATGCCTCGTCCCGTTCTTTTTATTCATCTTCTCGCTCCTTTCTCTGTTCTCCGAGAATTTTCTGGAGCGCTTTCCCTCTTTATTCTTATCCCCCTGCCGTCGCTTTTCCTCTGGTTCTTTCTCCTCCTGCCATCGTTTTCCATCTTCCTGTCGTCGTCTTTCCAAATACGCAAATTGGTTTTGGATACATACCAAATTGGTTCATTTAGCATTACTTTATCGGTGAGCTGTAGTGATCAGTACATCTCCACCAGAAATCTTAGCGATGCTAACATAACTACTTTCCAAAACATACTATCAAAAGAGGTATGGCCAGAGATGTATGCCTGTGACGAGTTCAATGAGAAAGTGTCGGCATTTTACGAAACATTATTATATTATTATAACATTGTTTTTCCAAAAACAAGAAATAAACTAAGGCCTAAAAAAGTCAATATATTTCCGAGACATATCAGGGATATGCACAATATGCTATGTGAAATGAACAGACTACGTAAAGAACTAAATAATTCTTATTATACAGATCGATATAACACATTTAAAAAAGAATACCAAAAAATCACACGCAATTATTCACAGCAAAAAAATAATACACGAATAGAAAACAGCAACAACATTATGAAGGAGAGTTGAAAGATCATTAACGAAAATGAAAACAAAATGAAACCTGCGTTATCTAGTATTATAACTAAGGTCAATAATAACAAAATACCAACTGATGATAAAGTGAACTTCATAAATAAATATTTTATGGATAAAAATAATGAAAATAAAATATCTCCCGACTATTTTATGAAAATTGATACATTTCACAAAAGTTTCTTTCTTTATCCCACAACACCAACTGAAATAATTTCACTTATAAGGAAAACTACATCTAAACCTGCAGAGGGTATTGATGACATAAGCGGAAAAGTTGTGAGAGCTGTGGCTGTGTATATTGCCGAGCCCTTATCCTATTTAATCAATGAATCTTTCTCAAGAGGTCAATTTCCTAATATAAAGGAATCCAAGGGATTTCCAGTTTATGAAGGTAGAAGTTCGACAAGTGATATAGCGAACTATCGTTTGATCTGCATACCTAGCCATATCGCTAAGATATTTGAATTGGCCTATTCTGAGCGCCTTAACAGATACCTTGAACAGTGTCACTCACTACCAGACATTCAGAATGGTTTCAGAAAAAATAAATCTACTGCAAAAGCTGTAGCAAATTGTTTGGACTTTGTTTATAATTCATTAAATGAGAGACATAGAACAATAGGAGTCTTTTATGATCTTACTTGTGCTTTTGACCTAGTGGATCATAAATTATCACTCATGAAAATGGACGGAATGGGAATACGAGGTGAACCATATCATTGGGCTGAATCATATCTCTCAAACCATTGTTCTCGATAATAAAAGATCCGACCCAATGAAATGTTCTGTGGGAGTACCTCAGGGTTCTGTTCTTGGTCCTTCATTTTTTATAATCTTTATAAGCGACATTGCCAAAATATGTACATCGCCCGACAGAATAATACAATATGCAGATGATCCAAACTTTATAATATCTCATAATCAATTCAACCAACTGATTGACAACTGCAATAAAGCATCATAAGAATTCAATGACTTTTCTCAAAAAAATGGACTTGTATTAAATCCAACAAAAACTAGTTACATGCAGTTTTTGCCAAAAAACATGACTCTAATCGATGATGCTCAATTATGTATCAATAACACTTACATACAAAGCACCGACAAAATAAAATTTTTGGGATTAATTTTAGATCCAAAACTCACTTGGGAATTCCACATAAACAAAGTTTGTACAAAATTAAGTTCTCTCTGTTATCTAATCCGTACTATGAGAGACACAGTGTCATTTTCAGTACTTAAGCTCCTATACTACGGGTTGGTGCAATCAACCCTTCAATACTATTTGATTTTCTGGGGGTCATCAGCACATATTAACAAAGCTTTTATAGTCCAGAAAAAAATACTCCGTACAATGTTTAATGCACCACTAACCACATCTTGCAGGCCACTATTCAAAAAAGCCAACATTTTAACCTTACCAAGTCTGTATATTTCCCAGCTTATATTGTATATCAAAGAAAATGAACAAACTTTTCCTAAAATTGTCAACATACATTCATACAACACACGAAGTAAACTAGATATACATCATCCATTTTCACGTCTGGAAATTGCTCAACACTAACCTGAATATATAGGTGTGAAATGTTTTAATGAGTTTGGTAGCATATTGGATACAGACATACATTTACAGCTGAAAAACAATAGTTTTAAGCAGAAATTAAATATGTTCTTATCTCATCATGTCTTTTATAGCATCGATGACTTTTTGAATTTTTGAATTAAATTTTATTATATAGTGTAAGTCCTATTTTATCGCTTTGTTTTTGAGTAGTCTGATAAATTTGTGTGATGTAATGGTTTTTGTTACATTATGTAAATTTCAAGATGAAAAAATTCTATTGTCTATTGTCTATTGATAAATGTCAACATGTCCTCCATTGTATCGTACGATGTACTTCTTCTCTTCACTATAAATTCATTAGCAAAAATCCCACTTCTGTCACCACTGTCACGATCTTTCCTTGGGTTCGTTTATTGAAACTCCCATCACTTAACTACCTTTATTACAACTCTTTATCACAATACAATATAATCACTCAAATTGCTCCGCTAACTACCCAACGCTCTGCACTGAAACTCTCTGAACTAGAAATCCTCTACTCCGACTCCTGCACATAACAATACCAAAGCTTTCCCACTGAGCTAGAAACTCTGATACCTATCTAATAATTATCTGCCGTAGAGATGAATCGCTTCTGTATATATATTTGAGCACGCCAGTGGTGAATCTTCCAGTCAAATCTTGATGAGCAACGGTCAGGACCCAAAACTGACCCAATTCAACGCTCCACGTAACCGGAGCACACGTCAATCCGAAAGGCATTAGCTTGAAGAGGTAGAAACACCCCCAGATACCGTAGAAGCAGTCCCTTGAGGAGTCGGCTGAAGGAACTTGCCAGTAGGTTTTTTTTCACATCTAGAGAGCTCAAGTATTCGACATCTAGCAACTGATCTAATATAGAAGATAAATACGGCAAAGGATAGGCATTCTTTACCGTGGCAGCTTCCAACTGCCGATAATCGACAAAAATCGGTAGGATCCATCTCTTTCATTCATCATGTGTACTGGAGAAGACTCAATAACGTACTTATGAAACATTTTTTGAATTTTCTCGTCAGTAATAGTCTGCTCTACCGAAGATACCTGGTAATATCTTGCTTGAGAAGCTTGGTCCCTGGAACCAGCTCACTAGAATGTTACACCAAATGTGTCCTCCCCCAAGATGTTCTCATTGAGGCTTCCTTCTACCCAACCAAAGCAATCAATTCCTCCTTCTGAAATTGACTCAAAGATGATTTACACAATATACTCTCGATCGGTGCCAATATCAGAAAGGCCTTGCAGACATCATAGCGGAGATCAGAAACAATATTTATAGACTTCCGAAAGTCTTTTCCCAATATCAGCTGTTGAGGAAGATCTGAAACTATTCAGATGTTGAGAACGCAACGTTCCTCTATCATACAAAACGGCGTTGTGACATAACCAATGCTACAGGAGATCGTCCCATTCTCTATTCTGCATTCATTTGAAGCAGACTTTTTTCCAAGACTTAATCTCATCAACAATTCATAACCCGAAGAACCCACTAAAGTAGGCAAAGCGCCATCATCCAGAAGACCAATAACCGGATATCTCAAAGCAGGAACTTCTAAATATAGGCGTTGATCTCCATTAACATGCAAAAATGAGTGATCCAAAATGATATGATTGCTATCGAAGGTGGTCGAAAAATTTTTCAATAGAGAAACCTCACGACCATTCAATTTCTCCGTCGCCGGTTTACCTGACTGGTGCGATGAGTGTTATTTCCTTTATCACCTTCATTAAAACTCCTTCCCCCATTGGAATATCAACCTCTACCGGAGCTGGATGATGGTAGACAATGAAGACACTCTCGCGAAGGGAAGTATCATCGAAAAGGGTGACAATGGTTGTCCTTAGCCAAAACCACTGATATCAAAGCAAACTCTGGCTACTTGTGGCGAACGACTAGTGCTGGAAGTATCTACACATGCTAATTCTGGAATGATAGACTTGGTGGAAGGAGTGGCACATGAGACTTTGAAATTTACCTCTTCTCATCCTAGGATCGGCAAGTTTGGAGAAGTTTATTAATAGAAGTGATGTCTTTGGAAGCTAGAAACCGTTGATAGTACGAGTCGATTAATTCCAAAATCATAGATATTTCATTTCCTTGCTAAGTGGATTCCTCAATTCATTGAAGAGACCCTTCATGATAGCAATATAAGGACCAACATTTCTCTTCAGATCCTTCAGTCCTTCTCTTGATGTCCTCAAAAAAGTTCTTGGTCGAAATTAGGTGGTGAAAATGGTAAACGCATCAACTCTTAATAAATCCTTTCCCAATCCTAACCCAATTTTTCACTTCTTCTCCACATGTTATATAAAAGTGCTCATCAACATGGTACCAAATGTCAACTGAAAAATTTCATAACCACATCTCGAACTGGAACAATTTTCACACCAACAGGTCATCATTCTCCATTGAAAGATTCTTCAAATGCATTTAGGGCCGAACTATTCTCATCGGGATTAAAGTTTTATAAAAACAACAGAATCACTAGTACTTCATCCTTTCTCGAGAGTTTCCTGTAACTGATAGAGTAGTAGTAGCAACTGAACACAACTGTCAGCTTTCGTCTTTTTCTCTGTGAGCAATTGTTGTCACAATCGTTTTATATGTTTCTTCATATTGGTAATCATTATTATCATTTACAAAACCTTCCCATAATTGATGATCAAAATAAGCAACCAAATCATATCTATGTTTGGCAAATTCAAAATTTCCTAGTTTTTCAGTGGAAATGTCACCCACCTGATCATCAAAGCAGCAGTACTGAATATAACTAATGGCCTCATTAACTTTCTCATTGGTGAAATGATATCGGACATCGATGTGTTAACTCCTTCGATTGAACTGTCTTTTTTTATGAGCTTTTTGGCACTCCAGATTCAGTTTTATCGACAAATTTCTGCTGGTGAACTCATCATTGAACAACTTAACATATATCAACTCTTTGGTACAGTCCGCAGCAGCAATATACTCTGTCCCAGTGCTTGATAAGGCTACAATATGCTGTTTTCTGGAACCCCATCCTATTGGTTCACCACAATACATCAACATATATCCACTTGTGTATTTTCCTGATACAAAGTAGCAGGAGGCAATCAACTCATCATCGTTGGAGTTTCTCTGGTATTTCAAGCCATAGTCAGTGCTTGATTTAAAATATCTCAAAATCCTTTTCAGATTAGGAACGTTCTGGTCAAATTATGTTTGGATCTAACATTATCAGCAACCACAGGCAATGCTTCAATTATGTTTCATCTATGAAACAGGCCGATGAAGTAATCTTTTCGACTTAGAGCTATATAATCATGGGTTCTTGTTATTCCGGAGTCTGAGAAAGTCGAAGAAAGATGGCCATCTCGAATTCTTGTGCCAACTTCCTGAGTAAGTCGTTGATTTCTTCTTCATTATTGCCCAATAAAATGTCATCATACATGTATTAGCTAATAGTAATGAGGCATATTTATTCTTGAACGGATATGAGTCAGCTTTGAGAGAAGTAAGATCTCTGATCTCTTTTTTATTTCAAATTATTTTTAGCATCTGAAGAAAACAAGACTCGAAAGGAACAACTGTTGACTACTGGGCTGGAATTGTTATTGAAGTTCACCCCATATACCTATTCGCATCCTTTAATCATATGCCTGGCTCAATATCTACCATTTTCTTTCTTTCGAAAAACCCATCCACTCTTGAGAACTTCGGTTACATCAGACTTATCAGCTTTCCATTGAGCTTTTTGATGACATGTTACTGCTTTCTGATTTGTTAAAAACATGTAATCGTCAAATTTTGTGGGCCAGCTGATAGTTCCTTCCTCATTTGCTCTGGAATTCTCTTGAACTCCATCTGATCATGCCTCATTTTCAATAATTATACTAGCTTCGGCAAATGTCTCATCTATACCTATCTCTTCGTTTGGACCAATTTCCGAACCCTCTTCAGTTTCTTTTTTTTTATCCTCGAACACAACGTCTCGTCGAACTATTATTTTTCCAGTGCCATAAACAGTATCTATTTGGGAAAGATCCAGTGAATATTTACTTCGAGAATCAGCCTTTTTCATATTGTAACGAAATGTGCTGGCGCCGGCCCTGCCGCCTATCGATGCGAATAGGTGCGAAGGTTCCAGGAACGATTATACCTGCGTGATCGCGGCTCACCCAGAATATTCGAAGTCAAGATTTATCTGGATGATTCTCCACTATATGATCGCATATATAAGCAGGAGCCGCTCACGCTGACGGCAGAATTTTTAGTACAGAGAGTTTAGTACTGAGCATTGGAAAGTTATCGGAGCGATTTAGGTGATTGTGTTGTATTGTGATAGAGAGTTTTAATAAGAGAAGTTTAGTGTTGTTTGGTGTTTTAATCATCCGACCCAAGGAAATATCGTAACAGTGGTGTCGGAAGTGGAATTTTCGCTGGTAAATAAAACCAATTTATGGTGAAAACGAGAGGTACATCTTACTATACGATGGAGGACATGTTGAAATTAATCCAAAACCAATTTGCAGATTACGAAAGACGACGGCAGGAGGAAAAACAAGAAGAGGAAAAGCAACTACAGAAAAAAAAAGAACGACAATTACAACTAGAAAATGAAAAGAAAGAACGAGAAGAAGGACTCCAGAAAATTCTCGAGGAACAGAGAAAAGAGCGGGAAGCTGAAAAGAAAGAACGAGAAGATGAAAAGAAAGATCGAGAAGGAGCACTCCAGGAAATTCTCGATAATGAAAAGAAAGAACGGGAAGAAGCACTCCGGAAAATTCTCGAAGAACAGAGAAAAGAGCGAGAAGCTGAAAAAAAAGAACGAGAAGATGAAAAGAAAGATCGAGAAGAAGCACTCCAGAAAATTTCCGATAATGGAAAGAAAGAAGCACTCCAGAAAATTCTCGAAGAACAGAGAAAAGAACGAGAAGACCTACAGAAAATTCTAGAACAACAAAAGAATGAAATAGAGTAGATAGAAAAACAACGAAAAGCAGACTTCCAGATAGTTCTAGAAAATCAGGACGAGTTCTTCAAGCATGTTTCACATGAAACCAAAGTACGAATGGAAGAACTAAAAGAAGGCCTATAGGAAGAACTAAAGGGAGACGTCAAGAAAATCGACGATGAATTCAATAAGAAAGTGGATACAGTGCGAGAGGAGGTGGAGGACTCGAAAGGCGGATAGCTCTTCTCAAGAACCAAGATCGTCAAGACAGGGTTGCCACATCAGGAATTCCCGTAAAACCGACAACATTTAAGAGTAAACATCAGCGCGTCGGTCGGAAGACCCGAATCCCTCCCCCCTCCCGCGCAGCAAAGGTCTGTAGGCATATATTTATCAAGAGTGGGAGTGAATATAATGTACTCGTTGAACATTGGCAACAGAGCTCTTGTCCGTTGTGTATTACCCATAATCATTTAGATTTCCGTATTCTAGATTTCAGTAGCACGAATGATAGTAGTGGAGCGCTCGAATATTCGCCCTAACTGCAAGGCCGATTTATTTCAACATTTGTTTTCCAATGTTATTTTTCGAGGATGATGAAAACCAAGTTTTTAATAGTTATGTTTGAATAGGATAGCGACCGATGAATATGATTTTGATTGTTGATATGACGGGAATTCGGTCGGAATATTTGGAAAAAAGTAGTTGTTAAATAGTCGACGTTTCGAAACTGTATTTTTCATCTCCAGGGCTCTGAAGTACAAGAACAAAAACATACATATTAAAATGGAATTCTTAAACGGGGTTCAGGAAAAGCAAAAATGAATTATTTGAAATAACAATCGTTGGAAAGAAAACAGTATACAGAAGAACAATATTGATTAGTACTTACATTTAGAGTGGTTCTCCGAGTTCAAAATGGATGAAACTATGAAATCGACATAAAATATAAATGCATGCACAAGTTAACAAAAGACGTTGACACAGACACTAAGAAATAAAAAAACTGAATTATCGAGGAATCTGTTCTTTCTTGTATATAAAAAAAGCTATTGATGGAAATGATGAAAAAGTCCCCTGCTAATGAGCTGATTTACTATTTATGCTTTATTTTTTATCAAATTCAAATACGAGATGTTTAACTTTTCAATATGTATCATACACCATGATATTCTGATCCAACCCCACATTGTTTTATTCATATTCAATACAAAATTGGTATCTTGGAATTTTTGTGATCGGAATAAATCACGAATTGAATGTATAAATTCGAGAATTCGATGGCGGATAAAGTGATTTATGTCTCAAATGTAATCAATATAACCCGTACCAACTGTTATTCAAACCAATAATAAACGTGAACATAAAACTGTTTTATTCTATATCATAATTTTGTAAAGTCCTCAAGTGTTTTTTACAATTTTCTCTGATTTCCAAGCCCCTCGTCACTCTCGGATCAACTAGTTCCGGCAGGAGACAATTGAAATGAAATATCTTCAATTTGGGCACCATTTCATTTTTCCAGAAGTGTTCATCTCTGGATATCTGAAAAAAATGCATGGTCGAATGAAAAAGCGAGGGGTTGATCAATACTTACCTCTTCTACAAGAAAATCTTTTGAACTCCATACCACATTTTCTCTTTTTGTTATTGCTAATTGTCCTTGAACTTGGAAATAATAATTGTGTTTTCTATTCAGAACAAATGAATTGTTCTCAAGTTTGCCAAATTTGATCTTATTCGTCCTTATTCCCTCTTCTGGAGACATGTCCTTGATGTTGAAAGGACACTTTATCTCCACAATAGCATTATCATCCACCAATCTATCAGGACTTGCCCCCAAAAAATGAAATGTTTCATCAATGAAAAATCCGCTCCTCCTAACTTTCACATTATGTTTTGATTCAAAATCTTCGATCGCAAACGGTTCGTTCAATTTTCCATATTCTGTCGCCTTGTTGCCTTCGAATTTCTTGTATAATAATTCCTTAATCGTATTGATGCTGCGAGTGTTCGATTTCATTTAACAAATTTTTCCAAAATCAGATGCAGTGATCCTTTTTTGTATTTCTTCCATCCATAAGATGGAAGAGCTCTGGTCCTTCGTTTTCTTCTCAATATCATCGATCTCCTCTTGCGATTTTTTTAATTTATTCAGAAAATTAATTTCTTCTGTTATATACTCATCATCATTCATACCAGGGATGAATTCGTCAATATTTCCGTAGTCATTATCTGAAAGAGCGGACCCTTTTTTTAGGCGAAGCTCTTGTCGACGCCTCCTTCTTTCATTGGACAACTTTGCATATGTCAGGTTTCTCTTTCTGATTTTTCCCATATACTTTATGGTGAATATGCTAGGGCTATTGCTTCTTGACATCGCTTCATGAAGGACCCCATAATATTCCGGTCCTTTGTTGAATGATATAACAGCAGCTTCACATCTGGATTGGTAGGATCTTTTTTTCGAATAATTTATTTCCTTGCCTTCAACAAATTTGCAAACTATCGAGTTATAATGTTCAGCAAGATTATTGTTCATGTTGTAAAGTAAACTCTCTCTCTTTCTCCAATTCTATATTTCGTTGCCTTACTGATGGCAAATCGTAGGCGTTTAGCATTAGTTTCAACTTCTTTTCTTAGGTATGTAACGAAGTTACTAACTTCCTCGGTGGTACTTCAGGTAGAAGCAACGTGTATCATTATTTGTTATTAATCCGTTTGATTACGCCCTCTATTGTCTGGTCTGAGTGTGGCTCTGTCGTGATAGGAAATTACATTGTGTCAGACCGTCGATGTGCACTAGATACACCGTATCGCCGGCAGAGGACACGACTCGCCCCCCACCGAACTCTCCGTAGAGCACTATTTCAAATAGTCTCGAAAGCATCCATCAAAGCAGTTCCAACCGAGAGCATCTTACTGCTTATTAGAACTCATTCAAACGAAGGGAAATATCCGATCAATAATCCGTCTATCCAACCGTCCAGGAGAGCTTGGAAGTGCCGATTTTGAGTAAGTGGATATTGGTAAAAGGTAGTGGTCCTCAGTTCCTATTGTATTCCGATATTTGAATGTTTTATTTTATAGAAGGCCGTGTGCTAAATACCCTTCCTAATAATAAGGCCGTGTGCTAAACACCCTAATTGAACCGAGCGGAATATTATTGTGATGAGAAGGCCGTGTGTTAAACACCCTTACTGATTTAAGGCCATGTGCTAAACACCCTAATTTTTAGAGTATACCGAAGGTGCATGGATTTTTGAAGGGGCCGTGTGATGAACACCCCACGTTTTTTCATTATACCGGGTGTATCAGTATACCGTTATTAGAATTTGTCAAGGGCCGTGTGCCAAACACCCCTTATAGTTTTTACCACCGTTATTATCCGTCACGAACTGAGAACCACGAGTCCTCGTGTTTAGAGCTTTGAATTAGTGCTTTGAGCTTGTGCTTGCGTACCTTTTGCCGCTTGCCCCGTAATATATCCCTTAGAATCGATGAGCTTGGATGGTGAATGCGTAACCTTTTTCCGCTGTTGCTTCCGCCTGTAAAAGTACTAATAGATTTGTTTTACTCAATCATTGATACCAATTGTTCAACCTGACACTTCCTTTTTGGATTTTTATAATATAATTCGTTATTCTATACAGTTGTTTTATTTTAACTACGAGCAGCAGGTACCCAGGAACCCAGAAACGGCAATTAAAGCCTGCCGTACTGGCCACCATTGATTCAGTCGATACCATAGTGACCCCTGGAGTATTTCCTTCTTCACTGAAGCTGCCCGGAGCAAGTGGACCTTCACACGATAAACAGAGGTGGCGCCCGAGATAACCCGTGACCTGGACTCGGCGTCAAAGTGACACGTAACGCATAAAGAGCGTTACAAATTTGGCGCCCGAGCAGGGACCGTTTTTATGGTAGACCGAGGTCGTTGATCACCGAAAGTTGGTTAAAAACCGTTTAAGACGAGAAGCAATTGATTCGTGGAGATATCCCACTGAAACCGTTTGAAAACGCTTCTGGAGGTGGAATTACATCGGAATACACCAAAATTTTTCAAATACATCGAACTGTCATTTTGACAGATTTTCAAATCAACCCTGCGATACCTCTTCTAGTAGGTTTTCGGGTGCGCAGAAGCGATTTTCACCATCCGTTCAGCGATTGGAGTTACCATAGCCAAGATAGGAACCGACCGGAAAAGTAGGAAGTGCCTGACCGTACAGCAAACAACACGTACGTTCCCCTAGTGCTGAGGAAAGATGTCTGGCGACGAATCCGATACTCAAGGGGACCTAGGTGCAAACCAGAACCCCCCAGACACTCGAGTCGGATGGATATACTTGCTGAGGAAAGACGAGCTCGACGTGGAGCTGACAAAGTTCCGACTAGAGACCACAGGAACGGTAGACGAGAAACGTCGGCGTCTGATCAAGTATATGCGAGAGGGCCGAGCTTCACCTGTGCCAACAACGACGATGCCGTTCGTGTATCCAACCATTATTGGAGGGACGACAGTAACTGCCGCAACACCGACCATCACAGTAACCGCCGCCACACCGACCACCACAGTAACCAGTACAGGAGGACAGGCAATACCGAGCACACTCACTGGTACGTTGGTGGGAATTCAGTCGACTCAGCCAGGACCGTCAGTCAGCCATATGCTGCCGCCTCTGAGGACGAAAGACTGGCAGATTTCGTTCGATGGAAGCCAAGACCCCGCCGCCTTCCTCGAAAGGCTAGAAGAGATTCGTGCTTCCCAGTGCATCCCTCCAGACCTTCTTTTACAAGTAGTGCCCGAGCTGTTGCAAGGAAGCCCTGCATTATGGTTCCGAAATAACCGGTCACGATGTCCTGACTGGCAAACCTTCTGCACCGCCTTTCAGAAGTTTTTCTTTCCCGTCAACTACCTCATCGACTTGGAAGTGGCTATCAGCAGAAGGGTGCACCGGCTGCAGGAGGAGTCATCACTCCGTAGAGCCCGTTATATCTCCAGTATCGATTTGCGCCAAGGATACTGGCAAGTAGCACTGTCAGAGGACAGCAAACCGGTCACGGCGTTCACCGTTCCAGGCCGAGGACTGTATCAATTCCGGGTTATGTCGTTTGGCCTGCATGCCGCACCAGCCACATTTCAACGACTCATGGACATGATAATTGGCCCAGATATGGATCCGCACTGTTTCGCTTACCTGGACGACATCATTGTTCTGGGAAGTACCTTTGAAGAACATCTCGCTAACTTGCACGAAGTCTTCCGCCGTCTCCGAGCCGCCAATTTACGGGTGAACCCGGAGAAGTGTCAGTTTGGCAGAAGATCTCTCCGATACCTCGGCCACCTAGTAACCTCAGAAGGAATCCGCACCGACCCCGAGAAAGTGTCCTCCATCGTGGAATTACCCGCTCCCCACAACGTGCGAGGGCTGAGACGATTCCTGGGAATGGCTTCATGGTATAGGCGATTCGTACCATCATTTTCCGAAGTGGCAGCACCGTTACACCATCTGCTAAAGAAGAACCGCCGCTGGCAGTGGGGATCCGAGCAGGAGGAAGCTTTTCAGACTCTCAAAACGTGCCTAACAGAAGCACCAGTCCTCGCTTGTCCTGATTTCGATAAACCTTTCACGCTGCAGACCGATGCATCGGATCAAGGACTGGGTGCCGTCCTGACACAACCAACGGATGGAGGAGAGTGTGTCATAGCCTATGCCAGCAGATCCCTGACAGCCGCTGAAAAGGCCTACTCCGTGACAGAGAAAGAGTGTCTGGCGATAGTGTGGGGAATCGAGAAATTACGGCCTTATTTGGAAGGATACCACTTTACTGTGATCACCGACCATCAGTCCCTCCGGTGGCTTCATTCCATCAAGAGTCCGGCAGGCCGTTTCGCCCGGTGAAGTATGTTTCTGCAACAGTATGATTTTGAGGTCAAATATCGCCGTGGAGTTAACAAAGTAGCCGATGCTCTGTCCAGAGAGCCGAGAGAGGACACAGAGGACAATCTCGAAGGACTAGCGACAGTGGAACCGTCAACTGGATGCTCCTGGTATCAAAAGAAGAAAACGGAGGTCCAACAAAGCCCAGAAGCATTTCCCGATTATTGCATCCGAGATGGCCGTCTATATCGACACTTCTGGGACTCCAATGACCTCACGGAGCCAGAACTAACCGACCCATGGAAACTATGTGTTCCTAAGCCGACCCGGCTCAGTGTACTCAAGGAGATGCATGATGCCCCAACAGCCGGACACATGGGTATTGCTAAAACCATCGGAAGGATCGCGACACGCTACTACTGGCCTGGCATGTTCCGTGACGTGACCAAATATGTTCGAAGCTGCGATGCCTGCCAACGCTATAAGTCATCCCAGCAGAAGCCGGCTGGCAAAATGCAACCCTCCTACAACCGTCATCTTTGGGAGTGTGTCAGCACCGATCTGGTAGGACCGTTGCCTAGGTCGTCAAAGGGAAACGCGTTCCTGGTAGTCTTTCAAGACCGATTCACCAAATGGGTACAGTGTCGGCCAATTCGTAAAGCCACCGCCAAGGCCGTCACACAAGCTTTGTATGAAGATATAGTCACTCGCTTCGGATGTCCGAAAGTGGTCCTTAGCGATAACGGAACTCAATTCACGGGACACCTGTTTGAAGACATGCTGAAAGAACTTGGGATCACCCACCGTAGGACACCGCCATACACACCGCAGGCCAACCCAGTTGAAAGAGCCAACAAAACCCTCAAGACCATGATAGCCCAGTTTTGTGACCAAGACCACCGCAAATGGGATCAACACCTACCCGAACTGTTGTTTGCTATCAATACCGCACGCCAGGACTCTACCGGATATACCCCAGCATTCCTGAATTTTGGAAGGGAACTAGAAGTGCCAAAAGCAATCTACCGAACCCCGCCACCACCGGAACAGGGCAATATCGAAGAAATCGATCAGGCTGAAGTTACCCAGCATACCGAACGGCTACAACGATTGCGGGAGACCTTCGAACTGGTTCGGATAAACCTCGCCAAGGCCTTCACCACCCAGAGTCGTCACTACAATCTCAGGCGCAGAGAATGGCGCTGCTGTATCGGAGACGTTGTTATGAAACGCGAACATCACCTGTCATCTGCCGAGAAAGGTTACGCCGCGAAACTTGCCCCGAAATATTCCGGTCCGTACACCGTAACACATGTCCTCCCGCCGGTAGTGTATAACCTCAAAAGTCCGATCGGCAAACGGCTCTCGCGAGTTCATATCAAAGACCTACGCCCAGCTCACCCGTCCGATGGAGACCTCGCATAACGTTGACGTTCCATTCTTTGTAGAAAGAAAACGGAAAATGCCGAAACGCTACGCTGGCGAACCTACCAGAGGCGCAAAGCTTCCGAAAGATATAAGAGTCCCGATTCAGGATGCGTCCATCCGAACCCGACAACTAGCAACAAAAATACGCGTTTGCCAGATCCTTGCAAGAGATCTGCGTCAACCCGTGCAGAGGCGAGGGATAGGACCGCCTGGCCGTATACCAACTAGGCCCGCTCCGGTAGCTCTACAAGCCGCCCGTCCCATTGCTGTTACCAGCCCTTCCCCATCTCTACCCGTCGCTGAGATACCCCTTCCGCCATCTTCCCCCAGATCATCAAAAATAAACCATTCCCTTCCCACAAGATCGTCAACTTCTTCCCCAATTACCATCCCTAACCTCCTGATTAACCGAATACCACCTCCCCCTCCTGATACCCCGCCAGAGGCTCGCCCGTCCTCATGTAAAAGGAATGTTCGCCTTTCCCCATCGGCCCCGACGCCTGTGATAACGGTTCCGACGCCCCAAGCCAGCCCCATCTCCGGGACAATCAGTGGTGAGCCGATACGACCCATGGTGAGCACCATCGACGCTCTGCTGAGAGCAATAAGGGAGACGCCTCCAAACCAACCGCTGAGTCCCGAAGTAAGGGAGGCTCTAAGCGCCCTCCGACCACCCGACCGTCCAACAGGCCGATATCACAAGCGGCTGGTAGGCTCGGATGGATACTCTCGACGAGTATGGCTTCCACCTAGGAGTTGATGTGCCCCACTTAAGCCCGTGTCTGACAAAAAAAGGGGACCGCCATGAAATTTTCTTTAATTTTGTTTATTGTATTTTGAAGGTGTTCTTTATTTATTTATTTTGTTATTTTTTTTTCTTTTCCTTCCTCAAATGTTATATAGGAAGCAATAAATGTTTTCGTTTCCCTGATTCAATAGTTTGTTTTACCGGTCCGATTGACACCTTGATAGTGATATTTTATAAATAAATCCATTCCAGCCACCATGGACACTCTGGAAATATCCATTGATCCCTTAGAGGCAACTACCGATGCACTCGCCGCTGCCCTTTTGGACGCGATGCAAGAGACTGATAACCAACCAGAATCAGCCACTTCGTCCCAGGAAACAACCGTTCCGCCCCCGGAGACTCCGCAGCTCACGATGAAACATTCAGATGATCGCATCGTCGCCTCATGCTCTGTGCGCTCCGACTCTGGGACAATCAGCCCAACCCACCCCTATTTCATCGAACATCCGGAGGAAAATCCTTTCGACGATAGATTCTGGATGGTCGAACAACAAGCTGCGAGGGCGAATCAACTTGCACCACTCGAGCCGTTACCAGTCTATCTACCGGTAGACCAGGAATTATGTTGGCGGTGTGGCCTACCAGGGCACAGCCGGAGTGTCTGCACACGAAGAGCTCCGGTACTCTTCTGTTCCCGCTGTGGATTGAAGAATGTGCTGTCCCGGGACTGTTTGTGCGAAGACCCACTGCTACACTCCACCAAACGTCCTCGTACAACCAGAAACAGAGCCCCTTGCGCACGATGTCAGTGTCCCTGCCCAAGACGGCACGTGGCATGTCCCGATTGCGGATGTCAACGTCCATTCCACCACAGTCAACACCGACGATAGGCTGGCCCCGTTATGAACAGCACAAGAAAAATTATTATTCTTTTTATATAGTATATCTGGGTTTTTATTGTTCATTCCGTTACAAGTGTAATAGGCGTACTTACCCCTTAATAAAGGGTTCGGCCATTGAAAGGGGTAGGCACCTGACCGGTTTTTCATTTTGTTTTTGTATCAGGTAAGGATTTAAAGATCTATTTAAGTTGAAGACAGGCATAGGATAAGTTTCTCAGAAGGTATTTTGTTTCGCCGTATAGGCCGCGCAAATATAAAAAAAAAAGTTGTTTCACACTTTTTTTATTCCGAAGTGGGAAGGGTGTGTAACGAAGTTACTAACTTCCTCGGTGGTACTTCAGGTAGAAGCAACGTGTATCATTATTTGTTATTAATCCGTTTGATTACGCCCTCTATTGTCTGGTCTGAGTGTGGCTCTGTCGTGATAGGAAATTACATTGTGTCAGACCGTCGATGTGCACTAGATACACCGTATCGCCGGCAGAGGACACGACTCGCCCCCCACCGAACTCTCCGTAGAGCACTATTTCAAATAGTCTCGAAAGCATCCATCAAAGCAGTTCCAACCGAGAGCATCTTACTGCTTATTAGAACTCATTTAAACGAAGGGAAATATCCGATCAATAATCCGTCTATCCAACCGTCCAGGAGAGCTTGGAAGTGCCGATTTTGAGTAAGTGGATATTGGTAAAAGGTAGTGGTCCTCAGTTCCTATTGTATTCCGATATTTGAATGTTTTATTTTATAGAAGGCCGTGTGCTAAACACCTTTCCTAATAATAAGGCCGTGTGCTAAACACCCTTATTGAACCGAGCGGAATATTATTGTGATGAGAAGGCCGTGTGTTAAACACCCTTACTGATTTAAGGCCATGTGCTAAACACCCTAATTTTTAGAGTAAACCGAAAGTGCATAGATTTTTGAAGGGGCCGTGTGATGAACACCCCACGTTTTTACATTATACCGGGTGTATCAGTATACCGTTATTAGAATTTGTCAAGGGCCGTGTGCCAAACACCCCTTATAGTTTTTACCACCGTTATTATCCGTCACGAACTGAGAACCACGAGTCCTCGTGTTTAGAGCTTTGAATTAGTGCTTTGAGCTTGTGCTTGCGTACCGTTTGCCGCTTGCCCCGTAGTATATCCCTTAGAATCGATGAGCTTGTGATGGTGAATGCGTAACCTTTTTCCGCTGTTGCTTCCGCCTGTTAAAGTACTAATAGATTTGTTTTACTCAATCATTGATACTAATTGTTTAACCTGACACTTTCTTTTTGGATTTTTATAATATAATTCGTTATTCTATACAGTTGTTTTATTTTAACTACGAGCAGCAGGTACCCAGGGTTTGAACCCAGAAACGGCAATTAAAGCCTGCCGTACTGGCCACCATTGATTTAGTCGATACCATAGTGACCCCTGGAGTATTTCCTTCTTCACTGAAGCTGCCCGGAGCAAGTGGACCTTCACACGATAAACAGAGGTGGCGCCCGAGATAACCCGTGACCTGGACTCGGCGTCAAAGTGACACGTAACGCATAAAGAGCGTTACAGGTACATTGGTACCAAGGCATTCGTTGATGCGCTTCTTTTTCTTTCTGAAAAAAGGTAGAATTAATCGTTATATCAAATCAACAAGATATTTAACTCACTGCTTATATCTCTCAATTTCGAAGAAACATTCCTCAATAGATGGTTCCTACATTCTATTTTTATAATTACTGTTTGGGGTCCATAGGGTTTCGTTTCCATCAATTTTGAATAGACAGAACTGTCACCATCTCCAACTAATGTGAGATATTTCAACCCATGCGTGGTGATGCTGCTTCAAAATCCTCCAACAATAATATCTGTTTCCATTGATGTAGAAGTACCAATCCAATTTTTGAAACATTTATGTTGGGGTATTTCTAATTCTTTCCTATTGTAAAAATCACAGGCGCTACAGAATTCGTTCCTGACCCCCAAATATAATAATTTTCCAGTCCGGTGTCCTACAATACATCCCTGAAGCAAATGATGTCATTGAACAACAATATCATAAAAATATAAAAATTGAACTCACCACACCGGAAGCTGCATTATAATTAACATTATATGATCGTTCTGACCATGCTCCATCTGCTACAACAGTTATAAATGGGACTCCATTTTCATCAATTTCTCCGAAATTTTTGGCCAACTCTGCTTCCTCTTTCCCGGCCTCTTCCATGACTTTTTTTGCTGTTGAGTAGATGACATTAGAAACTTTATCGTGATACTTAGAGTAGGTGTTTTCAGCCATCATTGGCATATTTATTGCGGCTGAAATTTCAGCCAATGTTGAGTAGTCATTGCCGGATGAAACTGCTCCTGAAGTCATGGCTGAATTAATATCCAAGGTATCAGTTATTCCCGAAACATTTCGTGGATCCTCTTAATGAATCTGCTGAGTTATGCCACACATTTTACATTTCAAAGTAAATGTTGACATAAACCCTTTTCGCACTTCTTGTATAACTTGCATATCTGTGATATCACATCCAAAAAGTGTATGCTTCTCGCCATCAAGAATTTCTTTGAATAAAAAACTGATGTCAACGATTCTTCTTCCAGTCAATTCAAAAGTTCCTTTTTCTTCCGCACGTGCATCGATTTCATCATTATCAGACTGATGATGGCTGCAACCGGGTTGCGGCTCAAACTGAGAAGTGGCGATGGCATTTGAAGGAGGTAAATATTCCTCAAATAATTCAGGAAACTTTCCATGTTCAGGTTCACTGAAATCGAAATCAAATAATAGCAGAATTCCTCAAGCCAAAAAATTCAGAGGATCGATTATAAAACTAGCTAATTATATCAAAAACCCACCCAGGTAATTTCATGCAATAAAAATAATATTCCATTTCATATACTCTCGAAAACTGATGAAGATTCTACAATATTGCCAGTTGTGTTCAATGGTTCAAGTACTATGTAGGTGGCAGCGCCAATCAGTCATCAATTTCGCGATCGTAGAATCGGTTTTTTGCAAAAACCAATGATTTCATAGAAGCCATATTTTTTGTGTGGACTCGGTGGTCCCATAAAAATCCGGGAACTTCTTGATTTTTTCAATTTATCATATCATATATTTTTTTTCTTTAAAAATTATCATTACCAGAAATCACTGAAGTTCCCGAATTTACGAATACATATAGAATCATTTAAAAAAAACAAAAAATAAATTCAAGAAAAACTGAAGGCTTAAAACCGATTCCAGTTTTATCAAGGTAGTGTTGGCTCTTAATGGACAGTCGTCTTGGTCCATGTATCGTCATCTGCTGCGGCAGAAACCAATGGATGGGGCGAAGAAGAAAAGGCTACGGCACTCATAGTAGCTCTGAGAAGGCCAGCTTTGGGTATATTGCAGACGATACCCATAGATCAGCAAAAGAAATATGAGGACCTGATTTCTGCATTAGAGTTAAGGTATGGCGATCAACACCGAGAACAGCTGTACCGGGCACAAATGTTAACAGGCTGAAAAGAACATCTGAGAGCCTCACCATTCCACGAAAATTAAATGAAATCGATGTTATATGCACCATAAACACCGGTGCTGCAGTTTCCTTGGTACGCAGCGACATCCTTCAGCCTGGAAACGTGAAGCCTATATCATTCAACGTCGTGCTTCGGACATTCACTGGTGAAAACGCACCTATTCGAGGAGAGGCTGAAATTACATTGGTTCTTGGGCGACTCACCATCACAGATACAGTTTACGTCGCAGATATAGAAGATTAATTCATACTCGGAATGGACTTGATCAGTGACTATGGATTTTCATTCGACAATGAGGAGAAGATTATGAGGTTCGGAGAAGAAGAATTTGTCCTTACAACTCCAGCAGAAAGGGCAATGCCTGTGGAACTGCGTTTAATGAAAGCTGCGAGAATTCCTGGATTTTCAGAGAGACTAGTTTGTGCTGCAGTTGAAGAAGACCCTGGGTGCTGCGTTGGAGTAGTCCAGCCATGTGTTGAATCCCCCAGCAATTTGGTATTTGCACGAGCCTTAGTTGAAACGAACCAAACGATTCCTGTGAGAGTTGCCAACGTGTTTCCTGGAGAAATAAATGTTAAGGCAGGCGATGTCATTGAAACATGTGAACCTGTTACTTGGGTAGCTGACTGTAATTCAAATGAACAACAAGAAATAAGGGCATACTCTGAGAGTGTTATATCAACTACTGAAAAATCATGTCAACACTTATCAACAGAGGAACTGAAAGCTGCCAAGAAGTTCATCAGGAGTGAAAGTGACATTTTTGATCCGACAACAACAGGAAGAGCTAATTTGGTCAAACACAGAATCGATACTGGCCAAGCTCAACCTATTCGGCAACCACCAAGAAGAATTCCATTCGCCAAGCAACAGGAGGTGGAAGAGCTTGTCGACAATATGATGAAGGACGGTGTGATTGAAGAGTCATCGAGCCCTTGGTCTGCACCTGTTGTGTTGGTTTCCAAGAAGGATGGATCTACGAGATTCTGTGTCGATTACAGGAAACTGAATGATGTCACCAACAAGGACAGCTACCCTCTACCAAGAATGGATGACACATTAACAACTTTGGCAGGTTCCCGTTGGTTCTCAACATTAGATCTGGAGAACGGTTACTGGCAAGTGGGCATACATGAAGACGACAAGGAGAAGACTGCATTCTCGACTGGGAGTGGGCTTAACCAGTTTACTGTTATGCCGTTTGGATTGTGCAATGCTCCAGCAACGTTTGAGAGACTAATGGAGCTGGTCCTTCGGGCGCTCACTTGGAAAACTTGTCTTGTATACCTCGACGACGTTTTGGTCATGGGAAAGACATTCGAAGAACATCTGCACAACCTGCAAGAAGTATTTCAACGATTCAGGGACGCCAACCTCAAACTGAATCTTCAGAAATGTTCATTGTTCCAGAAAGAAGTAGATTTTCTAGGTCACACAGTTTCATCAGACGGTATCCGAACAGACCAATAGAAGATACAGGCGATGGGAGACTGGCCGAGACCAAGAGACAAACATGAAGTGAGGAGTTTTCTAGGTCTCTGCACCTACTACCGTCGTTTCGTAGAAGGATTTGCTGATATTGCGGCACCCCTACATAAGTTGACAGAAGATCGAGTCAAATTCGTCTGGTCCAACGAAAGTGAACGAGCATTTGGGAAACTGAAAGTTGCTTTACGTTACAGTCTCATTTTAAGTTTCCCACGTAAACGAGGCCTGCTTATTTTGGACACAGATGCCAGTAATAATGGTATTGGATCCGTACTATCACAGGAGCAGGAGGGTCAGGGAAAAGTAATAGAGTTCTACAGCAGAGTACTCACTAAACCAGAAAGAAATTATTGCGTAACGAGAAAAGAGCTACTGGCAATAATCAAGGCTGTAGACCATTTCCACAAATATCTGTACGGAAGAGAGTTCCTCATCAGAACAGATCATGCAGCTCTGAAGTGGTTACTCGAAATGAAGACTCCTGAAGGGCAAGCATGGTGGATTGAGAAGTTGAACCAGTATCACTTCAGAATAAAATATCGACCAGGACGATTGCATAACAACGCAGATGCCTTGTCAAGAAGACCTTGTTCGGATACTTGTAAACACTGTGAGCGAATTGAACGTCGCGAAGGAATCAACCAAGTGAGATTGATAGTAGACGACAATCGGACGACAGCAAAGATGCGACAAGACCAGGAAAATGATCCAAACGTTGCAAAATTTTTGAAAGGGAAAAAAATGGAGCGGGTAGGCCCACCTGTAAGGACATCTCAGATCGATCACCAACGTTCAAAGCATTGTGGGCACAATGGGATTCTTTGATTGTGGAGACTGGCCTACTGAAGAGGGCTTGGGAGTCAGTCGATGGCAAGAAAGTGAGTTCCCAACTGGTTGTGCCTATGTCGAGAATAGAGGATATTTTGTTAGAGATTCATGATGGTAAATCAGGTGGATATCTAGGAGTTAACAAGACCTTGGATAAAATACGGCAAAGGTTCTACTGGGTCCAATGTCAAGAAGATGTCGAGAGATGGTGCCGAAGGTCTTAGAACAAGATCAAGGGGCGAGATGAAACAATACAATGTTTGTGCTCCCTTCGAACGAATCGCCATCGATGTAGCTGGATCGTTCCCGATGACGAATGATGGCAACAAATATATCCTCGTTGCAATGGATCATTTCAGTGAATGGGTTGAAGCTTACGCCTTGCCTAATCAAGAAACATCCACCGTTGCAAAAGCCCTGGTGGACAACATGTTTACAAGGTTTGGAGTGCCAATGTGGCTTCATTCCGATCAAGGAAGAAATTTCGAATCGAATTTATTCAGGAAAGTTTGTGAATTGATGGGAATTAGCAAGACCAGATCAACTGCCCTCCACCCACAGTCTGGTGGCATGGTCGAGAGGTTCAACAGGACTATGGAAGAACACCTTTCCAAAGTAGTAGAAGAGCATCAAAAAGACTGGGATCGACACCTTCAACTATTCTTGATGGCTTACCGGGCAGCTGTGCACGATTCAACAAAGCTCTTCCCAGCCAGTATCGGATCCCCGAGTTCTGAGGAAAAAGAGGTACAGGATTATGCAGATAAACTGCGAGACAGCCTGATAAGGATTCACGAAATTGCGAAAA
Source organism: Zygogramma bicolorata (assembly GCA_032362365.1). Taxonomy (NCBI): domain Eukaryota; kingdom Metazoa; phylum Arthropoda; class Insecta; order Coleoptera; family Chrysomelidae; genus Zygogramma; species Zygogramma bicolorata. The sequence continues at coordinate 156,225 of JAVJAQ010005038.1, forward strand.
GAAGATTGAAGATTACTTGTGACAGGATAAATGCTCGATACAATCTCAAGGCAGATACTGGTGGATTCAAAGAAGGAGATCGAGTGTGGCTGTAAAACCCTCGTTGTAGAGAAGGAATTTCTCCCAAACTAACACCATGCTGGGAAGGACCCTATTCGATAGTCAAGAGAATAAATGACGTGGTGTACAGGATTCAACGTAGCCCCAGATCAAAAATGAAGGTCGTTCACCTAGAAAGACTTGAACGTTACAATGGCGATAATGACGTATTTTTTGATCGGGACGATCAAAATTGAGAGGGGGATAATGTAACGAGATGTGCTGGCGCCGGCTCTGCCGCCTATCGATGCGAATTGGTGCGAAGGTTCCAGGAACGATTATACCTGCGTGATCGCGGCTCACCCAGAATATTCGAAGTCAAGATTTATCTAGATGATTCTCCACTATATGATCGCATATATAAGCGGAAGCCGCTCACGCTGACGGTAGAATTTTTAGTACAGAGAGTTTAGTACTGAGCATTGGAAAGTTATCGGAGCGATTTAAGTGATTGTGTTGTATTGTATTGTGATAGAGAGTTCTAATAGAAGAAGTTTAGTGTTGTTTGGTGTTTTAATCATTGGACCCAAGGAAATATCATAACAATATTTTCCAAAATTACGGAGTGTGCATTCTAAAAGTTGCAGTGGGAATGAGTCTGGTATTCTTCATGTCCACTTTTCTCTAGGTGTTACGTCAATACTTTCAGTGGAACTTCTATCCAGGAGATATACTGAAGCATAAACTTATACTGCATCTCTCCTAAATTTTTTGTGCAAACCGGAATCGGATATCAATGCTGTGGCTTTTTCCGTGAGGGGACGATTCAAAAGTTCAGCTTTGAGATTCGATTGAGGAGTATAAAGTACAGTTCAATCCAAAATTACACCTTTCTGTCTGCAACAAGACTGAATTTCCCGTTAGAGTAATCACCGCCACCCACATCGTATTTTGGATATTTTCATTTGTTTTATTCTACTATTTCTTGCACATAGTCCTTGAGGTAATTTTGATATTTCAACAAATATACGATGAAAAATAAGTGAAATGATCTCAAGAGGTGAGGAAATACCTATTCCATCCCAAGTGCTTGGTTCAAGAGGTCCACATGTATCAGTTTGAATGATTTCAAATGGCCTATTAGGTCGATATCCTGTGGATGCATATGGCATCCTTACTTATTTGACTTGCATGCAGGTTTCACCTCTAGAGAGTTCGTTTTCGTAATCCGCTTCAGAAAGACGAAGCCCCCTGAACATATGAGTCAATTTCTTCATACTTGTTATACTCAAATGCCTCAATTCTCTGTGCTAAATTTGAAACTTCTGATTATCAGCTATTGGCTTCTGATTGAATTCTACAACATAAAGACCATTAGCTTCCATTTGCCTTTTGATATTTCTTGACTGTTTTTGATCAGTTTCACTTCATTTTTGGAAGAGATTACTTCTCCATTATTTTTTGGGACCCAAATATAACAAAACTCAATTTCGACTCTGGGCGTCGTTGGGCATCGCGGTGAGAGAACTCTTCAAGAATTTTCAACGTTCCCAAATCTATGACAAAAATATCAAAACTCAATTTCGACGCTGGTCATCAGTGGACGTCGCGGTGCGGATTCTTGTCGAAAGAGATCGGTGTAGAGAAATATTCAGTAAAAAAAATTATCACGTTAAGCGTCCCAATCCTCAAATAGTCCAATACACACACTACACAATATACAAAGAAACACAAATATTCAAATTCGACGCCAGGCATCCCGATGCCTTTCACCACCGTCAATTATAACGTTAAGTTGTTGGATCAAGAGATGATATTGAGATATTATGATAAACAACAACACCTCTTGGTTTTTTTTTACCAATCACAGAATATGCCTTCACCAACTGTAAATATTTCCAACTAAAAACTGATTCTGCTTTTCCAGACCCTTGAAGTTGAGATGCCAACTTGAAGGGTGTGTTCTGCAAAATAATAATGAAAAATTACTAGCAGTAGAAGATGCGATGGAAGTTTGATGAATATCCATATTAATATCAATCGAAACACAATAAAAATTAAGGTACAAAATGCCTAGTTAGAATCTCAATAAATTGAACTGCACATGAATCATGAATTGAGGTTTCAGGAACATGTGACTGCCTTATTGAAAAAAACTCTCCTCTGGGTATCATTTGATCAGAACTGTTGCTAGAGAACTGAACTCTGAGATGGCAAAAACAGCCAAATTCTCTTTAATGAAATCACATCTCAGTTATGGAATACCATTCTGGGGATTTTCCAGTCGGCAGCTCTCAAATTCTGTCTTCACTCTTCTAAAAGGAGCACAGAGCTGCATGTGCACGACAAAGTCAGGTGAACATCGCAAACCCCTATTCACCAACGACAAAATATCAACATTAGCTAGCTTCTTTATTTTGGAGATTGCATGTCCTATCTATCGAGTCAATTCAAACGCAGTCAGTCCTGAGCCGGGTAATAGTAATGGGCAAAATGGGAACATTCCGCTTCCAATCCCTGGGTGATCTCTGACGGAACATTCAGTAGTTTATAAGAGGAAAGGATATTCAATTATTTACTTGCTCGAATGGAAAAAATTGAACCCTTCTCTTTGTTAAGGAATGAAGAAAAATCCATGCTGCTGCCTACTATAACTCGCAGAAATACTATGATGATCAGTGGTAATGAGCAGATACAACGTTGGTCTGTAGCATGCATTTTGTTCATGATTTGGTTGAGTATTGACAATTCGATCCCCTTCTAGTACCTATTGCTGTAAATTATATTAGCCTCATATATAACTGTCCATGATTCATCAAACTTTTACATTTCGATCTCTCTTTAGCCTTTTTCAACTTGTGGCTGTTTTCATGTTACTTTATTTCATATACGATTGTACTTCTTGTGGTTTCAATTCATGGCTTGCCTTTTGTAATAATTCACCAAGCTTTCTCTATAAGATTTTGTATCTTTGACACTGAAGTATACTTGATGATGATGATGATGAATGGGCTGAGAGAAAATTATCAAAACTTCTATACTGATGCACTATAACTGTACCGGATATGAGCTGAATAGGAAAGCCAATGCAGAGGAGAACAGTATCCAAAAGTAGGGGAATTATATAAACAGTTATGAATCTAGGAGATGCTGATTTGTGACGTCACTTCATTACCCTATTGATAATACTGAAGAGTTTTCAACATATAAATGAATATCTTTGCTGTTTAAACAGCCCTTGTCATATATACTGGGGTCGCTACCATGAGTGCAGCCAGCTCCGAATGTGTCTAGGCCGGTGTTCAGCCTGTTGTTATGGCCGGCAGCTGCTCTTGCTTGAGAGACTACCACACCTGTGTTTCAAACGGAATAAATGACTCCGAAGAGGTACATGAAGAGATAGCTCGGAGTACGAGAAGAAACCGAAGAAGAAACTAGATGAATGATGATGATTACAGAGAATAACACTCTCAGTAAGTCGATGGTGTTTCCACTGACATATGGTAATTGGCGGATCCCAGTGTATGATGAATCCAACAACGAAACGGTTCTGATGGACGTTGACGGTGGAGTTGATAAAAACAAGTGAATAATCAGGCAGGTGCTTCATGAATCAGGAAAAATTCTGAAGAATATCTGCGTTCTGATGAAAATTAAGGTTTCAGAATATCACAACACAATGTGGATGGATGCAACAATTGCTGCAATTCAAGGGATAACGTTCTCAATTGAAATCAACGTTTACTGGCGTACACCATATATTTTTGTTCATATTGAACCATGAAAATTAAGTTGACTTTCACTCAGATGAATACAGAATGAGGATGTTTCGCATTTCGAAGTGAATCAAGTGCCAGTGCAGAACTAGCCCGTAATAAGCTACAACGGAAACCAAAATCAAATCGATCAAATCATTTTCTCTACCCAGACCTCTAACAAATCACCAACAACCACTCAATTTTCGAACTATCCAAATTTCCAACAACGCCTAATTTCTCGAGTCAATATGGACCCAATTTTCAATATCACTTACGTCTTCAATCCAATCCGAGTCAACCTGGTCCTTCTCAACAAATGAGACAACAAGTAAGACCTTCAATAAATTTTCAATAACTTTTAACAACTTAAAGTCGATATTACATACCGACCAACTCTATGACGACAATTAAGACCATTAGGAAAAATGCCTTGATTATACTAGCAATCAAGATGGAAATCATGATAATGAAGTTTTCAGCAATTGTCAACCTGGATCGATTTCACATAATTATCACGAATATCAATAAAATGTACAATACCAAGATTCTCAAACAGACAATCTTTGAAATGGCTTCCCTTCAACAATTGTTCGACAAATAGTACAATTCATTCGACCGAGACACTTTGTGACGGGTTTTCCTGGGTTCAAACCCGCACAAGTGACGCTTACGGATAGATTCACAAATCTTTTTGTGAATTACAAATCGTTTTGTTAATCAATGCCTCGGGCGCCAGTTTTTACTTGGTATGCTCCAGATTCCCGGATAGCATGGAGGTATCCAGAGGTCAGATAATTGTGACAACGGCAGAGTACTTATTGATGTAGGCTTTAATTACACTAATTTGCATCTGAATACCGTTTGCTATATGAACGTTCTCGGAATTATTTCGTTTCTACCTCTCGACACACTTTCATTTCACTGATTTGTTTCCTGAAAATAGGTTGGAGAAAATAACGACCAACGATGTTCAGAAATACGAGTTTATTCAATTCAATAAACGAAAGATGAAACAACGGAACAATATGATATCAAAAATATAAAAGTATTCACGTTATAAAAACGGGGTTGGCAACAATAATAAACGGTATACAAACTTTTCGTTCGAACTGCACAGGGTCACTGAAATCGGAATTTTGTCGGTAAACGGTTAGTCGGTACTTTGTAATGAAAAAACTATGAAATGTTGGCAGGTGAAATGTTTCGGAGCGGTAACTATGATAATCGGAAATGAAATTCTATATTTTGAATTACCGGAAGACTAAACCTGGTTCTGAATGGCACTCAGATAACAGCAGAAGGCTGAACTGGCAAGAACCCAAAATAAAGATGAAACAAAATGATTGGTTCTAATTGGCACTCAGATACAGCGGAAGGCTGAACTGGCAAGAACCCAAAATGAAGATATAACAAAATGATTGGTTCTAATTGGCACTCAGATACAGCGGAAGGCTGAACTGGCAAGAACACAACCAAATGTGAAATAAAACGAATTTTCTGAAAGAAAAATGATTGGTTCTAAATGGCACTCAGATACAGCAGAAGGCTGAACTGGCAAGAACACAACCAAATGAAAATCAAAACGGATTTCTTGAATCACCAAAAATGATTGATTGGTTCTGAATGGCACTCAGGTACAGCAGAAGGCTGAACTGGCAAGAACACAACCAAAAAATGAAAAATAAAACGAATTTCTCGAATCACACAACAATGATTGATTCTGAATGACACACAGATACGACAGACGGTCGAACTGGCAAGAACGCAATCAGAACTAAATATTTGAAATAACAAATCAAATGTCAGAGTGTCGGATCGTCGGATCTAACCTCAAAATGAATTTCGGTCGGGGTTTGTTGAATAAAACGGTCGGTAAACAAATTTCGGAGCAACTAGGAACACAAGTAACTATCTACAGGACTGAATCTTCACGAATAAAAGTTCACGAATGAATCCCGGTAGTCCTCAGAGTCGGGTATTTATACCCACCGAAAATCTGAAAAGCAGTGGAACTCAAATGACAGAGAGCACTGAGGAATTTCATAAAAACTACAGTCCGTTTGGCCAGTTTCAAACGTTTTTCAATATAAGGTGATTTGAAAAACCCAGTAAAGAATGTGTTTTTATATTAACGGTAGCAAACTAGGCTGATAAAATACCCGAAATGATGAATATTTTCGCGGAAATAATATTTTCGAATTCTTTGAAACATTTCACTCCTCAACAAATTATGAAAACACATTTCTGAATCTTTCCTACCTATTATCTCAAGATTCTATGCAATACATCATTCATTTCAGATAGATGGAATAATCAAACCTTACTCAATATGAAAATAGGCCAACCCCAAACGCATGACAAAAAATACTTATCAGATACAGAAATAAACAACAATGAGCAGAAAATCATTCTATGTTACTAAATAATAAAACAAACGGAATAAAAATGAAATGAGTAGGTACTCAAAATGTTCACGGATAACATCATTCATTGAAAATAAAGCAATAATAACTTCTAGCAGTCTATCATATACCATAACGAATAAACCTGTGCTGAAACGGAAATCTATATACAACATATATTAGCCAGGTCAGTCGACTTTATTTACGAACCTTAATACTGAAAATAATGACTTCATTACACACCCCCTTACTTCGGTAAAAAAAAAATTAACGCCGGTTCGATTTTTTTTTAGAAAAATTTCGGTAAACAAGCCGTCTATTGACGGGATCCTTGACTGGATTCAAGGCGCGAATCCATCCTTGCGCCTGGAAATAGGCGCCATACACTGGTGCAGGTGCAATCAACAGAGCGTATTCCATACCTCCCGCATTTGGAACAGAAAATGCGGTATGCCCTGCCGCATTCCGAACGGAAGTGACCCGGATGGCCACAGCGCCAGCAGAGGCCCTGCTCAACTGGTAGGTACACATCTTGGACGGAAGGTCGTTTCGTCGACAGGCGAACGACGGGTGGCGGTCTCCGTGCTGCGGAGTGTGAAGGGGCTACTGCACCCAAAATTCGGCTGCTCGCTTCTTGAGTCAACGGAACTGGCAGATGATTGGCACTGGTCGGTAATTGGACGTGGAAGTTGTCGAAAGGGCGAGTAGCCCGACTCTCCTGGACGGGAAATGAAATATATGCATTATATGCAAAGGAGTCCGAGGGGGTTTGCGTACTCCGGTCCACTAATCGTGGAGTCCCTTTGGAGGTAGTCGGGGTTTTCTCCCTCGCTGTGTTCGGTAATATTTTCCCCTCATCAGTTCTGTCAAGCTCAGAAGGCAGCGGAGAAGTATGCAACCTCAGAATTCCAGAATCCATGATCTGTGAAAAATCAAAACATCAAAGTACTGTTCATAATCGACGAAATGACGGTCCACTCACAAGATTAGTGAGTGGTGCGAAGGCTTTCCTTCTTAGCCGGAATCGTTACCCACACATTCCGTCCTTCTTGGTCCCTCAAGCGAAGGCGGTAAGAATTCCTCCGACCAACATGCCTTGGTCTCAGAGGAGATAAGGCTTTCCGGAATTGAATGGACCAAGAATTCGACGGGCGCCCCTCTGCTCGATACTGCCTCGAACGCTGAACTACCCATTGACGTAGCTCAGCAATATCGGTAGGAGGCGGTTGTGGTGTTGGAGTCTCCGAAGCAGGAGGGTAGAGAGGAACGATTGGTTCTGGATCGGAGGAAGGAAAGGGAGGTGTTACAGGTATTCCATTCGGGTACAATCGGGGAGGACTATAAAGGGGGACAGGAATTCAGGTTGGAAGTAAAGGGATTCTACCTCTCCTGAGGATGTCAGATCGGGTGTCCTGGGGGTGCGGGGTAACGGACGTTTCCGTGGCGGCAAAGGTGAAACAAAGCACCAGCTTGAGGAGCTAGCTTCGGGAGCTGACGAACGGTCCATTACCGAAAACAAAAAATCTGTGAACTACTCGGCGCACTGATATGGTTCCAGATCTTTCATATGTACGCGCTTCACCAATCTATTTTCGTCGCCTTCGAGATCATATTAAACGGGAGATATCACTTTGACCACGGTGAACGGACCGGAATACTTTGGGGCAAGCTTTGCTGCATGTCCCTGAATTCCAGACGATAAGTTGTACTCTTTTTTCATTACTCTGTCGCAGACGTGACATCGCCATTCTCGACGTCCCAGATTATAGTAATGACTTTGGGTGGAGAAAGCACGGGCTAGATTAATTTTGACCAACTCATTGACTTCTTTCAATTTCTCCATGTGTTTGGCCCACAGGGACGGTGACGGTACGGTATCAGAATCGGTTTCATTAAACGGACGGAAAAGTGATTTCGATGGTTCTTTAACCCCATCCTTCAGCATCTTATTCAGTTCCTGATTGATAATTTCCTGAGTTTTCGGGTTCTGCGGACGGTATCTTTGTTTTATCGGTTCGGGATTTTTCAAACGGATGTGATGTTGTACACAATGAGTTGGACCCTTATTTTTCACTAAACAGAGGCAACTTCTCTTCCAGAGAGAGGCGAAGTCTTTTTTTTTTCAAAATCGGTTGAGTCCTGCTGTTCAATCAGTGAAGCGGATTCAGAACTTTCGGAAGCCTCGATCGACATAACCACGTTGCTGCGAACATCGAACGACACTTTCGAACCTCTCAGAAAAGTCTCGTTGTTAGCGAGGTTAATGTGAAAATCCTGAGTACCAAGAACATCCATACCCAGTACAATGTCAACGGCTAAGGATGGAATAATCAACACTTCACATGCAAAACTCTCATTGCCGATAGTCATGACTGGCGTGACAGACCAACGGACAACACACAATGACCCATCAGCTTGTCGAGTTTGATTTGCTACGGACTGTTCAATCGTTTCAGAATTATATCTCATGCAACAATCATGTACTGCTTTACTGGCAAATGATTTTGTTGCTCGGGTATCGAGTAGTGCAAAAAATGTAGTGTTCAAAATTTTCAATCGAATGATATTGTCAGTCGTACTAGGTCGGAACACGGTTCCTGGGGAATTTAACGACTGGAGCTCGATGTTCCCCGACGCTGATGAGCTCCCTGTCCGTTTCCCTGTTGAGAACAATTACAGTCTCTGGAGAATAGTCCGTCTCGGCCACAACGTGAACAGAATATTCTTGCGCGGTTTCGACACTCACTACGCATGTGACCCCGTTCCCCGCATCTCCAACATAATAGCAGTGTATTGGTCGTAGGGACTCTAGGATTATGTTGGTATTGATCCCTATTCCCAGGCGGATTCGGTCGCGGCGGATTGGGTCGAGACGGTGTTGCAATAGGTTGCTGTGACGGTGGGGGACGTGGTGGAGGTATCGGTACCGGTGGGAGACGGTGATGGACGACCCGTGTTGGTGCCTGAAGATGGCTAACGGGATGAGGGCTGGAGGGTAAAGAACACATTTTCCCCTTCAAGATCTCAAACTCCATAATTTTAGCAACTAGTGATGGAGAATCATAGACATCACCTCGCTTTATATAGTCACGGTGAACCGGGAGTAAATTTCGGTATATACAAGCTGCTTCCTGTTCTGGAGTTAGACAACCATGTCTACGAAGCAGGGTTTGCATATCAATCACATAGTCGATAGCAGCCCCATCGGATGTTCGTAAACGACGGCTTATTTCCATTTCCAAATCTTCCCTGCAGTGAACAGGGTAAAATGCCACTCTAAAAATATTCTTGAATGACTCCCAAGAGTTCCAGAACATTTCATTACTTCGGTACCTCAATAGATCCCTACCTTCGAGTACATTTGGCAAGGTCACCAACATTCTATCTCGAGGAATGTTTTCTGTTACGCAAATTACCTCTAAACGTTCCAGAAATGCCACAGGATCTTGTGTGCCATCAAACTCAACATTCCAGCTGTGAGTATTCAATACTGTTTGATAGGATGGAGTGCCTAACACGGGTGAAGTTTGAAGCGGTGCTGGTACAGAATAGGGTATGGTGAACGGTATTGTATAAGGTATACTAGGTGCTGCAGCATACGGTATACTACATGGTGCTGTATATGGAATATTCAAAGGTACACCATGCCCCTGGGTAGTATATGGGACATATGGTATTCCCTGTCCCATATGAATTGGTAAACTGGACAGTGGTGCACAATGCCCTTGGGGAGTATACGGAATTGGCAAACTGAACACAACTGTAGGACGTGATGTACTAGTAAAAGAAGTCGTGGTTGTTGTGAATGTTGGTACCGTATGTGTGACGGTAGCACCTACCAGACTAATCCCAGTCATATTAGGGAGTGTATTGCAGGGTGGAAAAGGCATAAATTCGGTTCTAGTTGTTGATGAGGGCGGTAATACGGTTGTTTTCTCCTTCGGCCGGTATAGCACCTGTCGCAGTGTTTAGACTTGGAACAGGCGTACGGAAATATCCTTGAGACATATCGGTTACAACTGGTAACGGACTACCAGATGATCTGATTTTAGGCATTTCAACCAAATACCAAACCAGTCTCCTCCTCAATTCGGTGACTGTACCTTCGGTATCTAACTGCATACTTGCAGCAAGTTCAATCAGTTCCGTTTTCTTCAATCTATAGATCCACCCTACTTTAATTCCAGGGGGAGCTTGAAATTCTTCATTCATATCATCCTTTTTGGTTTCACAGAAGAGGGGGTTCATTCGCCCTATTTTCACCCAATAGGGACTCAAGACCTGCTGCACCTTGTTCCACTGTATCAGGAGTGTCTCCTTCCCGTTGATTTTCATTTATCCCATCCATTTTCAGGATATAATCAACTGAAATCTTAAAACTGTTTACAGAGGTGTCGAATTCGAATTGAAAAATATCAAAAAAAATATTTATTTCAAGTTGAATGAATCCTTACCTCCAAAACAAAACATTGACAGGGAACAAGAATATGAGTGCGGCTCACAGCGCTTTGAGAAATAAAGCGCGATAATGCGGTTGGGGAAAAATTTCAAAAATTATGAACCTATTTTCGGCAACAGGGATTGTTCCCGATTTCAGTATATACTCAGTTGAAGTTTATGATTTGTTGGCTGAAATTTCGGTTCGAGTGACACATACCGGATCTGCTTCGGACAATGAATGTGAAGTTAGTGTTGGCCACGGCTTTCGGTGAAATTTCCCAGGAAGATATCAACCAGTTGACAAAAATCCCTTTTTATTTTCTCCAACCGGAAACAAATCAGTGTGTCGGTACGGTTGTCCCAGAAATGTGTCAAACAATTAACAAGGTCCCTTCTCGGGCGCCATTTTGTGACGGGTTTTCCTAGGTTCAAACCCACACAGGTGACGCTTACGGATATATTTACAAATCTTTTTGTGAATTACAGATCGTTTTGTAGATCAATGCCTCGGGCGCCAGTTTTTACTTGGTATGCTCCAGATTCCCGGATAGCAATCAGATGGAGGTATCCAGAGGTCAGATAATTGTGACAACAGCAGAGTACTAATTGATGTAGGCTTCAATTACACCAATTTGCATCTGAATACCGTTTGGTACATCAACGTTCTCGAAAGTATTTCGTTTCTACTTTCTCGAGACACTTTTGTACACACTTGAGCGGTATTTCGTTTCTACCTCTCGACACACTTTCATTTCACTGATTTGTTTCCTGAAAATTGGTTGGAGAAAATAACGACCAACGATGTTCAGAAATACGAGTTTATTCAATTCAATAAACGAAAGATAAAACAACGGAACAATATGATATCAACAATATAGAGTATTAACATTATGGAAACGGGGTTGGCAACAATGATAAACGGTATACAAACTTTGCGTTTGAACTGCACAGAGTCACTGAAATCGGAACTTTGTCGGTGAACGGTTAGTCGATACTGTATAATGGAAAACTATGAAATGTTGGCAGGTGAAATGTTTCGGAGCGGTAACTATGATAATCGGAAATGAAATTTTATATTTTGAATTAACGGTAGACTCGACCTGGTTCTAAATGGTACTCAGATAACAGCAGAAGGCTGAACTGGCAAGAACCCATAATAAAGATAAAACAAAATGATCGGTTCTTATTGGCACTCAGATACAGCGGAAGGCTGAACTGGCAAGAACACAACCGAATGTAAAATAAAACGAATTTTCTGAAAGAAAAATGATTGGTTCTAAATGGCACTCAGATATAGCAGAAGGCTGAACTGGCAGGAACACAACCAAATGAAAATTGAAACGGATTTCTTGAATCACACAAAAATTATTGATTGGTTCTGGATGGCACTCATTTTCAATATAAGGTAAATTGAAAAACTCGGTAAAGAATGTGTTTTTATATTAACGTTAGCAAACTAGGCTGATAAAATACCCGAAATGATGAATATTTTCGCGGAAATAATATTTTCGAATTCTTTGAAACATTTCACTCCTCAACAAATCATGAAAACACATTTCTGAATCTTTCCTACCTATTATCTCAAGATTCTATGCAATACATCATTTTTTTTTACATGATTCAAAATCTTTTGAATGTAAATGCATGGAAAAGTAAGGATTCCATTTTCGATGAACACCTGTTTACAGCTATCTCTATGTTTTAGATTGAAAATCAATCTAATAATTTTCTTTTGGGCTACATAAATGCGTTCTGAATTCACACAGTCTCCCCAATGAATTACGTGATATGATAGGTGACAGTATACCAGAGAGTAAGTAATACACATCTATCAATACCTTACCCACCCAACACTTGTACCATTCTTACCCAATGATCTCAACAAAATTTGTATTCACGATTTACACATCGCTTTCGACGAAATTTCAGTAATTGATTTCTCATAACACTATCAAGGAATCGTTGGTATAAAAAATGAACTAATAATTTTGAATTACGAAATCGTACCTCTAATAAAAGCCGAAGAAGACTTCCGAAAAAGTTATTATCCAACAACAAATGATCCTATTGAGTCAATCGAAACAAAAACGGATTTTTTCTTCCAGGAATAACAGGAGAAGTCCCCGAGCAATTCTTTCCTGAAGAACCGGAACATCAAAAAAAATAATTCATCAACAACAACCGTTTGTTCAACCACATGTACAAGCACAAAAAAAATTCTATACCCCAGATCCAATACCGCCAAGTCAATTAGATTCAAACATTGACAAGTATTTTGATGTACCCAAATTCCATCGATACATTCATCCTAACTACGGATGTCCTCAGAGCTGTCGGATAAGAACCAAGTTTTTGCCATCAACATGCTTGCCATTCCGATTCTACTCTAGTGGTTCGGAGTAGTCAAATGGACTCAGGAAGAGTTTTTTTTTATATGCAGATTCACACGGAAGGGAATCCCTGTGATGTTCAAAGAACACCGCGTGAATCAAGAGACAGGAGATACGAATTAACATTTACTTTGAATTTCTGAAGTTTGTAAGCCTCAGAAAAAAACTCTCTTGGCAGGGAGTTCCAAACCTTAGCTGAGAAGCTGACATCAACGCTGTAGAGAATGCTAAAATGCTGTAGCTGCATACAGGCAAGCCCATGCACGGGATCTTCTTTAAGAACCTCGGGGACCATGGATTGTCTGTTAAATGGACATTTGCCTTCCTCAGGTCAGGTGAGCTGGAGTCGGAGAGTGTCTTCAACTCCTTCATCTACCGGAGCCGTGTGATGGGTATAGTGGTCCCTGCTACTAGATGCAGGGGCCTGCCGACAGGCGCCCGAGACTTTGATGCATTTTTTGTCATCCTGTGCAGTTTATGCGGTCTCGGCCTAAATCCATCGCCATAACGCGGTTTTACGAGTACTATACTATTTTCTTTGGCACTCGCCTTACGCTCCAGGAGATATTGAGTCCGTTGTGGTTCCAGACCAACGCCACTCTCGGAGCTCGAGACCATACCGGCATGCCGTAATGCGGCAGAGATCTTGGCCGGCCGCATGCAGGAGGCCGTTATTCTCGGTTCCTTGCATCTGCTCAGGACTCACGATTCTCGGAGCCAGTGACCCATTCCCCCGCGGTGCGGGGAGTGGTCATTGGTTATGTATACGAGCGCGTTCGCCCACTGGGTCGGAGTAGTGGGGAGTACGGACCCGACTAAATTTGTTGGAACGACAGATATATAATAATAATAATGGTCCTGATTATAGGTGCTCTCGGTGGTTCCAGACCAACGCTACTCTCTAAGCTCAAGACAATACCGAAATGCCGTAATGCGGCAGAGATCTTGGCTGGCCGCATGCAGAAGGCCGTTATTCTCGGTTTGTTGCGTCTGCTCAGGACTCACGATTCTCAGAGCCAGTGAGCACACCCCGCGTTGCGGGAGTGGTCATTGGTTAATTATACTAGCGCGTTCGCCCACTGGTTTATAGCAATGGGAAGTACGGACCCGACTAGGTTCGTTCAGAAGAAAATAGATGATACTCAATAATATTTTCCACAAACAGTTCACAATGTTAAAGTTGAAAACAATAAAGATAATGAATATATATGAAAAGCCACAGAAGGTCTAGCCTGTACGTGGTTGCACCCCACATATATCTAATCAAGTATTATATTCGGAAAAATAATATTCATATGTATTCTATATATTCAAATACACACATATACTGTACACAATCAGTCTATTCAGTTGGTACAATATTATATATTTTTGGCGCCAAATAGAGATTTGACATCAATATGAAATTCTTTACTGGTGTAGGTACAGATACAGAGTCAGTTCTTTGTCTAGTGTTATACTTATGCTCAATGTTAGTGAGTTCTTTTGTGTTCATGTTTTTTCACTCTTATAACAATGTTTTTTAGGAATAACTGACGTTTATCGAGAGTCTGAGTTTCTTGAAAGAGCAAATAAGAAGGGATCTCTCGGGGCTTGTTCTGAATAATTTTGAGTATATATTTCTGTGAAATTTCTGAATTCTCAAGATGATTTTTGTAGGCAGATCCCCATACCAGAATGCCATAGGTGAGATGACTCTCCACTTGGGCATGATATTAGATCTTGAGTTGTTTTGTTCTAAGAATTCTTGATAGTCCCCGTAGTTTGTATAACACAAATCTCAATTTCTTGATGACCTGATTAATGTGTACATTCCATTTCGAATTCTGGTTAACGTGAACACCTAGACATTTAGTGCTAGGCACCGAGTGTATTCGAACATTTTCATCGGAGAGCATCAAAGATAGGGTATTGAAGTTCGGTAAGTTCTTTGAGTAGGAGGAGAAGGCAACATTATTACTTTTATGAAAATTGACTTTAATGATTTGCTATCGAACCAATCTATGATCTTCGCAACATCCTTTTCTGCTATGTCTTTCACATCCGGCCATTGGTTGGCTTTGTAAGATATGGTTGTGCCGTCGGCAAAACTAACTATTTCACCAGCACTCCCGATGGTGAATATTTCATTCAAATATACGTTAAAAAGAATAGGCTTCAGGACGGTACCTTAGGGTACCCCATATTTAATATTCCTGAACTTGCTTTTTATATTAGCTCTTTGAACACATGCATTCTATCGTGTAAATAATTTTCCAGCAATTTGTAAAGATGTTCCCCTGAATCATATTCACTCAAGTGTTTCCAAAAGCTGATTGTGATTGACGGTATCACATGCTTTGGCTAAATTCAAAAATATGCAAAGCGTCTTGATGTTCTTATCCATATCCGTGCAGAAAGTATTGCATCATCTGTAGATTCACCCTTAGTAAAGCCGTGGTATTTTATTTTTTTCAAGAAATTCTATCATTCTTTCCTCCAGTGCTTTCTCGAAGATTTTTACAAAATTTGATATCAGTCTATCACCGTTCTTAAAAATTGGTTTTATGATAGCAGTTCTAAAGGTGCGGGGATATAAACCTTTAGAAAAGGATGTGCTGATAATGTATTCAAGTGGAGCAAGTATTTCAAGAGCTATTGCTTTGATGTGCTTATGCAATCCGGCCTCGGTGATTTTTTCTCATAAGGAGTTGTTATTAACATTACCACTTCTTGTTCGATAACATCTTCTAAGTAAAACGGATTGTTCAACGCGACTTCTGGAAAATTCCTCTGTTTTTTTCATTCCCAATTTCTTCCATACAATTTTTCGCCTATTTCTGTGAAGAAGTCAACAAATGTATCAGCTATTTCATCAGTTTCTTCAACGATTTCACGTGTTCCCATCTGAATGCGAATAATTATTGGATTATTTCCATAGTTTTGAAGCGTCAGTTTTTTTCTGATCTAGAATACCATGATAGTACATCTTTTTTGTATCTTCCACAATTTGTCAGGAGATATTCTTATATTGATTATATTCAGTGACATTCTCATTACTTGGATGTTCTTTCATGGTTTTGAATAGTTTTCCCTTCTGACATACCGATTTCATTAAGGCTGTCGTCATCTACAGGTTTCTTTTTCTTTCTTTATGAATGATTTCTACTTTATTGGTACTTTTTTCAATAATAAGTTTTTCTGCACAAAAATGTCAGTAGATACATCAATATTTACTCTTGAATATATTTCGAGCCACGTTTCCGCTTTTGAGAAATTATTTGACTTTTTATTATCTACAAAATATTTAAAATAAATTTGCTTCGTATTTAATTCTTTTTTCCCACGAGATATGATTGAGACGAGAATTGGAAAGTGGTCACTGATGTCAGTTTCATAAATTATTGGTTGGTATAGGAAGTTATTATTCAAATCTTTGATGAAGCAAGGATCCTGGCAAGTTCTGGCGTTTCCTTGTTTTCTGGTAGGCTTATTAATGTATGATAAGTGAGCGTGACTATTCAGTATTGTTTGTAAGGTATCAGATATTTCATGAATCTTGAGAATATTTATGTTAATATCACCAATGAAGATGTTCATTTTATTTTCAGAGTTTTCTTGTCAATCCAGATATTCATCCAATTCAATGAGAAATTATTTTTCAGAAATGAAAGAAGAACGATATAGAAAATGTATCATGATATTTTTATTTTCGAAATGAGATATTGTTTTTAATACCTTAACTCTTCGTTTTAGAACTTTGATCTCACTATTGAACACTGAGCCCTCTTTCAAGTACATTATAACACCATCATTTTGGTTGACTCCGCCCCCATTATATATAACATTGAAGCCTTCAATTTTGTTTATATACATATCTTCTACTTGCCGAGTTTCACTTAATATAATAACATCAATGCAGTGCGTAATTCCGAATAGCCAAATTTTAAACTCATCTCAATTTTTGTATATACATATGGATGATTTTTGAATTTTTGTCTGGAGTTTTCAAAGCATTATTCAGTATGTTCAAGTTTTTTATGTTTTTTGTTTCAACTTCCGGGATATTGAAATCTTTTATGTACCGATCCATATTCACAATTAGAGTATAGTTTCATTCAGTATTCTAGTTTGATAATGAACCTAATTATTTTCCATCGAGATACCTAGACGTGTTCTTCGATCAGTTGTTGTTCTAGAGGCAATTGCTTAAATCTTCTTAGATTTTTTGGGTTGTTGCTTGATTGATTCGTTCTTGTGTTTCATAGCTACCTTGCGATGATACCGGCGTTGAAAGGGCACTGATTGAGTCCCTATCTCTTTTATTTGTATTTTCTGATAAATTTTCTTCTATTCATCCATCTATCTGCTCACGATTTTTTACTTGATCAGCAGTGTATGCTTCACCATTGATAACTGATCTATGATTTCTTATTTTTGCTGCTTGATTTTTTGATCGAGCTCCCTTCAAGTGTTATACTAATATTTCATTGTTTTGTCGATCCTCGTATATACACATATCATGTAAAATAGCAACATTCGTTCCTCTCAGCATGTGCACGTTTTGAAATATTAGGATCTTGGTCAAATGGGATAGGAACTCAACTTCAATTGTCGAATTATTGTTGTTTTGTAAGGTATGAAAATTATTGAAAGCGCGCTCCGAGAAGTTGATTTCTAGAAGGTAGTTCAATTGAGGCCATATATAATTATATAATTTTTCCTCAAATTTATCTCGAGATTGATATTGAACGTCTCAAGTTTACTACATCTACTTTCTAATTCCGAAATTTTCATATTCTATTGTTCAATGATATTCATTAACTTTTTATTCTCAGAATCTATGTGTTCTATGATTTCGCTCTTCATTGTTTCGTTCTCATTTTTTCCATTGCTCCCTATAATTTGGAAAGCAGTTCACTGTTGAAGAGCTCTTCTTTTTTATTTATTACTACTCAAAACTCTGTGCCGTCGTTGGAATAGGTTTGTTCGGAAGTTTTTTATACCAAACTTTATTAGTTGTAGTGGAACTTCCCAATAGAAACATGCAATAATTTCGCTTATTTTGGTGATTTACAGCTGAATAACAGTTAGGTCTCGTCAGAATTAACTTCACTAACACATTTGGCACTCGAAAACAAATCAATCAGTTATGAGAGGATATTTATGATTACTATTTAGAGCAATTTAGAATGATGTTTCACTTCTCCACCTTCACGATAGATGTGACGGTACATAATATAGGCCTGATACGATAGGCGGCAGGGCCTAAGTGTCATCGGGGGCAGTAGCCTGACCGGCCTTCATGAAAGTTGAGATTCTAGTGAGTAGCCCTGACATCCGAGAATCACGGGAGACTCATAGTAGTTAACAGTAGGTCTTGAGTTTTGAGGTTTTGAGGCTCATTACCTCTCTAGACACGATATCCTTCAACTCATACAAAAAAATCGCGTCTTAGTCAAGAATAATTTTATTGGTGATTTGGAATAGGGGTTGGAGGTTAGGGGAAGGTTTCAGAATTCTCCTTATGAAATATTACAATATGACTCGTCATAATCGAAAACTTGAGTACAAAACTCGATCCCGCCTTAGATAAATAGTCTATCTTGAGCAAGATATGACTAAAGCCCCCAAGCATCAGAACTATCCATTTTTTGGGTTTATTACCTGCATAATATCAAAAATTCAGCGATTTTTTTTGTTTCGTTTCCCTCAGGGTAAAGGAAATAGTGATGAAAAAACATATTCAAACATCTGATTTCAGAATAATCCAGATATAATTTTTTTGCTATTCATAATAGGAGGTGAGCAAAAAAGGGGGGCAGGGGTGAAGAGCACAAACTTTTACAGCATTAGCTACAACGAAACGGGTGAGAATGTTATTGTTTTGAAAATGTATCGTCTATTCTGAGCAAGAGGTTATTTTAACGCCCCCTATCAACAGAACTAGTCAATTTTGAGCTTTATCACCTATTAAATTTTATTCACAATAATATGAACTGCATCACATCAAAGGAATGATTTTTAAGACCCCTAGAGGCAAAAATATTCATTTTTTGGGGTTGGCGCAATAGTAATATTGGTTGAGAAATACATAGGTGTCTTGTTAATTGAATGGCTCTTCACTCCAGATGCACTCGTTTTACCGAAATACATCTTTTCCCTTGTCGAAGAGATCTAATCATTACTAACATAAACCCCACCCCTGAGTGATCTGTCATAAAGAAATTTCCTCGAACATATTGTAGAAGAGTGATGAAGTGCAAAGTTGATTTGAAAAGAGAATCGCCAGTTATATTGATTATTTCTGGATGATTGGTTTACAATATATGAATTTTGTCACTGTCATACTGAATTATTCCCCTCATTCTATCTCAGTCAATGTTTTTTCTGTTATCTTGTGATTCATTTCTTATTCAAATCTCACTTTAGTAATTATAATAACTCAGTTTCCCTGAAAAAGATAGTGAAAATTGTCGAGAGCTCGACGAATACACGCCATTCCATAAAGCGTGGTACAGCCATTTCTCAATACTACAGAGAGAACTCTGGACCTTGATCATTGGCCGGACTCAAAACATTCGAGCCAGAATTCTTTTGCCAGTCAGATACACAACCGGAAAGATTCATGAATTCACGAATGTTTATGACGTTTTTCCTCTGAGCGCAAGAATTTTGAAGAAAAAACGCACACCTGCCTTTTTCATTTGAAGGCATCTATTTTGAATGATCGAAGTTCATTTGCAACCAACTATCTGTTTCAGACGGACCCCTTTTCCCTTTTTGTGAATGAATCAAACGACACTAAATGATATACCTACACACATCAACAAAGTATAATATAGTTAATAATGATATAAGTTGAGGGTACCGATTTCATGCTATCACATCAATCTGTACCAACAATCTCGATTACTTTTTATATTTTCCACATCGTTAGTGGTTTCACTTCAATATAGGTATTATATTCGAATAAGTATGGCCATAATACCGATGTATAGGTGAAGCACCCACCATGCCAAACTAATCACACGAATTCTGAAAACGAAAATTTGCATTGATATAATATTCTTCCACAATACGGTTTCGAAAGTAGATTCCTTTCACGTTTTTCCAACTGTGGAAATATACGTTTCCAATTCTTTTCATTCCGTATATAATCAAATTATTATCCATTGTTGGACGGCCTCCGATCCGAATTAAGCTCATTTAACCGTTTTGAATTTCCAATAAACCCTGCGGACACAAAGAATGTTGGACGAGGGTAGACGGAAAATGGGGATCAAAACTATAGAAAAAGCTTCGGATACGTGAAAGCAACATTGTGCTGAGATGACATAAAATAAAGTAGGGGACCACGATACGTCTTATGATTAGAACAAGAAACAATCTGATACATTGTACTGCAGTGACGTGGGTCGTATCACTTGGTAGGTATGAGATATTGAAAAATATCACAAAAAATCACTCAATACAGGGTTGGTGTGAAATGGAAATCACCCTCTTGTGTTCAATTTACTTTATAGTCTTATCATATCGAATGCCAAGAAAAACAAAATTTAAATACCACTGAATTCTCTCATTACTTTCATCTAAATAATCATGGGATGCAGGTGATTTTTTTAGAATGAGTAGTGTTGGAGAATTCGGTCCCGAGTGGTCGATAGAGAACGAGTTCTTAGTTTGTGTGGTGAAGTGATGATGGAATCATCACCAAATAAGGTGAGTATTAATCTTTTATGTAAATTGGTCTCAAATATTGTTCGGTCACGAAGATTATTTGGCACGTTGTTTGAGTTTTCTTACCTCGATCTCCAGTGATGATAGCCAGCTAGTAAGAAAACTCAGACCTAGACGCAAGGTCACTAAGTCTTGAAAATGGCTCCGAAATGGGAGCCGAAACGTAGACAAGTAAATCATTCCAGACGCGGATCAACCGGAGGTTCCAGCCAGCACATTTCTAAACGCGGAAGCCTACCCGATCAAATATATATATATATATATATATATATATATATATATATATATATATATATATATATATATATATTGCGACTATGAACTGAATGGATATTGACCAAAAAGAACTCACAGAGATGTTCATCATAGAAAATGGGAAATATAATCAACTCTTTTCTCTTGAAGTTCTAGTTGTTAGAACGTTTGATATTTTCGAAACAAGTGTTTTCAGGAAGAACACACACAATTCGTCACAAGCATTTCAATTCATACAATCAAATCAGTGTGATAAAAGTTTGTTATTGAAACCAGAGATCTGTGACAGAGAAAGAAATCCATAAAATATGTACTGAGAGAAAATGATCTCCCTGATGAATTTGTCAATGACACCATCTGAAAATTTTGAAAGGATTCATACAGAGCACACACCAATAACCACGAAATTCCTTGGATGGAAATGATTATCCCTCATATCCAAGCTCAATCGAAAAAAATCGAACGTAAATAAAAGGTTCAATGAAAAAAAATATTAAAAATGAATAACACGATTGGGTACCTATAATGTGGCAGTGTTTATACTGGTGAAACATCAAGACAATTGGTAATTGAAACCGCTGAACATGAGAACAACTCGAGATGAAGAGAAATAGTTGTCGAAATTAGGTACGCTCAGTATCAATAAATGGCTCACACATGGTTGAATGGATTGACATCAATTTACATATGGTAGAACATAATGAAACAAAAAGGAAACTCAAAGAGGCTATTTGCATTCTGTTGAAAGAGAATTGCTACCTGATCAATGTTGGATGCCCCTTCTAGAAAAAAGGTTGAACTGGAAAGATTGAGTTCGAAGTAGTTTGTCAGTTTGAGTGAAATGTTGAAAAATAGATAACTGACCTTCGAAAAAGAGTTGATAAAAGAATTTTGAACAGGAAATGATAGTTCAGGCATTGCAATGATCTTCAAGATACGAATGAAAAAGATTGACAGAAAATTCTCCTTCTGTGTCTGAATTGATTACCACCTTAAGGCATTTCAGGGTGGGCCAATTATTCCAGATCAGAGAATAGCTCCTGAACCACTGCAAATGAAACATATTTCCCAACTAGATATCAAATGGCACTCAAATGACTATTTCTGTAAGATATGTCTTCATGTTTCTTGTTCACGAGAAACAGTTTTTAAAAAAGCAAATCATTTTTCACAAATGCCGGTTATATTCGAAAAGCAACAATACAATACAAATTCTGAACAATGTTTACTAGACGAAGTCTGTGTCTATTCTGAATGTGAGAATTGATAGCGTGAAACAAGAATCTCGCCTCGGCGATGTCGTTCCACTGCCCTTCCTGGAAATCAGCGTATGTGGAAGTTCTGCTGTCAGCGGGATTCATCGGGAAGGCATACATAACTCCTCCATCCCCTAGAAGGAACTCGAGGGTGGAACCACTTGTCCTCTTTTGGTATTAGCAATCGTAGAATTACTCGCCTTTGAGTAACTAACACATAGGCGATGATGATGATGACGACGCCCAGCGTCGCGATGCTCCATATGGACCACTTGCTGTAGTTGTCATGGCCGTCGATTTACTCCTAAGGTTTTTCTTCGATTTGTTCGAGTTGATTTTCGTGCAATTTGTCTAGGAAAACTTTCTCCAGGCTCAGTTTTTGAACTTGCATCAGAGGAAGATGTATTTCCTTGATTTTTTTCAATGTGATGGGGTGCCCAGCGGTGATTCCGTTTTCGTTATCGTAAACGAATTTGGAAGTTTTCAAAGCACATTTTGGTGGGACAACGAACAGGTATGTCCCTTTCAATATGGCTACGTCGTTTTCTTGGCAAATGGTTTGCAGTTTTTGATTATCTGCAAATATTCCAATATAGTGGCCGCCATTTATTTCTTCGATGATATCTTGATTGATTTTTACAGGTACTTGTCGGCGTTGGTCAATTTTCGATTCGTCGGAGAGCAGTGTCGTCACACAGTCCGGGTTGTCTCGGGTTGGAAGGAGACGATTTTTCTTGCAGAGAAAGTTTGGCTGTAGGTCGATGCACTCTTCATTTTGATATTGGTACATTTCGTTGCTTAGGGTAAGATAAGATGCAGGTGGGATTAAAATCGATTGATTTTGATTGGGTATCGAGTAAATGTGATAGTGATCGAAAGTTTCGAATGAACTAGAGGGAATTCTAGCGAGAATATAAGTTTATTTCCAACTGCAAAAACACTCGTTTCAACTATTCCATAATATTTGAGGTAGTCTCGGTTTTCGAAGACCAGTTGAGAATAGCTATGTGATCGAGAAAGTTCATTTATTATTTCCTGCAAATCATCAGGAGATATAATACTGCGATGCAAAGTTTTTAGGTTAACAAAGCTTATAGCGATTTCAGTCTCTGATAGAAAATTGAATAATGAATCGAGATTCAATTTCATTCGATCTAGAATATCGTGAATCTCTAAATAATGAGCGTAGCTAAATTTTGTTTCATTGATTACAACCCGCAGTTCATTGATTTTATTCTCGATCAATTTTTGATTAGATGAAACTGTGGTTATTGTTTCATTAATATTATCCATCAATTTTGAGGTAACTGATATATGTCTATTAATTATTTTGATTACTCGATTTTGGTTCGATTCAAGTTCAGAAATACTACGATAGATTTCCTTTGCATCTTGTTCATCTGAATTTCCGCTTATAAACTTCACAAGAGAACCAAGAGGGGCAATGAGTGCTCTTTTGATGCGTTTTGGGGGAAAAAGAGAACGAAATTTCTGGATGACTGTATCAACTTTATATTCGATGTGCTTGTACGAATTAAAAAGGGCGATTCTGTGAAAAGATTCTGTTGCGTTTATTGTTGTTCCTAAAAGCTTGTATTGATTGGTTATGATACAATTTGGTTTTCTATAGGATTGATTGGGATGTAGTGTGAGAAGGTATGGGAGCCTATCTTTATTCGTGCTGTTCCCAATTTAACGGGAAGGATCCCTGGATTCGTTCGAAGATTCTGAACTCGAACTTTCTGTGTCGTCGTCAGATGGAGAGTCACTGACCTGTAACAAATTCGGATCTTTTTTCCTGGGTGGTTTGAAGTGTTGTTTATGGTAAGTGTTTTGTGGGGTTGTCACAGTCAGATCTGTGCTTTTGAGTATGTGTTCAGGTCGATAACGGGGGCTAACTTTGTATGTAGCCGATAGTTCCAGGTTCGAAATTCGGGGGTTCGTTTCGATTTTCATCTCGTTTCGATATGGTGTTCGATTTTTGTTGCGATGTATTGTTGTGGATGGTTTTATGAAGTTCGGACATCGATTCTTTATGTTTGTTCAATTCGTGATTGATTGAATTGAATTCTGAATCGATATCGACTGGATCTTTCAGTTCCAAATGTCCTAGAATCAGATCTACGGGTTTGTGTTTCGTAGCTGAATGTATGGAATTATTATAACCCAAGTCGGAAAGTGTGATTTTTTCGAAGGGGTTCAAATTGGGTTTTGAGAGGTTCAATGCCCTCATGTGCTCTATGATGGTGGAGTGAAATCTTTCGACAATCGCATTGGAGTTTGGGTTGTGTGGCAGAGTGTAGTGCCAGTTGATTCGATACAATTGAGCAAATCATTTTAGCAGGTTTTGAGTGAATTCCGTTCCATTGTCTGATACGATATTTTCAGGAACTTCGTAGGATGATATAAACTGAAGTAGAGACTGATAGACATGAAGTGCAGAGAGACTAGGAATTATATATGCTTGGCCAAATCTGGAGAAACTATCGCAGATAGTTAGGGCAATAGTTTTGCTGAATTTGGAAGTGTCAATATGAATGGTTTCGAAAGGTTTTTTGGGAGTAGGAGTCAATTGGAGTCTGATTAATGGAGGATGTCGTTCATATTTTGATTGTTGGCATATCGAACAATTATTGATGAACTGTCTTACGTCATTGCGTAATTTGGGCCAATAATATTTGGTTTTCAGTTCAGCTATAGTTTCGTGAACGCCACGATGTTTTGTCATACCATCATGTTGGGTTTTAATCAGTTTTTGTTGTCGTTCTTCGTTGGGAACTTCGTAAAGTAATTTTTTGGACTTGAGAAGTTTGAATGATGAATTTTTGAATGTTTGGGACGTGAAACCAGACATTTTTTGTATAGATTTTCATCATCATCGTTTTGAAAGAAAAAGACATATGTACGTTTTGGAACGCCATAATCTTTCAAGAAATCGATAATTTGCTGTTGAAATGATTCATCGGTCACATATAGTATCCATCGTGTTCGACAAGTTGGATTGCCGAATAGTCTTCTCATATCCAATCGGGGATTTTGATCGACTTTGATTACTACTACTTGACATAAAAATTATTGATTGGTTTTTCAGTAATATTTATGTCAATATTGGGTTTTCGTTACTAGTGTGTACAGTTTCGTTGTCGTCATTGTCTTCAGGATCGATCTGTCCAATGATAGAGTCATGGTCGGGTTGTCGACTTGTGGATGGTATATTATTATCTAAGGTTGGATTCTCATTGTACTCTTGCATGAACTGCAGAATAGGGGAAAGTATTTCGTTTATTCCGTTAGGGTAGAGTTCGATTCTTGAGAGCGCGTCTGCGTTCGTATTGGCTTTTCCTTTCTTATATATTATTTGGTGGTCAAATTCCTCGAGTTTGAGTCTCCAACGGACCAATCGAGAATTTGGCTCCTTCAATGACATAAGCCATTTCAGTGGCTTATGATCTGTTATGATTTTGAATTTTTCCCCAAAAATGTAGGGCCTGAAATATTTGGTTGACCAAACTATTGCCAAAAGTTCTTTTTCGATGGTTGAATAGTTTTGTTCGGCATTATTCAAGGTCCGCGACGCATATGCAATTGGTCTGTCATGTCCAATAGGGCCTTGGGAGAGAACGGCGCCGATGGTGATGTTACTGGCGTCGGTTGTCAGGTTGAACTCTTTCGTGAAGTCTGGGTATTGGAGGATCGGATCGTTTGTTAGTAGGGATTTACTGTCTTCGAATGTTTTCACGTAGGTGGGATCGGCAATATTGATTTTCGCTCCTTTCTTCAGACAATTTGTGAAAGGTTTTGTGATTTTTGCGCAATTCGAAATGAATTTTCTGTAATAGCCCAGGAGTCCAAGGAAGCCTTTTATTCCTTTTGTTGTTTTGGGGATCGGATAATTAGTGATCGCCTATACTTTATGTGGATTCGGTTTGATTCCGTCTGTAGTGCTAATATATCCAAGGAAAGCAACCTCTTTCCTCAAGAGCTCAGACTTGTCGAGTTGAATTTTCAGGTTATTCTCGCGTAATCTCTGGAACACTTGTTTCAGATTCACAATGTGCTCTTGTAGAGAAGTGGAGAATACGATTATATCGTCCATGTAGATGAAACAGATTTTGTTCTGTACTCCCTTCAGGACATTGTCCATAACCCTCTGAAAGGTTGCAGGGGCGTTTTTCAAGCCGAAGGGCATGCGCAGATACTCATAATGCCCATGCTCGACATTGAAAGCCGTTTTCTTCACATCATCTGGGTGCATTTCAATTTGGTGAAATCCACTAGCCAGATCAAGTGTTGAAAAATATTGGCATCTGCCCAATTTATCAAGAATATCCGACATGTTTGGCAATGGATATCGATCATCGATGTTTTTTTCGTAGATTTTCCTATAGTCCACCACGATACGCCATTTCCTTTTTCAGAAAGCATCGGCTTTTTAAGGAACCACCCAAATTGATGATGACCATGGAGAATCGCTTGGAAGAATAATACCTTGTTCGAGCATATCATTTATCTGTTTTTCCACATCGGGTTTGTGGACAAACGGGTATCGATACGACTTCGTATAGACTGGGGTTTCGTCAGAAGTTTTGATGCGGTGTTTCATTTGATTCGTGAAATTCAATTCCGATTTTTCACGGTGAAAGATGTCCGCGAAAGATCGACACAAATGTTCAATGTGGTATTTTTCTTCAGGGTTCATATGTTGGGTACGGATGAGATTGGTTATATCAGTTTTGTTCTCAATTTCGGGTGTTATATTTGCAATAGATGCATGAAAAAATTCAAATTTATTGATATCGAAAGGTGAAACAGGTGAGGGTTCAAACAAATTTATTTGATGGTAATATCTCCATCAGATATATTGACAGGAATTTTCACCGATTCAATTGTAAATGGCTCAAATCTGGCATAAAATGAAAGTTTTCTCTTGCTTTCGTAATGGGATAAAGTTGAGTATCGGGTGTTATCAAGAGAGATTTCTGTAAATCTAATTGAACATTCAAATTCTTAAGAGTTTCATAACCAATGAGTCCATCGAAAAAATGATGGAATTTGAAGAGGTAAAATTTTATTTTCTTTCTCGTGTTGAATTCTTGAAAAGCTGGTATTTCAGCACAAATAATTTTTATAGTATTTCGAAAAATTTAACTGATCGTAAATGGTTCGTTAGAAATATATTCTGAAAAAAAGTTTTCGGCAATGTCGGGGTTCAAAAAACTTTTTGTGGCTCCAGTGTCAATCAATAAGTTTAATGGTGGGTTACTTATTTTTATGTACGGAAGGTCTTTCCGATCATGGATATAATTGATTTCTATGGTATCTCTTCCGAAACATCGACTTTTCGAAAATTCTGTTCATCGGATGTTTGATTGGTGGACGCGGCAGCAAAATTTTGGCTGTCAAAACTTTCGTTATGTTCATTGTCATAGTTGTCGGGGTTTGGTTCATTCGAATAGTCGCTATATTGTGGATGAAAGTCGTCATTTTGGTAATAACCGTCATAGTAAGCCATCTATCACAGAATGATGGTTGGTCGATATTGTACAGTTCTTCTGCAATATATTGGGGTTGACGTGGTCTTACTGTGCTTGGTTGTCGGAAAGTAGCATTACAATATGAAATACCATTGGTGTTGGTTTTGGTTGGATGGGCTGATTATGGTTATTAGGTTTCCATACATTTGTGGAACCTATGGGGTTACCAAAAACTTGGCGGTTTGTAAAAAATCTTTGGGGTGCTACTGATCTCGGTTGAATATTTATTGGACCGCGAGGAAATTCGGGGTTATTTGGCATTCGAAAATTTGGAACAAATTGACGCACATTTGGGGTTTGATTATTGAATTTTTGAGGTGGTCTGGTTTTTGATTGATCAAAGTTTTTGAAAGTGCCGAATATTATTTTCTGAAACAATAAACTGCCTTGCCTCTGGCAAACTGGTAGGTTCCATTGCGCGAACAGTCGAGGGCTCTTTCAATCCGACAAGAAAAATTCTCAATGCATGGACGTTATAGAATTTTTTTTTCACAGTTTTCGATTGAACATGAGTTTCATGTGTATCAAGGTAGTTGTGGAGAGCACTTAAATTTGACATTACGCGAGAATAAAAATGTAAGGCTTGTTCGTTGGGATTTTCTCTCAATTGATCTAGATCGAATAAAAGTCCATTTTCATCTCTTTGGTCTCCAAAGTGGGCAACCAAAGCTCTTTTCACTGAATTCCAGTCCTTTTGAATACGAATACTATAAACTTCGCGTGCCTGTCCTATCAATTTTGAATATATTCCAAGAAGGCTTGTCATATTTTGACAACAATTTATATTTGCTGGACTTAGGTCCCAATATGTGGAAATGATATTATTGGCAGTATCCAAAAATGAAGATAGTTCTAATGGATTACCGTCAAATTTTGGAACAATATCCAAAAGTTTAGGTTCAAATTTTGGAATAGTAGACATGATCGATTAATTGATCAGCAATATTATCAACAATTGACATTTTTTTTGCGAAAGTATTGCTGTTAATTGAAATATCTATGATAAATGGTAATCGATCCATTTGACTGAATATATTGATTCACGTTCACTATTTTCTGATAATGAATTAGCAAATGGCGAATCTTCTTCACCTATATCTAACTCACAATCACTATTTTTCGGAAAATGAATTAGGATGCGAGGAGAATGACACAGACAGAAAAGGAAATAAGCAACTTACAGTAATGCAATGAAGATGCCGGTTTTCATTCTTATTGGTCCTTGAAGTTCTCTTCTGGCTTCTGTTACAGTGCTACACAACGAGATTGTCCAGGAAACGAAGGTTCCTTTTGAATTAACAGTTGATACTGACGGAGAATTCGCGATGAATGTCCGTTCAAAATCCTACAACGACTTTGCCACTTTATGTTTCCTGTTTACGAGAAACAGTTTTAAAAAAAGACATTATTTTTCACAAATGCCGGTTATATTCTGAATGTGAGAATTGATAGCGTGAAACAAGAATCTCGCCTCGGCGTTGTCGTTCCACTGCCCTTCCTGGAAATCAGCGTATGTAGAAGTTCTGCTGTCAGCGGGATTCATCGGGAAGGCAAACATAACTATGTTGAGGTATATAGAGGGTTTCCGTAAGCAGGTGACCAAAAAAATATTTTTTTCTTAAATGACCTACCCTGTATATTTTTCATTTTTGGATAGTGCGAATAACAAGTTATACAACAGTCCTTGATTT
Organism: Zygogramma bicolorata; assembly: GCA_032362365.1. NCBI lineage: Eukaryota > Metazoa > Arthropoda > Insecta > Coleoptera > Chrysomelidae > Zygogramma > Zygogramma bicolorata. The sequence goes on from JAVJAQ010005038.1 coordinate 185,709, forward strand.
TTTCCAATTGAATGCAAGGTTGCCGAGTTATTGTATCTTCAATGAAAATTTCTGAAAAATAATTGTGGCCGGTTGAATTCTATAAATACTCAGCACGAAGAGTCGCGGAATGGAGTAATGCAACTCCCAGTGCGGGAATAGAGACATCTATTGGATCATTGGAAATTATTCAGAAATATACAGAGCGCTCGCTAGACGACTGCCAGAATTACATATTTCAAAGGACAAAAACTTTTTTAATGGATCACCCTCTGTATTGAGATGTTTCATGAAGTTTCATTCTTGAAGGTTCCATCCATATGATATTTTCTAGAGTCAAATTCATTAGGTGTATGAAACATTGCAATTTATCAGTTGTAGGTCAATATTTCACCAATTCTAAGTGAACGAATAGTTTTTGTATGTTAGGTAGGCACTATGTGAATGAAAAAAAAAATCATCTGCCGCAATATTTTGTTACTTCAAACATATACGAAGACAAGAAGTAGTTGGCTTGTGATATTCATTTTCCAAAATTGAACTGGTCAGGTTTCTAAGGCCTAGTAGGGCTCACTGGCGGACCGAACTATGGCATCAACTCTGAAATTTGTTAGTGTGGCAATATTTAAATATTTGGATATATTCCAAACATAGCTTGTTATATATCATTTCCGTTAAGTATCCTAATAACGCAGCTATGTATAGGTGCGGTTGAAAGTTTTGTTCAATAATTGATTGTATTATGACAAAACATATTAAGGCAACCGTATATTCATAACAAATATCGTAGATTTCTTTTTATGTTTTACCATCTGGAGACTTGTAACTCAGCCGCTATTTATCAGATGGCGCCACCTACCCGAAATGGGAATTTCGAACTTGAGATACACTGTGTTTTTTGTGGAAATTTTTATTCCAATGGGTTTTCTTTCCGAGATGCGTATTATCAAGAAATTGACTCTTTTTGAATCAACTCTGGCTAGCTAAACTTGGTAGAACCTTAGATTGTTAACGTAAATTCATTGTTAATGTTTTGAAGTTATTGATTGGTCTTCCTCCTTTTAGGTAAGTAAGACTAGTATAATCAAATATATTTTATTGATTTCTAAAGCCTCCAAGTTATATTTTTTTCTGTATTTTTTGTCTTGACAAAATCATACTTATAATAGTCTATCTTCGATAATTTCGCACAAAATTGATGTATTCTTCCTCCTTTTAGCGCAAACGCCAAACCGATTAAACAAAACTGCAACGAGTACCAGCATTTTTTCATTTACCGGCCTAAACCCACGCAGCGAATATTTTGACGCCCCTGAGATCAAAAAAGAGTTCCATCGCAGTATATCGAAGTTTCATCGTACTACCAAACTGAAAACACTTGCACTCGACGCATGTTTTACCAACCAAGTCGATATTATCAGAAAAACTTAGCTGGCAAAACGCGTTTCAGTTATTTGTTGTTCGGTGTAGTGGTGATCGCTATTGGAGAAAGTTTCGAAATAGTTCGTGCCCTTTTCAATTCTGAGATGTCACATATTATTTTCACCATGATTATTTTCTTCCATAAAGAGTATCTAGTCGGTGTTCTTCTATATCAGATGCGCTGTGGGAAAAAAGCACCAAGAAGAAAGACTTCAGATCGCCGGAAAAAAAGCAGACCAGGGAAAAATCTGAACACTTGGAGATTTGGTAATATATTAAGATGCAGTTTTTGAATATCTCCTTTTAGGGTTGAAATTGTTTCTGGATTGCTTATTTTTACTCTGAATTTCATCTCAATAATGTGTTGAATTATATTTCATTTCCCTTTATGCTTGCTTTCTTTATTTCTAGATGAAAACTTATAAATCGAAAAATGCAAAGCAATATCTAATGAATCGATCGGTTCAAATTTAAGAAGTCGAGAATGTTCATCGGTAAGTTGGAACCTCTGATTTGAAAGTGAAATTTTTCAAAATAGATCAATGACCCCCACACCAAAATTGATATAACTCGCAATCAACGCGCCTTCCGCTTACCAATTTCGTATCTTTGGAAGAAAAGCATCAATTTTTTCTTCTGAAAGTGACAACTCGGTCAGCAATGTGTGCGTTGAGTGAGAGTTATATTAGTTCGGCGTTTCGGTAATTGATCACTATCAAAAATTCTATTACACTAATTATAACGATTCAAGGCGACTTCCCAATAACTTATTCAAATAACTTCACATAGAATGCAAAATCGATTATCTCATTACACAATAATAATCAACTTCACATAGGAAGTGATAATGTGAGCCGTCATTGACAAAAAATGAGTATTCAACAAAAAAGTTCAAAAAATATATCGCATAGAAGTTCCCAAAAGAAAAAACAATAAGACATCTATCAGTGATTACATGTGTACATTTTATTCTAGATTATCTTTTAGATCGCATTCAGATCGACTCAGGTAATTTCCCCTTTCAACCAAATGTGGCGGACATTTGGCAGCAAATGCGAGCGGGACAGGCAGTCCGTAGGGATTTGCATGCAAGCGAAGTCGCAAAGTTCTTCCCTAGAAATTAACTGTTACTGCCTGGTGTTTGCTAAGTTGTGATATGTGTCATATTATCTCACACCCGACCGAACAATGTACTGGCTAAAGTGCTTCTGAACTTGGAGCTGTTGTAATCCAGAAGAAAAATGTGTTCTTCTTTCGTTCCAATTGCCGTCAAACTTTGTTCTACTTTGGTTTCAATTGCCGTCAGGCATTCTGAGGTGTGATAATTCGAAGAAAAGTTGAATAATTCAAGTCTGAAGTTATCTTATTCAAAGCAGAAATTCAGATGACATCATAAACGAGCTTCATGAACTTCAAAACTATCAAACAATTTACTGATCTCCAATTTGCATGAACCATTAACTTTATGTGGAAATGGGGTTCATTCTGGTTCTCAGTTTGAACTGTTTCTGATCGTCCAAAATCAGTCAGCCAGTTGTGGGGTGGAACGACTCATGCGATTTCTATTCAGTTTTCATTTGGGCAAGTATTTTCTGATCAGTTCCGAAAGAACAGAATAGCGGAATCTGACCTACAATAATTGGAGATTTGGTGAACTATGTAACTTATTTCGAAAATGTCATTCTCCCCACAAGAATAGCCATGGGAGATCGAAATAAATGACTTGCAGCACAATATTTTATGAAGTTGGAAAAACACAATACAACATCGAAGACAATGCCTTCAAGTAGAATATAAATGACAATCATCTGAGGTAAATATTGAAATGAGGTCGTATCATCCTCAACTCAAAATCGCTACAACTTTGAATCAGCCTGTATCTTAATGACACACAAATGTACCCATATTTTTGTCGATTACCAATACTCCAATAAACATATAGACAAATCATTTGAGTTTTCGAGCTATCTTCCATACTCTGCACAGAACTGCGACAACAAAAATAATTGAAAATGAAATGGCATTTCCTCATCACCCAACAACGTTCGACCGTCAGTTATTATGGGTAACGAACTATATTGGCACGAATTGTGTTATCGCGATTCAGTTTCGAAAGTGTTTTTTTATGGCAATCAGCAATCACTCAAGTAATGCTTTTGATTTCAGTTGCAGTAACAAATCGTGTTTATGTGCCTACTACTCATTTCTATCACTTATTTTTTCAGGAAGTGTTGTGGAGTGATTCAATATTTATCAATAAAGTATCCTCAAATGGTTTCATTCTATATTTATATTCACTCCTTTTCCTCGTTCATTTCAATTTCGCAGGTATGCAACCAACAAAATATATACCTATATATATATATATATATATATATATATATATATATATATATATATATATATATATATATATATGATGAGTTGTTTTTTCGGGTTTCATTCCGTGTTCTGTGGTTTTGATCCCCTGAAGGATAATTGTCACAACGTTTCGGCAAAGTCTCATTTGCCATCTTCTAGGTGATGATTGAGTTTCGTCCTCCGAACTCGACTAATTATTTCGAGTTCTACTTCTCAATATATAGGGGTGTTCATTGATGGTATCTTTGACCTGGGCCACTCCCACTTTCTTCGTTGGTCCGACTGCATTTTTCATTATGTCTGTATGGTAATTACTTGATGAGGTCCGACCTTTTTCCTCTGGTGTGATCGGCTTGTTTTTGTTTTGTGATAGGATGGATTTCCACGTTCTTGGTAATCTTTGGGCATCATCTCTCTTATTCATACTACTCGGTCGTTTCTCAATTTCGATAGCCTCTCTGATTGTTCGAGAGTAGATGTTTTCATCGCTCGCTAATGTTTTGGTGTTTTCGAAATTGATGTTATGCCCTGTCTCCAATACGTGTTGGAAGATGGAGGATGTGGTGACTTTCCCTATCACTGATAGCTCATGTTCATCCTTGCGTACGTTGATCCGTCTGTTGGTCTGGCCGATGTAGGACTTGTTGCAGTCTCGACATGGTACTTCGTAAACTCCCTGGGACTCCAGTGGTATTTGGTCCTTCGGATTACGGAGTATCGATCTAATTGTACGTTCTGGTACGAACGAAGTAGATATGTCGTGTTTGCGGAGAATTCTGCTGATTTTATCTGTGGTTCCTTTTATGTATCAGTTCTCCTGAAAACCAACACTCCGAATCCATCAACATCCAATCCCCCAGTCCTAGTTCACAATCTCTCCGACACCCCTCTGGACGAAAATGCACACAACATTTTATCCAAAGGTTTCAATTTCTCTATCACTCCCACCTCAATTCCAACCGAATCACTCATCACCCAAATCGAATCTGCTATCACTCACCTTCCGGAAATGATAGCCGAAGAAACCCGACAAGACATCGCCACCACCCTCAGGAGGGCAAAACTTCCTAAATCCAATATCACACCGGCAGAGAGACATTCTCTGAAAAGTCTCCACAACAACCCAGACCTGATCATCCTCCCAGCAGACAAGGGCAACGCCACAGTTATCCTCAACACGTCTGACTATGTTGATAAAATGAGTAAACTACTCGACTCACCTGAATATCAACCCACCGACAGAGACCCAACGACCTATCTTGAGAAGAAAACCAGGACCCTCATCAACAACTCCAATATCCCTACCGAAACCAAGAAAGCTCTCATCCCCCGGGAAAAATCCTCACGCACACCCCGCATATATGGTCTCCCAAAAATACACAAACCCAACGTTCCTCTTCGCCCAATTGTATATATGAAAAACCATGTTCTGATTGCCATAGAACATATGTAGGCCAGACCAACAGACGTGTGACAAGTAGAGTATACGAACATCAACTTGCTTTCCGAAAATCAGACCCATCTTCAGCTCTGTCCAAACATCATCAAGAGACAGGACACAATATAGACTTTGCGAACACTAAAACCATCGCCACAGCAAAAACACTACAAGCTCGTATAATTCGCGAGGCCATCGAAATCGAGAAGCGACCTTCCTGCTTAAATAAACGTGACGACGGCCAGAGACTTCCAACTGCATGGGAACCCCTAATTTCCAGATGCCCAGTCCCCACCAAGACATCCGACGGCCCTTTAGTAGCACCCGCTGCTATAAATCCTACCCAACATCCCTCGATACCTCAGTTCGATCTAAGAAGTAGGCAGATTGAGACCTTAGAAAGAACTCGTGACGAGACCTGGGGAGTAGGCAGATTGAGGCCCCGGCGTCAAGTCACAAACCCTTGCCCCCTGTGACAACACCTGAGGAGTAGGCAGATTGAGACCTCAGCGTGAAGTCACATTCACCTCTTGAAAATGGCTCCAAAATCGGAGCCGAAACGTCGAGAACAAAACTCCAGACGCGGTTCAACCCGAACTCAACAACAACACACAACTGACCGCGGAAACCTATCCGAACACATATATATATATATACACATATATATATGTATATATATATATATGTATATATATATATGTATATATATATATATATATATATATATATATATATATATATATATATATATATATATAATGTGTGACTCTTTTTCAAATGAGGAAAAGTATCAGTTTTCTGTGTTTACGTTCTCAGTTTACGTCTGACTTCTTACTATAACCTCACGTTAGTGAGTTCATTCTCTTAATGTTTTACAACTGTTTTATAAGGATTAAAATTTTGTAGATGTCTTGATAAAGGGAATAAACATTCTCGAAAGCTCGACCAGATAACAAAGAGTATTCTTTGAACAACAGCCCAGTAATTTGACTGCATCCCCAACAACATTCCGTATTTCTATATATATATATATATATATATATGTTCACTCCGTCCGATTTTGGATGGCAATTAGGGACAAAGAACAATTCCATTAATAATTGAATAAAAACATTTTCTTAGTGTCACCTCTTTTACGGAGTGTTTCAAGATCTATGAGATAATATAGTGAATGATAATTATATAAGTAGTTCTCAGGAGTAACTCTCGATTCAAACGCTAATTTCAGGATTTTTTTTCTGAACTTGCTATAATATATGGACGTAGCTTGAATGAGATGGGTTCCATACCATATTCGAGTTGAGATCTTACCAGAGAGCACTAAAGAATTTTCAAGCATTTGATATCAGTGAAATCTCAGTTGCTTCTTCTTAGAAAGCCTAGCATTTTGAGGAAATTAATGAAATCATCAACAGTGGCTGACATGAGGGGCTAGAAGATTTAAATCCGCAAACTCGAATTTTCTAGTTTTGATTTGTGAGATAACTTTATATCTTAGACAAGAGGTTACTGCAAATTGCCATGTGTTGAAGCTTTTGTAATCTACATAAACAAGCAGATTGAGCTCAGTTGACTCCCCTGAGCGGAATCCAAATTGTTGATTATTAAGTAAAGGATCTGAAATCAGTGTCAGGTGTTCATCAATAAGGAAATCTAGAACTTTCGGAATGCTGCTTTTGTTAAAATATTATCGAAATAATGTTTATTCACGTACTACTAGCGCCATCTGTTAGAACTTATGTGAAACTATATGGTCATTTGACTTTGTATGATGAAATAAAAAAGTCAGTCTTTGAGCAACCACCACACGTGTTTTATTAACTTTGAATGCAGATTGCTCTGTAATTTGTAATATCAGACTTTTCGCTAGATTTGTATATAGGATTTACGAAGGTTTGTTTCAAAATGTCTGCAAAAATGCCCCTTTCAATACAGTTGTTGAAAAAAATTTGTAAAGATCGTGCTAGCTACAGTGCTTCAATAATGATGGAGGAATACCGTCTGGACCAGAATCTTTAGAAATATTCAAGCTCTTCAATCTTCTTCAGATTGAAAATAGACACGAGAGGGGGGTTTACATGTTCATATTCGGAACAGGCAGTCAAAGAGTACACCGGGTTAAAGTAATCTTGGAACATATTGGCGAGCTCAATCCTCATATTACTCTTTCTCCCACCATAGTTCATCACATCTGGTAGATTACTATGCTTACGTTTGGAAATCAAAAACTTCCAGGATGCTTTAATATTACTCAGTGCCGAATAATCAGTATATGTACTAAAGTCTCTGTCATCAGTTTTTGCAGTTTTCTTATATTGCGAGCGTAAATGAGAAAATGTTAGGTAATCAGTGGGACTCCCCGTTATTTTGAATTTCAAATGGCTTTCTTCTTTATGTGAATAAGACGTTCCAAGTGAGATAAAAACCATCTGGTAAATTTTTCAGTCGAAAATTTTTTGATTGATACAATATGGTGAATGTATTTACAAATTATGTCACAGAAAACATCAAGCATATCTTGGGGTGATTTGTTGAGTAACAGTTGATACCAATTGACAAAATCCAAATGATATTGGATAGATACAGAATCAGCGTTATTAAAATCATAGTAATACTCATCGATCAAGGCCGATACATTATTAGTTGAAGGTTTATTGATACTAACTAATGAAGAGGGGTGATATTTGTTTGGTGTTTTCGAATGTTCATCGGATTTTGTACACAAAGGGACGAGGTTGTTAGTCACAAACAAATCCAGCACGAAACCATAGTAATTGCGAACGTTATTCATCTGGAAAAAATCGTGAAAAGCGCACATATCAGAGACAACATTAACTGCTCCAATTTTTACTCTGCTTGAACTGACAAGTGGTGTGGCTAAAGAACATAACTCGTAGTGGGACCATATGGCTTTGGTAATATTGTTATCACCCAGAATCAAGATTGGTTCATCCTTGGACATCTCTACTAGTCCATTCTAATCTCCGACAAATACTGAATATTTATTCGCTGCTGATAGTGGTGGAAAATATACTGTGCTCAGAGTGAAACACCGTCCGAGAGCTTCAACCAACACGAAAAGTTGTTCTATTTCATTCGTGAAAGGTTACAGTTTGCTTGGGATGACATAATTATCTAGGCACAGTTCCGCATATGCAGAGCTATTTGTTCAGCCACGTTTCAGTGAATGCAAGAACATCGAAGTCGGTTATGGCTATATTCGTATGCAGTTAATTAAGTTTTGTTCGAAAACCGCGAACATTTCGACGATAAGGACCCCGCACTCTTCTTATGTAAATTGGCGACCGGTCAAATTTTCTGAAACATTGGTATGTTATTGTACTCAACCTAATAAACAAAAATGTCATGGGCTCAATCCAATCACATGACTAGTTTTCTAGATACGTATATTTACTATATATTTCATTGACACAATGGTGGATACGTAAGATTGAAAATTTTCATTAACAGGGTGACTCACAAATGACTAGCAGTGGTTTTTTGAAAAATCTCCCTTTTTTTTGCTGAGCGCAAAATCGCTTAGAATACATTTTTTATTCAGAGTTTTATAAAGAGAACCATTATATGAAATAATTTTTTCAAGGAATAATTCACATCTCTTCACCTATGGATTGATTTGTAGGAAAGTCAATACCGCTAATATATGGGGTTGCTAAACTTCAAGATATACTAGGTGGTTTATTAGTCGAGAGGTATTCCATTTGAAGAAAATCACAGAAACCTTAAACAATCTGAATTATAAAATTATCCCAATCAAATATAACCATTTTCTCAGTATTTATTTATATTGATAACGTCTTGAGTGGTATGATTTCTACATCCGGTCCTATGACAAGTTTCTTAGATACAGTGTGTTATGAATTGATTACCTGTGCCTCAAGAATAGATGAGAGCCAGCCCCAGAGTGCATTCGCATCACATGCTGGATACTGGGAATTCAACGACGCTGCTTTTTCACACAGATTTTTCATATATTATAAATACGAGTTCATCTCATTTTTATTCAGTTATAATTGTACTTCCGGCTTTTACATTGCCTACAAAATGAAGTTATAATTCATTTTGAGTTTTTTTCGAAATAAAGTTTTGTTTTGAAAACGGCTTTTGAGAGCTCCCAAACTTAATTGTCGCAGTCGTTAAAATAGAAGTGGCCCTTAGCGATCTAATATCGACGCTTATCCATTACTATATCGCAAACCGGAAGATTTCGAACAAAATCGTCGAAATTATTTCCAATTACGGATAATAACTTATTAGTTATTATTGAAAACTGAACATTGAATTGTAAAAAGTGATAACAGATAATTGTGAACTATCAGATAATCACTGAATCGGATTATCAGTGTATTGGATTATCAGTACCAATCAGTTCATTGGATTACCAGAATATTTTTGTATTACGACCACAGGACCAATTGGACCAATGAGGATTCTACACATTCTGATGGAAGTGATTGCTCACTTCCCGATATTCTTTTATTAATTTTTCCCCATTTCCCAATTCTATGTCTGAAGTTGACCAACTTGCTGATTTAATTTCGAACATTGTTATTGACGAGATGGCTGCTTTTCAAACAATTTTTTGGGATGCCATTCCCAAATTTGAAGGCTAACCAGCGGAACTAGCCGATTTTATCGAAGCTTGCGACCTTATAGTGAACAAGTTCTACAAGAGAGAAGAACCAACGGTTTTCATCAATAAATTTTTGATAACTCCTTTCAAAAATAAACTCACAGGAAGAGCAAAAGTTATCACCGGATCGAGAGAAATCAAAACGTGGACAGATCTGCGCAGTCTACCCCAACGAAATTTTGCCGATTAAAAGGATTAAAAATTCACTGCTTCGAGACTTGCTGCTTTTGAAGCAAGAAAACAAGGAATCACTGCAACAGTATAAGAAGCCTTCTTCTTTCAAACTTCCCATGCAATGAACCAAATGGCAAAGTGAGAGCTGTCAAAGTCACCTTATATGATAACCTCACATTGAAAGCATTCTTCGCAGGATTGAAGGAACCACATGGATCAATAATTTGAACAAGAGGACCTACAGATATAGAAACCACCCTGTCGGAAGTTTTGACAGAAGGAAACATTTTGTATGCTCGGAACAAGACTAATACGTTGATTCAAGTTCAGAATCAGGACAGAGTTCCCCGCATGTTACCACAATTATATTGATAAAAAAATCTAACTTCCCAATTGAACCATGACTGAACAACAAGCTGAAAATAAGAACATACCCATTGAGGAACTCAATATTAGAAATCAGGTTTGAACACTCAACCCTGATTTCTAAACAAAAAGGGGATGTGTTATGTATACACAACCTATGCCACGAGAATAGATAAGAGCCAGCCTCAGAGTGTATTCGCATCAGGTCACATGCTGGATACTGGGAATTCAGGTATAATTGTACTTTCGGCTTTTACATTGCCTACGAAATATAGTTATGATTCATTTTGAGTCTTTTTATTTATATTCAGTACTCGGTGATATGCGACTCTTGCCAGCAAACAGTACTACAATAGCCAATTTACTTCATTCAAACATGGAATTTTTGCATAAGTTGTTAACATTAAAATGTCTAAGAGATCACTATGATTTGATTAATCTGCAGTATAGTCTCGTTCCTCTGTGTGACCCTATACATTCACCTGCCAATTCCCCAGATCCCTTACCGAGGGCCTCTCTTGTGCTAAAGAAGTCGCCTTGATACCCCCCTAGGCGTGAAAAGTCTCCTCCTCTGACGTATTTATAAGTTGTCGTTAGGTTCATAATTATAGTGATCCAATTAAGTTCTAACTGGCCGAATGGGTAACTACCCAAGGCCAAAAAAAAAAAAAAATTTACGTCTAAAGAGTGATTTACGAATAACTCACAAAATTGGTTTTTGCGCCACAGAGAAATTATTTCATGAAGTAAATACTCACCAGTTCACCAGTCTGATGATGGAAGATTTCGCTATCATTACTTCTCATACAGGGTGAGCCATACAGCAAATCATCAAACATGCTTTGAAATTATTAAAACAAAAACTTGCAATTATATATTGACTTTTGAGTACTTCAATAACATTACATTGGGTATGCATAACCGTGAGATTTCGAAATAGACAGGTTAATTGTATAATTTTATAATCACACACGAAATATATTGGTACACACATATTTGTAAATATCAGGTTTTTATACACGAGGCGAAGAAGGTGACGACTTTTCATCTTATGTAGGTGTTATTGAGATACTGTACCTATTTGGTACAGGCAGGTAACTAATGATATACGTATAGAGCGATGTATGAAGTATATCGAGTGAAAAAATTGAATCTCCTACAAACGGCATTAAAATCAACAATGAACAAGTGATATTGAAAAGAAGACCAGATCTGATACAGCTCAGATAGATGTTGATATTTGAAAGATGTGTAAATAAAATGAGTGACGGTTGATTTCACATAGAGAGGAGTTTTGAAACGCTCGATTAGAAATTTTCAGTCTCTGTTATTTCAAATAGTCTCAGGACCAGTGTACACCTCTTCTGGCAGTACCCTGTCCCCAGAGTCGTCAATACAGTTCAAAAGTTTGGTGGAAGGAAATTTGTTACTGTGCTGATGTCTAGCATTTTCAAAAACCATACAACACTGGCAAAATTAGCGCATGAGCCTAATGTCCGAACTCCTGATTCACAGGTACAGTAGAATCCTATTATTGTATTCTCGCGATGCTCATTTTTGTTATTATATACAACCAAAAGCGTGTGTTTGGCAGCATTCACAAAGATAGATTAAATCTCAAATCTCAACCAGTCAGGTACTTGATTTAACTCGTCGGTCTCAATCGAATAGCGCTCTCGTCTTGAACAGTGTCTTGTATGTAAGATGCCGCTGAATTGATATGTTAGGGACCCGTCAAATTTGTTGAATACTCCAAGTCCAACCGAGAAAAATCAAGTATATGTCTGTTGTTCAAACGATTCCACTGACCATTCCGCCCAAATAGTTTTTCATTTTGAAGTAGAATTTGTTTCCCATTACCTCCATGAAGTTTGTCCAGCATTTCATAAGCTATTGCAGGTGTGTAATGTAATTCTGACCTTATTTCAATATCATACTATATAAAAAAAGGAATAGCTATGATGTGAATAGGTATTATAGATGTCATGTTGATGTTAGATATTTCTGAATTCAAATACACATTTATTCAGTAATTTACGAGGGTCCAATTATCAATAGACACAACAAGATGTTCTTTTTATTTCAATTGAAGGGTGATACTTTCTTCGCAAAGCTCCAGCAATTAGACATTTTTTTTCAAATGAGTCACATGCGACGCTAATATTTTTCCAAAAAATTGTCTTGAGGTGACCTTTTCTATATTCTACTACCCATCTTGTAGTAGTAATTATTCTGTTTGGTTGGCCTCAAGAGTTGAAAATTGTTGTTGGTTCCTCTGAAAAAAATTTGGCATATAATATTGAATACCAAGATTCCCAAATGTTTCTATAGAAACTCTATAGCCTCTATCGACAGTCACGATGTCGTCGTTTTGAAACCAGTGCCTTATTCCATTCGAATCATGTTCCACGCATGTTCAAAATCGCTGCATCGTTATTTGATATATCCGATAAATATGGTCTACGTACTTCTAATATGTAATCATCAGGGCTCACTATCATTTCTGGTTTCGAGGCATTTTCTTTTTTGTGAAAACAGTAATATTGACGTTATACTCTGAAGTTACTACTTTTATCAATTCTGTTGTGAGTAGACTATTGCTTTCAGAAAATCAGGAGTAACATTATACAAATAATTGATATATGGAGATACATGTCTAGCTATAATTTTTTTTCTGTAAAAGCATTAAAACCAATATTATTTGGTACAAACCACCTGAGAAGTGATAACCGAACATTCAAAATTGATAGGCTTACAGCCTGTCTGGGAGGATAATCAAAAATAATCTATAAAAATTCATCAGTTGTCCCATGTCAATAGATGAAAAGCATTTGCTAACATAATTAGAATGTTGGCAAATGCTTTTTACTTTTTATTATATTATATTTCTATTCTACTTCCATTACAATATTGCTTTACATCATCAGAAAATTTATATAACTCCTCGAAGTGGTTTTTGGAAATAGACGTTGAAGTTTTGAATTCGTCCTCGGTATAACTTTCTGTGCTTTCCCAATTTTCGATTCCGTAGTTAGCATTCGCTTGAATCCGCGAGCATGTTATAAAGCGTTGAAGGTTTGAAACAAAATATGATTTGCTAACAATACGCAAACCTCTTATCAAATCTGATAACACAAAGCCATTATTGTCAAGGTGATGCTCACATATTCCCAAAAACTCAGGAATATAAATGTCAGAAACGACAAATACATTAACTTCACATTCTTCAGATATTCTGTGTAGGTTTTCTTTGGCATGATATTGTATGCAAAACTGCCTTCGAACTGTAGAAAGAACATTCAAACATAGACAGTTCGGATTCGATGAAGTTCATCTCTTACAGCATTAAAACAGTTCAAGCATATTCTTGTACTTATACACCTATATCTAGTGGAAAGAATCCAGCAGCGTGCCTTCCAGAGAAAGCAACTTGCAATGCATCAATATTTTCTTCTTGGTTTAAGCGAATCAACTGTCTGGGTTGACACAGTCTTTCACATGCGTATAACAACTTATCCTATTCGCGAAGGCCATTTTGTGAAAACAACAAACACAACAAATCAAAAAATCTTTCTAAAATATTGTAGAATTCGACAAAACCAGCTTTGTTAAACACAAGACTAGTTATGTATTGTCAAAAATGTTCAAGACAACTGTCGCACAATATGACACTTTGTAAAATGTTTCATAACGAAAGCCCACTTTGATATGAATTGAGAAGTATCGAATTCAACTTAGGGTAGGAACTTCACGACTTGATTAACAGTCCTTTAAAATAATCGGTACATTTCCAGCACCGATTATTTTAACGGACTTCTAATCAGGTAGTGAAGTGCCCACCCTCAATGATGTGAAAATAATGAGTTAGATCTAGATCAAATCAATGACTTTGCTAATAATACAACAAATGCCAATAAACAACTTAATTTTCGTAAAGCAAATTTTCCAGCTATGTATGTACTGATCCGAACAACCGAATGGCGTGATGTCTCCGAATGTACTGATATTGACACGGCATGTACTTTATCATATCAAAAATTACATAGCATTTTCATTCGAACAGTTCCACCGAGAACAGTAAAAACACGTAAATTTCCTCCATGGTTCGATGCCGATATTATTAATCATATCAAAAAAAAAATCAGTTCATAAAAACTTCAAGAAATACAAAACAGCTTTTTATCAGAATCAATATTCGGATCTGAGAAAAACTGTCAAAACTAAAATAAATGCAGCATATAATAAATTTACAAATACAGCTGAAAACAATATTCTACATGACAGTTCGACTTTTTGGTCATTCATAAACAGTAAAAAAGGGCATTCGCGTATTCCAGGTATTATGAAACTTGGTGATGCGGTGTTTGACAAGCCCGGGGATATTGTCAATGGATTCGCAGAGTATTTCAGGAGTGTTTATTTGGTTTCTGGCGAGAACTTGTCTCGTGAAAATTCTCATAATTCTGAATTAGATATTTTGAACATCTCTACCTCCTCCAATGTACTCTCATTTTCAAAAAGTCATTTCTCCTACTCAGCATGGTTTCGTACAACAAAGATCATGTATGACGAATCTTGCATGTTTGAATCAATATCTCTGTACTCACCTGGACAAACAAAAACAAGTCGATGTTATTTATTCAGACTTTCAAAAAGCCTTCGATCAAATAGACCATCATGTGCTTCTCAATAAATTAACAAAGTTGGGATTCTTTCACCAACTTGTTACTCTAATTGATTCATATCTAGTCAACAGAAAACAATTCGTGGAATACGAATCTTTCAAATCGGCTCCGTACGTAGTTACGTCAGGAGTGCCACAAGGTTCGAATCTTGGACCTCTTTTGTTTTTAATCTTCATTAATGATTTGGCAACCTCTATGAATATTCCTTGCCTATTTTTTGCAGACGACCTAAAACTTTATTACAAAATCGACGATATTACAGACTGCCAACGAGTCCAATTTGAATTAGAAACAATCAAACTTTGGTGCAACGATAATCATCTACAACTGAATGTGTCCAAATGTAAAATGATATCTCTCACAAAAAAATTGCGAACTTTGATGTACGATTATTCGATTGATAATAATACAATCAACCGTGTACACGAGACAACATAACATATTACAGTAAATTAACATTTACACCACATATCAGAAATATGACTGCCAATGCAAATAGAATGCTTGAATTCATTTACAAAAACAGCAAAAACTTCAAAAGTGTTGCCACTTTGAAATTGCTGTGTTTTGCGTATGCTAGATCTGAGCTGGAGTATGGCTCTGTGTTATGAAATCCAGTTTACGACTACCAAAAAACATCGATTGAAAGCGTGCAGAGGAAATATTCAAGTCTGAAAGTTGATGCACAGTATCCTACAAGAGGTACTGATTACAATATCTTGTTGTCACGATTTGATATGACATCTTTGGAAAAGAGGAGAGTTATACTTGGTATAAAATTTTTGTATGAATTAATCAACAACAATATCGACAGTAGTGTTTTTTTAACCGAGATCAATTTCTTACTACCAAGATTTGGAGGTCGACACAATCTGAAGTTTTATTGCGAAGCACCACGCACAAACGTTATGCTATGATCATCATTGAACTTTATGTGCAGTAGCTTCAATAAAATCTGTAAAAATTGCGACATTCATTTCGACTCCCTGAATGCCGTTGTAACAAGTATCAACAATCACTTTTAATACTGCTACATTGCAAAATTTGTAACCTTCTTTGTGATATATATTTAATTTCGTCTCAGCATTTACTTAATATATTAACGATTTTCAATACTTTTTATATATACTTTGTATCAATAGCATTTCCTGTACCCCTGTTGGAAATAAATTCCTTTTCTTTATCTAGAGGAATTCATTTGATGTTCCTCATCATACATGGACAACCGTAAGCTGTGGAGTATACAGGATGTTTTATTCAGTAGATTTTCAATGGAAAAATATTTAAAATTCACAAAAAACAATAGGCAAACTGCGAGAAAATGATGGGGTCCAATTTCTGAAGCTTGTAAGCCTCAGGAAAACCTCTCTCGGCAAGGAGTTCCAAACCTCAGCCGTTCTATTGGAAAAAGATCCCGAGCAAGTGAGATTTGACAGGATTCCAAATCCACAACAAAGGGGTGGGTATTCTGTACTCGTCGAGTCATCCGTGTAGATATTGCCGAGCGGGAAACGATTGATAACAATTCGGAAGAGCATCGACCGTGAAAGTATCTATAGAAGAGAGATAAGTCTCCGACTCTTTTACGATTTTCCAATGAAATGAGCGGGTTTGTGAGCAAAGAATCACCAACAAAACGAATTGCCTTTCTCTGAATGGAATCGAGAAGCCTCAATGAATGTTTTGGTGCCGAACTCCACACATGAGAACTGTATTCCATGACAGGTCGTATCTGAGCCTTGTACATCAGTAGAAACTGGAATTATTGGGTAGAATTATCAGCAGAATCATTTGAAAAACCAATTATTCACCAAAGTTGATAGATCGCTACCAGATTTATTTGGCGGCATCTTACATACAGGACACCGATAATAAACAGATGAGCCATTTTAATAAAATTGACTTGTGCAATGAGAAACTTGATTGGATAAAAAGAATGCACCCAAGGGTTATATTCTGTCGAACAAACGTTGGATGGACGTAACAATAACTTGAAAAGCGACAAAATCTCCATCTCTGTACCTTTGTCTTGATCAGAAAATGACTTAACCGGTTCATTTCATTATTCTGATAGGTGTTGCCATATCCTTTGTGATGGTTTTTCATACTCTCTTACTAACCCCACACCTATATTGTGAAGTAAAAATAGGTGTCTTCGAATTATACCCACACAATGAAATGGAAAATTATCGGGAGTAATTACACAAGTGCTCAAAAACTACCGATGATTTTCTATGAAAGCATGTTGTCTAAAAACTGCATGAGTTTATTTTCATATTCTGTCGAAAGTAGGGCTCTTTAAGCAAAATATAAAAATAACCGAATGCAGTTTTTTTACTGACAACATGCTTGAAAGAAAAATTATCAGGTTTATTCTGATGCACGAGTGTAATTCGGTAGAATATTTCCGGAGTTGAAACAACGACGTTTAAAATTCAGTATTTATGCCTGTCAAGATGACAAATGCACTTTTTAACAATCGTTACTATAGATACATGGACCGAGCGGGTATTTTTCGATACCTACCGAGTATTCACCAGCCCGAAAATGTCCCGCTTCGTATGGGATTTTTAACATACGATGAAAATATTCATCGTTATTGCCCCGAGTATAAAAACATATATTTCACAACTAAGTCTCACGTTATGTTTACCTAATGTAATATCATTGAGTGACTCAGAGGTGAATAAAAAAATTCTTGTTGTGTAATGATAGCGAAATCTTTCAGCATCGAAATTGTAAAAGTGTAACTTCAAGAAATAAGTTCTGTAAGTCACTCTATTGAATGTTTGAAAAAAGTACTGTGAATTATTTTTGAATCACCCTGTAGCTGAAAAATTTTCAACTTTGTCTCTCAATGTACATAAGACCATAACTAATATTGAACCAACATATGCAATATAAGTCATTACAGTTTTTCAATATGAGGAAAAAACTGATGAACTCAGTATTTCTCCACTTTAACGCCCTGTATGTAGAAAACTGGTCATAGAATCGAATGAAGAAATCATACTTCCCAAGAGGTTATTAAAATTAATGAATACTGAGAAAATGGTTACATTCAACAGGGATGATTGTATAATACAGAGTGTTCATGGTTTTGTACTTTTCCTCAAATTGAATACCTCTCGACTAATAAACTTTCTTGTCTAGAGTCTAGAGACACCCATAAAGTAGCCGCATTTTCTTTTCTACAAATCTATCAATAATAACAGGAATATGAATTAACCCTCACATATGTATTGCCTCCTAGTAGTACTAGGTACTAGGTAACCCTAGAAAATATGCTTTCTTATGGTCACAGCAGAACAAGTGAGACTATGCTAAAAGCTACTGTCATTAATTTGTGAGTCACCCCACCCCGTATAAATATGAATATTTTTAATCTCACATTTTCAACATCGTATCAATAAAATATGTTACAGAAACTCAATCTAGCTCGTGAGTTAACAAAAAGAAAATATGGAAATCTGGGCAATTATCAGCTTCAACACCCCGTATCTAGAAAACTAGTCATAAGATTGGCCCATGACATATTCAGTTCTTAGGATGAGTACAATAACATACCAAGGTTTCAGAACATTTGACCGGTCCGCTAATTAACATAACAAAAGTGCGGGGTCCTTAGGATTCGGTTATGTTGAAATAAAAGTGGCATGGAGGGTGATTTTAGTTTTTTTTCGTGTTTGGTACTTGATATTTTAGGGCAGCTATTCGTATACCAATGTTGCTTTCGCCATTCTTGTTCTCAGTTCGTTCTTGAAAACATCCCCTGTTCATGCTGTTTGAATGTTGAATCAAAATTCAGAAAAATGTTCTGATTTTTAAGTTTGCTTCGATCCCTCATTATATTGTTACGATATTTCTTTGGGTTCCTTGATTGAAACTCCAAACAACACTAAACTTCTTTCATTACAACTCGCTATCACAACACAATACAATCGCTTTAATTGCTCCGCTAACTCTTCAATGCTCGGTGCTAATACGCTCGTTATTTTTACCCGCTCACATTCATGGAGAATCCTCCATACAAACCCCGAAGGTCGAACACTCCACACATGACGTAAACGATCTTCGGTCGAACCGTCACACTAATTTGCATTTATAATGACAGGGCCCGCGCTAGGAACCTCTGTAACATTATCCCCCTCTCAATTTTGATTGTACCGATCGAACGATACGTCATTATCACCATTGTAACGTTTGAGTGTTTATATGTGAACAACCTTAATTTTTGTTCCGGAGCTACGTTGAATCCTGTACACCACGTCATTTATTCTCTTGACTATCGAATAGGGTCCTTCCCAGCATGATGATAGGAAAATTTTTTTTTCTATAAGGAGGGTTGTACAGCCATACCCGATCTCCTTCTTTGATTCCACCAGTATTTGCCTTGAGATCGTATCGAGCCTTCATCCTGTCACCAGTAATCTTCAATATTCTCGAAATTTTGTGAATCCTCATCAAGCTGTCTCACAGTTCACCTGCATAATCATGTTCCACTTTTTCCTCAGTATTTGGGGATCCGAACACCAAGTCACACGGCAAACGAAGATCTCTCCCGAAGATGATACTGGCTGGGGTGAGCTTTGTGGAATCGTGCACAGCTGCCCGGTAGGCCATCAAAAATAGTTGAAGATGACGATTCCAGTCTTTTTGATGCTCTTCTACTACTTTGGAAAGATGTTCTTCCAAAGTTCTGTGGGTAGAGGGCACTTGTTCTGGTTTTGCTAATACCCATCAAATCACAAATTTTCTTGAATAAATTCGATTTTGAATTTCTTCCTTGATCGAAATGTTGATCCATTGGCACTCTGAAACTTGATGTTGTCTACCAGGTCTCTTGCAACTGTGGATGCTTCTTGATCAGGCAAGGCGTAAGCTTCAACCCATTCACTGATATAATCCATGGCACTGAGGATGTATTTGTTGTCATCATTCGTCAACGGAAACACCCCAGCTACATCGATGACGATTCGTTCGAAGGGAGCACCAACATTATATTGTTTCATCTCGCCCCTTGATCTTGTTCTAGGACCTTTGCTTGCTTCGCATTTCGGGCCTCTTCGGCACCATCTCTCGACATCTTCACGACATTGGACCCAGTAGAACCTTTGTCATATTTTATTCAAGGTCTTGTTAACTCCTAGATGTCCACCTGATTTACCCCCATGAATCTCTGACAATACATCCTCTATTCTCGACATAAGCACAACCAGTTGTGAACTTACTTTCTTGCCATCGAATGACTCCCAAGCCCTCTTCAGCAGACCATTCTCGAAAATTGAGGAATCCTATTGTGCTCACAATGCTCTGAAAGTTGATGATCGATAGGGGATGCTCATCCAGGTGTGTCTTTCCGCCCCATTATCTTTCCATTTTGAAAATTCTGCAATGTTTGGATCACTCTCCTGGTCTTGTCGCATTTTTGCTGTGATCCAATTATCGTCTACTATCAATCCCACTTGGTTGATTCCTTCGCGACGTTCAATTCGCTCTCAGTGCTCACAAGTATCCGAACAAGGTCTTCTAGACAGGGCATCTGCGTTGTTATGCAATCGTCCTGGTAGATGATTTATCCTGAAGTGAAACTGGTTTAACTTCTCAATCCACCTTGCTATTTGTCCTTCAGGATTCTTCATTTCGAGTAACCACTTCAGAGCTTCATGATCTTTTCTGACGAGGAATTCTCGTCCGAACAGATTTTCGTGGAAGTGGTCTACAGCATTGATTATTGCCAGTAGCTCATTTCTTGTTATGTAATGATTTCTTTCTGGCTTGGTGAGTACTTTGCTGTAGAAGTCGATTACTTTTTCCTGACCATGTTGCTCTTATGATAGTTCGGCTCCAATACCATTATTACTGGCATCTGTGGGACTGGAACATAGAGCAACTTTCAGTTTCCCAAATGCTTGTTCACTTTCATTGGATTGACCCGATTTTCTGTCAACTTATGTAGGGGTGCCGCAATATCAGCAAATCCTTTTACGATCCGACGATAGTAGGTGCAGAGACATAGGAAACTGCTCATTTCATTTTTGTCTCTTGGTCTCGGCCAGTCTCTTAACGCCTGAATCTTCTTTTCGTCTGTTCGGATACCGTCTGATGAAATTTTGTGACCTAGAAAATCCACTTCTTTCTAGATTATAGATTATATATTAGGGACTTTCGTGCTACGAGCCTTTACACCGCGACCTTTACAGATCTATTGTGTTTGTCCTCGAGATCATTTAGAGTTCTTTGTCTAACCCTGTCTTCTTTACGAGACTCCACAGGCTAGTTCTTAGAACTCCCATGAATTTGGGAGCTCTTGGTTTTTCTTCTCCCAGCGTTAGAAACCTTTGTCTTGACAAGCCCTCGCAGTGGCATAGTATGTGTACTGATGTTTCCTCTTCTTCCTGACAGAACCTGCATAGCATTTCTTCTGCCAGGCCTATTGTACTCATATGTTTATTGAGCCTACAGTGCCCTGTGAGAAGTCCTACTACTATTCTAGTAGTGTTCCTCTTCTGGCCTAGTAGATAGTCTGTGAATGTTGGCAGCGGTTGTTTGATAAACTCTTTGGCCTGTCTCATTCCTGGTGCATTGTTCCACCAATCTTGAGACTTTTGCTGAATCCATGATTTAGTGTTTGTTTTTAGTACAGCTTTTGCTATACCGCAATACGGTTCTGGGCCATTCAGGGCCTCACTTGCTCCTTCTCGGGCTAGTGTATCGGCCTCTTCATTGCCTCTATAACCTGTATGTGCTGGTACCCAGGCTAAGGTCAGTCTGTTCTGACTGCCCAGCTCTTTTAGGGCGTCTATGCAGTCCCAAACAACTTGCATTGAGTTGACTGCTTTTATAGCAGCTTGGCTATCTGAGTATATGACAATGTTTTTTCCTGAAAAATCATGCCTTATTAGCTATTGTGCACAATGGTGTATTGCAACGATTTCCGCTTGAAATATCGTCGCATATTTGCCCAAGCTCAATGAGATTTTCATCTTCGGCTTGGTTCCGTAAATGCCGGCTCCTGCACCTTCATTCGTTTTGGAGCCATCGGTGTAGACAGCGATTTCCGCATTGATGGGAGGCCCCTGCTTTCACGCATCCCTGTCCGTTATACTTGTCTTGAAAGTTTTGTCAAAGCTATATCTGGTAAGTATGCCATCTGATGGCATTCTTGTAACCGGGTCGTTTTCCAACTCCTCATATAGCTTGTTATAGTCTCTCCCGTGCATGTTGCTTATGGGAGCTTGTCCTCTAAGCAACCTGCTCGTGACAGACCTGGCTTCGGCTTGGATGTATATGTGTAGTGGGGGCAGGTTGAGCAAGACCTCTAAAGCGGCTGTTGGGGTGGTTCTCATGGCCCCGGTGGCACTCAGACATGCTTGTCTTTGCAGTCCTCCTTCTTTCTAGAACAATGAACATTCTGAAGATTCAGTTTGAGGTGGGTGTTCTTGAATCGTTGAAAGGCTCTTTGCAGATTGTGCAGATGTTCTACGAATGTCTTTCCCATGACCAAAACGTCGTCGAGGTATACAAGATAAGTTTTCCAAGTGAGCCCACGGTGGACCAGCTCCATCAGTCTCTAAAATGTTGGTGGAGCATTGCACAATCCGAACGGCTGAACAGTAACAGTATCCGCTCTTCTGATCTAATGTTGAGAACCAACGGAAACTTGCCAAAGTTGTTAATGTGTCATCTATTCTTGGAAGAGGGTACCTACCTGTCTCTCTTGGTGACATCATTCGAATTTCTGTAAGCGACACAGAATCTCGTAGTTTCTTCCTTCTTGGAAACCAACACAACAGGTGCAAACGAAGGGCTCGATGATTCTTCAATCACACCGTTTTATATCATCTCGTTGACAAGCTCTTCCACCTCCTGTTGCTTGGCGAATGAAATTCTTCTTGGTGGTTGCCGAATCGGGAGAGCTTGCGCAGTATCGATTCTGTGTTTAACCAAATCAGTTCTTCCTGTTGTTGTCGAATCAAAAATGTTACTTCCACTCCTGATGAAATTCTTGGCAGCTTTCAGTTCGTCTGTTGATAAGAGTTGACATGAGTTTTCAAGAGTTGATATAACACTCTCAGAGTCGAACAAGCCAAACACTTTGGCAACTCTCACAGGAATCGTTTTGTTCGTTTTAACCAAGGCTCGTGCAAACACTAAATAGCTGGGAGATTCACCACATGGCTGGACTACTCCAACGCAACACCCAGGGTCTCCATCTAATCTAGCGCAAATTACTTCTTCTGAAAATCCTGAAATATCGCGGTTTTCAATAATCGCAGTTTGGCAGGTATCGTCCTTTCTGCTGGAGTTGTAAGGACAAATTCTTCTCCTCCGAACCTCATAATCTTCTCCTCATTGTCGAATAAAAATCCATAGTCACTGATCAAGTCCATTCCGAGTATGAATTCATCTCCTATATCGGCGACGTGAACTGTATCTATGATGGTGAGTCGCCCAAGAATCAATGTAATTTCAACCTTTCCTCGAATAGGTGACTATCTGAAGCATGACGTTGGAAGAGATGGGCCTCACGCTTCCAGGTCGAAGAATGTCGCTGCGTATCAAGGAAACTGCAGCACCGGTGTCCATGGTGCATAAAACGTCCATTTCTCAGATGTTCTTTTCAGCCTGTTAATATGGATGACCCTGGGGGCTCTGTTATTGCTAGCCAGCATGCGCCCATATATGCTGGCTAATTTTAGTTTTCCTGCCGCCAATTTGAGGGCTCGCTGGATGACCTTGTCCTCACAGGTGATTGCGTACGAGATGGAACCTGTGCAGGTGAGCTAGATCTTGATGGCAGTCTTTGATAAGAGGTCCGGGTTTTCCACATCTATAGCATGTCCTCTTCTCCTGGGTGCTAATTCCACTTATCATTGATTTGATTTCTTCCAGAACCTTCTCAACTGAACCATTCGCTGTGCCAAATCGTTGTTCCGGTTCTTTTATTGAAGCCGCCTCCACTAACATAGAGCGAACCAAAGCATCTATTCTTCTCTTGAAGTTTGTCAATCGCATTTTTTTTTGATTTCTGGGTCTCTCAGTCCGTCCATAAATATCTGCACTGATAGTTGCTTCTTTAAATCTCCAGACAAATTCCGATGGTCGAACATCCCACACTCGACGCGAAATCTCTCGTAAACGATCTTCCGTCGAACCGTCACACTAATTTGAATTTATAAGTGAGAGGGCCGGCGCTAGGAACCTCTGTAACGATATTATGAACGTCAAAAGTAGACTTGAATACTACCCTCAGTGCTTTAGCCCCTTTAGAATTCTTTCCCCCATCCTCTGCATGTTGAGAAAGGTGGGGGGGATCACGATTTCACCTTTTAATATTACATATTCATTTGCCATAGAGACCACCGACTGTCTGGGTAGGTAATCCAAGTGAACCTTCGCGTTACCACCGTTCATTCACTTGCGATCTGAATTAAAAAAATTCTCACCACAATACAGGGAAACATAGAATTATCCATTCGAAAATAAATATATTTTACTGATAACGTCTAAGATTCACCAGAAAAACCCGAAATTTTTTATATTCTGCCAGCTCCATAATAGATATTAGTTTATTCAAAATTATCATCAATCGTTCTGCAAGGTATCTTCTGAATATGCTGAATTTCCAACAACGAAATGATGCAATATTTAATATGAGTTATTTGCCAATAAGCCATGTAATACCGAATGAGCCCGATTATAATGTTCAACAAACTGATATATAGAGGCGGAATGTCATTCTATCTTTGATCGAGCACTACCGAAACTCCCCTTGCCCGAAGCTGGACACGGGAACAGTGTTGAGAGTAAATCACCGAAATAAGATAACTGGCGACATCTTCCGACGAAAAGAGACATCAATATTTTGTACTCCCAGCAAAATTCCACCTTCAGTCGGTCATTACTTGGGATCACTTTCGGTTGCTTCATTTTTGTTCTGATGTAGTTTACTGGCACAGAATGGAGCGATAGATAGCCTGCGGGGGGATGCATAGGCCGCCCGAGTGATGAAGGGATAACGACAGGGACGGCTGGCTTAATGGACACCGGAGATTCGGTCTGAGAAATTTATTTGTGTGGAAATAGGAACGTTTTTGGTTTGTGAAATATTGACACATACTCAGGAGTAAACGATAGACGTGAATGATGGAATGATGAATATATGTCACATACAGTTCAACTTTACGAACTATAGTGCTTGAAAAGGTTTTATATTTTCGAAGAATATTTCAGTATAAACCAATCGATTCCATTGAAATATTGTTTTTTTTTCGAGCTATCCGATCAGAACTCAGTTCAATAGTCAACAAGCTCCCAGAAGAGGAAGAGAGATTTGAATGGCGTGAATAATCTATTGTTTTGATATGGTAGTATAACTGGAAGCATTGGTGTATTCGACAATTCCAACATGAATATGCCACCTATCTCAATTCCAAGTTCCGAACAGAAAGAATCTCGAGGTTTGTTCGATTCAGGTTCGATAAATTTTCTCTGTATTGATTTGAACTTTCGTTTGGTGTGAAAACAGATTGATTCTAAATGAAATAATTGAGTTTGATGAACCAAAAAACTGTTAAATGAAATATGTTAAGAGTTTTGATGGGGCAGCCAATTGCTACTATGACCAAGGTTCGTGCGCCTTCACTTTTGTGAACCCGCGTGTAGACTATAGTTCAATCGATTTCCATGGTGAAATGGATGCTCAGACAATGCTTTACTTTCAGTAGGGAACCATCGAACCTGAATTCAATTTCCACTAAGCCTGAAAAATATATTATTTAGGAGGTTCACTGCCAAATGAACCAGTATCAGGAAAAAGTCGTATTATTTTTTTACTGCATCAAAGATGGGACAATTATCGGAAGTAATTACACAAGTGCTTCAAAATTACCGATAATTTTTCATTGAAGCATGTTGTCTAAAAACTGCATGGGTTTATTTTCATATCTTATCAAAAGAGCCCGACTCCGAAGGAGGAGGGCTCTTTTAGCAAAATATGAAAATAACCGATGCAGTTTTTTTACTGACAACATGCTCGAATGAAAAATTATCAGGTTTATTTTGATGCACGAGTGTATTTCGGTAGAATATTTCCGGAGTTGAAACAACGACGTTTAAAATTCAGTATTTATGCCTGTCAAGATGACAAATGTACATTTCAACAGTCGTTACTATAGATACACGGACCGAGCGGGTATTTTTCGATACCTACCGGGTATTTACCAGCAAGAAAATGTCCCGCCGGGAATTTACCGCTGTAATTGATCGAAAATGTTCCGCTTCATATGGGATTTTCAACATACGATGGAAATATTCATCAATAACATATTTACAGATAATGGTAACGAATATATAAATTGAAATTCAAGGCCAAAAATTGGTATGCTCTGAAAAGAAGTGATATATCATTCACATGAACCAATGATAATACGTTTGATAATGAACGACATTACATGAAGTAGCTGGACCAGAGTATTAATGGGCGATAGATACATAATAGTAGATTATACCACGAGCCAATAATAATAGTCATTATTGTGAGTAGTGAACTCTACTCCACTTTTATGATCCTTCAGTTTCATTCACCCCAATACAAATACTACACAAACACTACGCGTGAGACGGTACAATGAAATGGTGGTTGCATACCTTTAGGTTCTATATTTCAGAATAAATACCTGCTGTATCCATTCCAAGCGTTTGGCTTTTTTATAGATTCTTGAAAAACGCCAGTTTCAGTTTCTGAATGCTTCTCGGTAATTCGACAGTTTTCAGTCGTTGTTCGATGATAAAGTGTGACCTCGTGATACTTTGGACTTAACCAAAATTCAGTGCAAATTTTGATTGGGTTTCTCGTCTGGCACAGGTAAAGGAAAACAACCCCTTGTGAATTTTATAACGGCCTAAATGTCTAGTTTTCTTCATTTACAGTTTGTCAGAGAATAGTGAAATAAAACCATCCATTGTTAATCTCGCAAAGTTCATTTAAAAATACCAGAAATCCCGAACCCGATATTATACTGGAAAACCGTTTGGTTCGTTCCGTTACATCTTTGGCGCCGTCAACGTGGGCTGGTATTGACGTGGCGAGAGATTTTCTGGAAAATGGGAGTGACGTATACACCATCAAGCATGTCAGAACGGCCGCTAACAAGACAATACCGACAAACTTTAGAAAATTCGTTGGAAAACAGAAATGAAGAAGAGGCGGCGGCACGGTCACAGCCAGAATCAAACACAGGGGCCATCCCAAAGCTTGGTACAAAACATCAGATAACACCCCCACCTACTGGAGAAGAACCCCCGCCAGCCTATAATACGGTAAACACCCCGAACGATAGGAGCACTCGAGGTAGGAACTTTTCAAATTTCTGTACCAGTGCTGGAAATGCTCGTATTAAATTCCCAGAAGCAATTCGACCGCAATCAAGTAGATCTCTGAACTCCAAAAGCCCATCAAATGTAGATCAGATACCAAATAACTTGTTTGAAAATCAGTATCAATTTCCTCAGCAATATTGTAATGATAATATTAGTCAGAGTGTTCCAATTTTTCGAAATCAAACTGTAAATGTCAGACCAAGAAATCCATATCTGAATTCGCTAAGAAATCAGAATACTAATGATAATTTTCAGAAGCGGACTAATCAATTCAACAATCACAATACTACTTCCGGAATATTCTCTTTGCAAAATACGAACGTTCTCCAGCACTTTGATTGTGAAAATGGCAGAAACCTTGACTCCAACCCAAATAAAATATATTCGAACTGCATCTACCGCAGAAATTCAGAAAATATTTTTCCGAATTCGAACAATAGAGATAAGAATCCAATATTTTTAGAAAATGGGAATTCAGAAAATAATTTGAGGTCAAATATTCGAAATGTATCAAATCAAAATATTCCGAATATCAATAATAATAATTTGTCGGATATCAACGTTTGTCAGAAAAATCCTACGGAGGTTTTAAAATAAATTCCTATTTTCAAAGATGATGGAACTGTACACCCCGTGGAATTTTAACAGAAAATTGAGCAGGCCCTTATATTTTTTCAAATACCTTTCAACTATATGTCTTTGTGGTTAGGAAATCAATTTGAGGATAGTGCAAAAGTTTGGGCAGACGCTATACTGCACCCAAATATTACTTTTGAAAATTTCAAAGTCTCTTTCTTCAGCCATTTTTGGAATGTAAACAAACAGTCAATCATTCGCCGGGAACTGGAGACAGCTAGGTACGTTCGAAATTCGGGTCCATATGTCACATATTTTTTGCAGAACATTACAAAGGGCAAATATTTGCAACCACCAAAGCGAGGTAAAGATATGATTGCCCTTATTGCTCGACATTTTCCGGCCGAAGTATCATGTTGTTTGGTAAATATCACGACGGTCGACGATGCGTTAAGTAATCTAAGACAAGTTGATTACTACCTACGATTAGACAATTCCCACAACCCCTCAAATTCAGTCACTAGTAACTCCAATTACCAAAGGGATTTTTCATCGCGCAGAAGTGACTTACGATTAAATAGTTCCGATAACTTCTCATATCCACGCAATGCTTCGTTGAACCACAGGAGAAATTTTTCGCCCCGCAGAAATGAATACTCTCAGAACAGGGTCTCAGAACAAAAGATATCACCGCGAATATCGCATATTGCAGACCCTACCATAGATGAGGGATTCGAAAATGCGGAAAACTAGAAAAAACCCTATGCCATGAAAGTCCCTGCATAGGGGGCATTGGGGGGCACATTAATTATTCTGTTGCTAAAGTCTCAATAATAAATAAATCTCTTTTCGACCCTGTGGGTGAACTCACTGAAGAATGTAATTTCGTACACGAGCTGGAACCGGTTGGGTGTCCTGTTATAAATGTTCAAATTAGTTCACTAAACTTCCCTGCTCTATTAGATACCGGGAGTGAGATATGTTGTATTTCAGATACTGTTTGGATGAGTCTGGGGGAAGCTCAAAAGCAATTCCCACTTTTTCCGGTGAGTGGGGTAAAGGTGGGTGGAGCCTTCAAAGAAAAACAAAGAAAAATTTCTCATCAAGTTTATTCAGTTTTTAATTTGCTGGAGCATACTTTTGAGCAAGAGTTTTTCCTTATTCCGGGTTTGAGCTATCCAATTATCTTAGGAATTGATTGGTTAAGGTCAGTTAAAGCTATTATTGAATTAGAAAACAAAAATATAGTTCTAAATACTGAGAGCATTTCAGCTATTATTCCCGAAGCGAATATAACACATGACTTTACGGTCGTTTTTCCTTATAAATTGCGGTCACTTTCAGTAACCACCTCTGCTTCCGTGGAGAGGAATAATTTTTGTTCTGAATCTTCGACCGATCACGGTATTGCGGACTTGTTAAAGCACGCCGACGTTGCGGTGGAACTCAAGGAAAAAGTTAAAATTTTACTTGTCGCTCATTCAGGTGTATTTTCTTTGAGACCAGGGTTAACCAGAGACTATGTTCATCATATAAGCGTAACTGATGAAACACCATTTTTAGTGAAACCGTACCCCATACCGTTCGCACACCGCGAGGCGGTGGAAAAAGAAATAAAAAAAAATGGAAGAGTGGGGGATTATAGAACGTGCTTCTACCCCGTATATTTCGCCACTGGTAACCGCGGTGAAGAAGGACGGTTCGATCCGTGTGTGATAGATAGATAGATGTTTATTGACTACGGTATATACAGGTACATTTGTAGCAAGTCGGTGAATACATGATGAAAATAAACAGCATAAATGAACATTGTCATATGTAAAAAGAACACAATAACAGTTTGAATATATAAAAAAATTACAGAATAAAATATACAGAAGAGTAATTGATCAAAATATACAAATTTGCATATAAAATGTGCATGATATTATAGAAGTTCTAGCACTGATGTTGTGGCAATATATTCCTTCGTACTATAAAAGCAATGTTCAATCAAATAATTTTTGATGTGCTTTTTGAAATTTGGCGAGGGTAAGTTTGTGACACTAGTTGGCAAAATATTATATAGACCGACATCGAGTGAGTTCTTAGAGGATCTTTGTAAATTGAACCGGTGGGGTCTCAAAAGATTAGCTCCACGAGGGTTATAGCCGTGAACTTGGGAGTTCGTCGAAAATTTATCTATATTCTTGTGTATTTCCAAGAGTGACTGATATATAAAAATAGATGGTAACGACATAATACCTAGTCTTTTGAAGAGTGGCCTGCATGAATCTTTGAGACCTGCGTTAGACATAATCCTAACTGCACGTTTTTGAAGCGTGAACATTTTGGATGCATTGGTGGAGTTTCCCCAAAGTAGAGCCCCATAGCTAGCATGGGAATGGAAAAATGCATAGTAGGCCGAGAGAAGAGTTTCAGTACTAACGAAGTTTCTCAATTGCCGGAGTAAAAAAATGAATTTTGAGAGCTTCTGGTTCAACATCCCTATATGGGGAGACCAGTTCAAAGTATCGTCAAGAGTGATTCCCAGTAATTTGACTGTTTTGCCCATAGAAATACTATTATTAGTCGAGAAAATTATTTTTTGTGTTTTTTCCCTATTAAGTTTCAGAAGGTTTGAGTTGAACCACGATTCCGCTTGTCCCTCTGCAACTGTCATGGCTGCAAGCAGATTTTGACAGTTGTTGTTAGAACACAAGATCGATGTGTCATCAGCGTAAATTACACATTTGTGAGGTAATAGTTCATAGAAGAGATCATTTATATCATTTAGTCGAGAAAATTATTTTTTGTGTTTTTTCTCTATTAAGTTTTAGAAGGTTTGAGTTGAACCACGATTCCGCTTGTCCCTCTGCAACTGTCATGGCTGCAAGCAGATTTTGACAGTTGTTGTTAGAACACAAGATCGATGTGTCATCAGCGTAAATTACACATTTGTAAGGTAATAGTTCATAGAAGAGATCATTTATATAAACTATGAATAGAAGAGGCCCCAACACGGACCCCTGAGGAACTCCGAATCCTATCGGCTGTAGATCGGATAATCTGTTATTGCCTCGATGCTAGAAGGCTCAACCGAGTACTAGAAAAAGACCATGAAATGGTTAGGCCAATTGAGGAGATCATGTTGTCTCTTTCTAGTGCAAAATATTTCTCATCTTTAGATTTTCGGTCAGGATGCTTCCAGATCGTAAATATACCGGCCTTATGGTAGGGACCAGGTCCTACCAATTTTGCGTAATGCCTTTAATAATTTCCAACGCTGTGGGCTCATTTTCACGCTGTATAGATTTTATATTCGGTTCTGAGTTTAAAGGATTTTTAATCCCTCATCTTGATGATCTTTTAATCGTATCAAACAGTTTTGAGGAACACCTAGAGCACTTAGATGAAGTTTTTACTCGGGTAGTATCGGCCGGGTTCACCCTCAACCTGAAGAAGTGTCAATTGTTTCTAACAGAGATACGTTTTTAAGGGTATAAAATAAATCACGAAGGAATAAAACCCGACGAAGACCGTATTCAAGCTGTTGTAGATTTTCCTACTCCGAAAAATGTGAAACAATTACAAGCATTTTCAGAAATTTGTAATTTTGATCGTATTTTTTGTAAGGATTTTTCTAGCATTGCCGAGACACTCCACGCTCTTATGAGAAAAAAAAACAAAGTTTTTTTGAGGAAAACCTCAGCAAGAATCTTCTGATTTGTTGAAGGAAGAGCTAAGGAAACAAACTCTTCTCCATCACCCAGATATGAACCAACCCTATTTCGTACAAACTGATACCAGTGATATCGGTTTGGGGGCCACTTTGTTTCAAAAAGTCGATGGCGAGTTTCGTGTATTAGCTTATGCCGGTCGACTTCTGCTGCCAAGAGAGAAATCTTACTCGTCTTCTGAGAAGGAGGCTCTCTCGATACTTTTTGCGTTAAACAAATGGCGCGTTTTTCTGTTGGGTAGACGTTTTACTATTTTAAGCGATAATAAAGCATCAGTTTTTCTGCAAACCTGTCGGATATTATCTGCCCGACTAATGCGTTGGATTCTGGCACTGCAGGAATTCGAATTTGAGATACAGTATATATCTGGTGTTCAAAACATCGTGGCGGGTGCGCTTTCTCGAAACCCGATAAACCGACTTCCCTCTCCTCCGGACAAGTGTTTCAATGTGTTTCCAACAATCCGATTCTCTGAATCTTTTTGTGAAGAACTGAAAAACATAGCTGTGTTTCAAAGGGGAGATGGCAAGATGTTGAAAATTATTTCTTCTTTGGAAACTGGAAACAATGGGAATGGAAAGTTCATTTTACATGATGGTGTCCTGTACTTGCGTCAAGGCATAGACAAGGCGCACTTATTATGCATTCCAAGGGCCCTTGTTACTGCAATTGTAAGGAACTACCATGAAATGCTTGGTCATCATGGGGTATTCAAAGTTTGGTCAGCTTTACGGCGTGATGCTTGGTGGCAGAATATGCCCCGAGACATAAAAAAAATTATATCCTCGTGTGATGTCTGCCAGAAAACTGAGGTTTCTATTCTGCCGCGCCCCGAATTGCACTCAGTGATCCCTGAGGGTCCAAATGACTGTATTGCCCTTAATTTGTATGGCCCTTTGCCTCGTTCCAGGGGTGGCGCCATGTACATTTGTGTAGTTCTCGATATATTTACTAAATTACTTACTTTGTATCCTCTGAGGAAGGCTACAACCAAGGCCATTTTGAACAGGCTATGTTCAGACTATTTTACAAAGATGGGTGTACCCAGAGCCGTACTTACGGATCACGGCACCCAGTTTACTGCTTCGGCGTGGAGTCGGGCTTTGCAGAAAATTGGGATAAGGATCATACACAGTTCGGTAAAACACCCCCAAAGCAACCCTTCTGAGAGGGTGATGAGAGAATTGGGTCGTCTATTCAGAACTTTCTGCTCGGAGAATCATTATAGGTGGGCTTGTGAAATAACCCGTATGTCGGACCTCATAAACTCCGTAGTACATGAATCAACCGGTTTCAGCCCTTATGAGCTGCACTTTGGGAAAACTTCTATATCATTACGAAGCTTGGTCGATTTCCCTGATTCTCTTGATACTGGGCGAAGTCATGTGAACTTATATCTCGCGAAAAAAACTCTGATGGGGAAGGCAGCCCGGCGTTCCCTTCTCAACCCTGGTAAACCTTACGTTCCTTTCGAGCCTGGGGACTTAGTCTATTAAAGTCTAATCCCGTGTCTTCAGCCATAAAGCAAGAGACGAAGAAGTTTCTTATTCTTTTTGAAGGTCCTTATAGAGTGAAAAAAAAAGGGTTAGTTACGCGACCTACGTCCTAGCTCTTCCGGGCTCTGACGAGGAACGTGGTACTTTTCATGCCAGTCATATGAAGCGATATCTTGAAGATTCCAACCGCGTTGATTTCCAGCCACCCTGATCCTCGGGTTGGATTCTTTGGGGGGCAGATGAGACGGTACAATATAATGGTGGTTGCATACCTTCAGGTTCTATATTTCAGAATAAATACCTTCTGTATCCATTCCAAGCGTTTGGCTTTTTTATAGATTCTTGAAAAACGTTAGTTTCGGTTTCTGAATGCTTCTCGGTAATTCGACAGTTTTCAGTCGTTCTTCGATGATAAAGTGTGACCTCGTGATACTTTGGACTTAACCAAAATTCAGTGCAAATTTTGATTAGGTTTCTCGTCTGGCACAGGTAAAGAAAAACAAACCATTGTGAATTTTATAACGGCCTAAATATCTTGTTTTCTTCATTTACAGTTTGTCAGAGAATAGTGAAATGAAACCATCCATTGTTAATCTCGCCAAGTTCATTTAAAAATACCAGAAATCCCGAACCCGATATTATACTGGATAACCGTTTGGTTCGTTCCGTTACACGCGTTTGACACTGAGCTTTGGAGTTTGGTTATATCATTTCCATGGTAATATTCAGTTTGAGAAATTTTGTGATAGGACTACAAGAAAAAATGAAGTTTATTTCTATTAATATATGGGTATTATATTGCAGAAACTATAATACTAACATTATGTATTAGTCGTAAATAAAACATAGGAAAAAAATAAAAATGTAATT
The DNA here is from genome assembly GCA_032362365.1 of Zygogramma bicolorata. Lineage (NCBI taxonomy): Eukaryota > Metazoa > Arthropoda > Insecta > Coleoptera > Chrysomelidae > Zygogramma > Zygogramma bicolorata. The sequence goes on from JAVJAQ010005038.1 coordinate 219,833, forward strand.
TAATACACACTGAAATTATCACAGGGCTTCACTTCTCTGTGACAGTTTTTTCAACATATCAATTAAACGAAAACATGTTTTTTGATGAATACTCGTTGTTCACGCTAACCTCAACCAAAAGTCTTGACTGCATTGGGACGGTTTGCCGCACGCGTTTTTCTTAGTATATTTGAAGATGAGTTGTCTATATCTGTCATTGTCAATTGAGCTTCATATTTGTTGCTGATCATTTTATTTATTCGAATAAAAAGATAAAGTTAAGTGAAACGAGGTCCTTGGAGCCGGATACTATACAATCCAATAATAAAATCCATTAGACAAAGCATAATTCAACAATAGAACGTGAGAGTGCAATCGACAGGAAGCGAACAAACGGACCACAAGTATTGATTGCAGCATTACATAGATGATGATATTCAGTTGGCCGACTAGAGTAATGAAGAAAGCAGACAGAAAATAGGAGAGAAGTAGCGAATACGGCAACCTTATCGATTTATTTGAAATTTGCACAGATGATTGAAAATACCAGTAGTTCATTCTTCAAAGGGTTCGAGAGGGTTACGGTGACCGATTTGTGCAGTTCGACAGACGCTAGAGCATATCCTCTTCTTCTGTGTGGGGATCCATTACACTGGGCTAAATGTTCCACTGTTGGAACATTTGGAGGGATATTATTCATTCCCCATGAACTTTTCAGTAGTACAACGTCTTCTTCTGGCCAATGCCTCGTAATATTCGCCCACCCAGTATTCTACAAGCCTCAAAATTCAATTGGCGTACTCTGCGTATGGGGAGATTCGTTGACTGATCCGTTGAATGTCTTTCTAGGTTCTGGAAACGGACCGGTGGTGCTATCTATTTCGGGGTTATTAGGACATCACACTTTTCGCATGATGGTGACTGAGTACTAGTGGTATAATGTATGGGGAAGGCAAAACCCATGCAAGGGAAAAGTCCCAACGCCTGCTGAGAGAATTTATGAAGAGTGCTTTCCTGTCCTTGGTGTCCCTGGACAGAAATATCAGGTTGAGAATCGGTCTATTTGTTCCGTCCGGTTTGTGGCGACTGAATATTTTCGATATGAATCCTTTTGGTAAGTGTGATTCCCCTAGGATACCCTGATGCAGCCGAGCTATTATCTTTTTCATCAGGCCTGTGCCTCGTAACTGTTCAGTTTCTCGCCCGTAAACCTTGTCAGCGGTGATTTGGTTATGAAAGGTACGGTGTACCCCTTCATTGCTTCAAAGACGTGTTTTGGGGCCATTCTCCTTTACCATTATTCGTCTGCAAAGTGTTTTGAGCGCCCTCCTCGGTCGTCTCATTCTGAGTTATTCATTCTTCGTGTTAACTGCGAATTCATTTGTCTGAGACCTCCTGTGGACTTCTGTGTAACTAATTTTGTTGAAAGACCCGAGGCCTAACCTTTGGCACCCCCTTTCTTGTTCTCATGTGTGCAATTCAGATACTGGGATAGCCGAATATGACAACTCCGAGCCTTACTCTCTTCCTCAAATATCCTGCTGGTCCAGAAGACTTCCACTTTCGAACACCATTCGGAAGTTAATGTTCCTCAAGAGTTTTTATTTTCATCAGTACAGTATCAACTACTCTGTTTTCCGCAGGTATCTCCAGATACCTGAAGATCGAATAGGGTTCGTAGAGTGTTTCTAGAACGAAAGAAGATTCTGAGCATTGCCCGTCTTTCATATTATAAACATTATAAGGCTGGGCGATCGATAGGGTGAATCAATAGTTAAAATTCAATCTGTTTCCGCTTCTAAATGGAATAATTCACCTAAAAATCATACACATGATCTATTTTTTGAATAATAGTGTGACAAAAATTGTCAATTAACCGTTAGAATGAATGCAATTCAATATCCTTATTTGGGGTGTATGGGATCATGAAGTTTCAGGAGGGCAAAAAAAAATATTCGAGAGGAGAGACAGCATCGAAGTGCTTCAATGACATTCCAGCAATTAGAGACAAGGAACTAGCGAAGATGCTTCAAGTTGAAATGAGAGGCAAGAGAGCTGGACATGTTTCATACTTCCTAAAAGTGAAATTTTTATATGAATGAAATCATTGAATATCGAATATGAAACTTTAGTCTATCTCAGAATTATCCGAGAGTACATTCGCATGTACAACGGCAATATTTTAGCGTTATACACTCAGATTCACCATTGGATCACAAGGCCTGAAAATTGAAATGGTTGATCGAAAAAATATCTGTTGACGAATCATCACATATTCTTCAGATCTCATGCTGAATGGAAAATTCACTGATCTTCTTGTTGGATGATTTTGATATCAGACACAGGTGAGATTGAAAGAACAGGGAAACAAACACATTATTTGTCAAGCCTTAGCCTCAGGCTGAGTATATATCTCACGGACAGGGGGCGAAACTAATAATTAGGAAAGATCTCCTCCCATGAGGTTTTTTCTCGTTAACCAGCTGACATCTCTGAAAAAACGCCAACCGTCAAAAGTCCAATCTTTTGCGAGACAAGGATTAAGTATGTTCAACAGCACGGGCAGTAATGAGGAGTGGAAGTCAGTCAGAGTAAGTCACTTATCCATATTATATAACCACAATGAATTTTGTTTTACTGCAAACACGTAAAGGAACTCGCTCAACCCACTAGTCACCTCCCACCGTCTCTCAACTTCAAAAGAAATCAGAAATGATGATATATTTTGTGAAAAGCTGAGAGTGTTGGATTTCGAATATCTCATTGAATTAAGGACTTCATCGACTAAGTTGAGTTTTCATGCGTATTTTGTTCAGCAATGCATAAGAGAATGTCTTCATTAATCTTACATAATTATCTCACCAAACTGAGAACAAATTGATCCCGAGTTTTCATTTCCCATGTATGGAGAAAGCATCGATTGGTTAAACTATGATTCCGAGATATTCAGTGTTGAATTAACCCACTTTTCGACATGAATTCCATTATAACCAATACTTGAGAAAACCCCAATTAAAGGCTATAGAGCACGGCAACTCATCAATGTGTCGGAGAGCTGGGCTAGAGTTACGACAATTTTGTGAAGCCCTTACTGAGCGCCACCGTTTTTCAATAGTAAGAAATAGGGAATTTGTATAATCGATGCCCTTGAATTCAAACACAAATTGAGACTAGGAAACAATTTTTATTACTTGGAAAGCTGTTCTCTCAAGAGGTATGAAAGATAAATTTAAAGAGCAGCTGTGAAATTTTGAACAGTTACTCATGAATTATTTTATATGTCAAGTGACAAGATTGTTAAATGGCCCCGATTATAGATCTATAATAGGTTCACACAAATTTGAGCTGTACCACAGCTTTTTCATTAATTCATGTGAGAATAAATTTTAATATACAACTAATGGCTGCTGCCTGAATGGATAGGTTGATTTTTGATATAATGAATTTCTTCAAAACGGTGTGTCTGCTGTCACTCAAATAGAGAAGTCATACGACCTGATGGTGAAGAAAATTTGCTCTTCAGATTCCTGGTATTCTCAATCATAAAGGGAACAGGAATACCATGGTGGTAGATCCCAGCTATTCTTCAATGATTCATATATGGACAAAGCAGCACACTATGGACTCCAAGCAGTGGTTGTTTCCAAATATTAAAGAGATTGCTCCTAGCTCAATAAATAATAATAATCTTTAGTCCATGATTGTTCTAATGGAATATTTGGTTTCATTTAACTTCTTGCATGGAAGTCATAAAAAAAGCTTTGAGGGTCAGCCATCTTCCTTTTTAGTTAGCCTTAAATCTGAAAGGGAATATCAGTGATAAAGGGATAATCCTGATATTAATTTCAAAGAAATCTCAATAAGATGAGGTCGATTTAGTTACCTTCCATTCAACTGGATGGCCACAGGAATACTCAACTAAAGTCAAATATTTTTCACGGCGTGCCTGCTCTGATTTGAGCGTTAACAGCAAAAATGCCAAAAAGGCGGAATTACGCCTCAAAATCATATTTATACATGAACATTATTTTTTGCTATCGTTGACGTCCTTGAAAATTAGATGACACAGAAACTTTCTTCATGCTGAATTTGGGGAAATGAAAGTCCCTAGATTTGAGAGTGCGTCTCACACAGATACAGAACGCTTTGTTCGGAGTGGTGTCCTAACATTTGATCACAGGCGGAACTGCACCTTGAATCGCCAAATTGATTTTTGACCACCGAACAACATGCGCTTGTACCCTAATGTCAGAACGAATTACAGATGTCTGTCATGAAATTGACAACTAGCAAACTATTTATAACCTTAGATTATATGAAAAATATACTAGTAAACATGCATCAAAGCGATGAAATGAAATTAATATTGGAACAACCAAGATACTTGAAATCCAGGGTGCCTGAAGTGGAAGAAAAACATATGAATTACACAATATAACTTGCTACAAATAACCAAACCTCAGCCAGGCCACACCAATCCCTCAGGAGAAAAAACCCAAGGAATATTACTTTTCCGCAACTACTTTGAAAAGGTATTTTATAGCGTTACAATCACCCCCTTCCAAGAAATAAATTTGTGATGGCAATGACAAATTTCCCTAGCCTCATTTTTTAGAACTTACAACTATGAATGAATCATTAATTCAGTAATACTGAAGTATTCAGTACCTAACCTAGTTATTGAATCTATCTATACCTAATCAACCTTTGGCCAGAGTTTACTACCTAACAACTCCTACAATTATTTACACTATAAACATCCATTTGGTCCGCAAAATTTTTAATGACTAAATAACATCAACCACCTAACTCTGATTCTTGATCAGATTGGCACAATTCATTTGTGACAACAGATACATCTGACAGGGAACCTTGATATGGTTTTAAGTCTTGTATATGCCAAACACCAGCATCACTGCCATCTTCATTCTGTAAAACATACACCAATTTTGATTTCTTTTTGGCAACAGTACATAAAGTATAACGGGGAGCTAACTTCTGAGCAAAATGCTTAGAAGCATCAGATAAGACTTTATTCCTTTTCCATACTTTATCCCCGACAAAAAATTCGACATCTCGTCTACGCAAATTATAACATTTGGCATTCTTCACATGAGAAGCATGTATCTTATCTTGAACCGTTTCAAAAATATCCTTCAAATGTCCTAAATTTTTAGCCCAATAGTCTCTATCTCCTAATTGTAATTTTGTTTCCTTACTTTCTCCATAATAATTTCCATCGCATGGAATTTCCCTACCAAAATTTAGAAATGCAGGACTATAGCCTGTTACTTCATGTACTGATGTACCCAGAGCATAAGCTATTTTCCCAATCTCCTTGTCCCAATTTTTATGATTATCGTTAACATAACTACGAATGGCAGTACATATTGTTCTATTTGAACGCTCTACAAAATTAGATTGGGGATGGTAGTAAGGTGTGTAGAAAAATGAAGTGTTGTACTCTTTGACTAGATTCTTTATGGATTTACTAACCAGCTGTCTTCCATTGTCACAAATGATGTACTGTGGAACTCCATATACCAAAAAGACATCGTTTTCAAGAAATCGATCAATACTCTTTGAAGTTGCATTTCTTAGAGGGCATATCAGTGAATACTTGGTAAACCAATCACTAACAACCAGAATATATTGATAACCGTTTGAGCTGCGTGGTAATGGACCCATCAAGTCCATGGCAATTACCTGCCAAGGAAAACGAATTTTTTTTCCACACCCATCAATCCGAATTTAGCATGATTGGGAGCCTTTTGTGAAGCACAAGTTTTACATGATTTGACAAAATGATAAATATCCTGCCTCATTTTTGGCCAATAATAAGTCAATAAGACCCTCGAGATAGTTTCGGCGTAACCCGCGTGGGCAGCGGTTGGAACATTATGACAATTATTTAAAATTTTTTTGCGTTGAGACTTCGGAACTAATAATTTCCATTCAGAAATATTAGTATTCAAAGGAATTTTTGAAGGAATCAATTTATAAACAATATTATTTTTGACAGACCATTGAGGAAACTTTTCCGGATTTTTCAAGACTTTTAAACGCAGATTCTTATAAAAAGTATCCAAGTCCTCAAGGTTGATGTCCAAAGATATATTATCATCAGGATTGCCTGACAAAGTTAAAACATTTTTTTCCGTGGATTCCAAAGAACTCCTGGACAAAGCATCGGGGACTACATTGAATTTTCCCTTTCTGTGAACTAATTCAAAATCATATTGGCTAAGCCTAACACACCATCTAGCAAGACGGCCTACTGGATCTCTTTTCTTTAATAGCCACTTCAAACTTTCATGATCAGATATCAACATGAATTTAACCCCTTCAATATAAGCCCTGAATTTTTCGCAACCAAATATGCATGCTAAACATTCTTTTTCCATTGTGCTGTAATTTTTCTCACTTTTAGACAAAGTTCTAGATGCGAATGCTATAACCTTTTCCTCATTGTCCTGATTCTGTGTAAGGACACAACCTAAACCTGTGTCGGAGGCGTCGCATTGGATGGTGAAAGGTAATTTGAAATTTGGGCTAGACAAAATTGGAGCAGAGACCAATGCCTGCTTTACTTCGACAAAAGCTTCATCAACTTCCTTTGTCCAGACAATTTTTTGACCTTTTTTCTTATTAGATATTAAATTACTTATAGGTGACATTAAAGTGGAAAAATGAGGAATAAATCTAAGATACCAGCTACACATTCCGGTAAAACGTTTTACTTCGGTGGTAGTTTTTGGTTGAGGGAAATTTACCATGGCCGCAACTTTATCAAAGTCAGTTCGCAAACCTAACCGATCAACTATAAATCCTAAATATTTCAACGATGGTTTGAAAAATTCACATTTATCAATGTTTACTGTTAAATTTGCATCTCTTAAACGACTTGCTACTTCTTTGAGTAATTTAATATGTTGTTCAAAAGTTGGGGAGACAATGATAATATCATCGAGGTAAACGAAAATGTTAGGTTCTAGCTCAGCACCAAATATAGCGTCCATTAAACGTTGTTGACATTGACTAGCTCCTGTTAAACCAAAGGGCATGACAGTAAAATTGAATGAGCCACGACCGGGAATAGAAAATCCAGTTGTTTGCTTTGAGGCATCATCCAGTGGAATCTGCCAGAAGCTACTTCTCAAATCGACCGAAGAGATATAGTTGGCATCTCTCAACATTTGTAATATTCTGTCCACAGAGGGCAATGGATAATTGTCTTTTTTTGTAACAGAATTAAGGTTTCTGCCATCAAAACAGAATCTATACGTTCCATTTGCCTTCTTTACCAAAAGAACTGGAGATGACCACGGACTATTTGATGGCTCCACTACCCCGAGCTCAAGCATCTGATCTAATTCCTTGTTTAGGTGATCCAACATATAAGGAGAAAATAAATACTGACGTTCTTTGAAAGGTTGTGCATCACCAGTTTCAATGTGATAGGTGAGTTTATGTGTACGTCCCAATTTACCTTTGTTATTTAGAATTTCAAATTCTTCTATAACTCTAGTGGCTTCTATTCTTTGAAACCCTGTCAGATTACTCAAATTAGTGTTGTTACTATATTTCTGATTGCTAGTTTCGACGGCTAGTATATTTACATTATTACTATTGATGCTCCAGGTGTTATGTTTGAAATCTAAATGTAGTTGAAATTTATTGCAGAAATCACTACCAAGAATGAAAGAATATTTAAGCGAAGAGACTATTAAAAAATTTACAAGTTTACACTGACCTTGTACACACAAAGGCAAACTAACAACACCAGAAACTGGTTGTTGAACCCCGTCAGCAGTTTTCACAAACTTACTGCTTGACTTTACCATTCTCACATCAAACATCTTTATGAAATCCAAGCCCTTTGCACCTATCAAAGAAGTGTTAGCACCACTATCTAATAAACATGTTATTTCTTGATCAAAAATTTTTACTGAAACATACGGGCGGTTATCCATTTCCTTTTTAACAAAAACTGGGGCAAAATTGTTATCTGTACACAATGTTTTGAAGAAATTACGAACAAATTTCAAAAGATTTTTTTGTTCATTAAAAATGGTTTCAGAAGTCAAAATTGTTTTTGTTGGCCTCCTATGTTGAGGTAAAAGCGGGCCAGTAGAATTTACCTCTGCGCTCCGTTTCTCGAACAATTATCACAATTTTTCTTCATGACTCCAGGCTTGCCACAAGAAAAGCAAAAAATAGTACGCTTCTGCGTACAATGATGGTAAGTGTGATTTTTTAAATTACAATTCCAGCACACCACAGATTTACTCCTACGAGCATTATTATTACTACCACTCTCATTATGCTGAGAACTAGATGATACATCTACTTGAGCTGAACATTTTGAAAATCGATTTTGTTTTCTTCTGTGATCAGGATGATTATGTCTACTTGGATTATGTGAGAAATTTGACAAATTACGGCTACAAGACTCTACTTCATCATCCAAATCATAAACCAATGAATTGACATGTGATTTTCTATTTTGATTTCTGGGCATATTATCCCTATGAACCTGTTCAATCATTTTGGCATCTGAGATCAAATCATCAACTGTGGCATAATTTTTCAAAGATAAATTTACAACAAATTCTTTTCTCAAATTCTTTTTTATTCATTTAACGTTTGTTGTGACAGCCGGTGCAGAACTCAAACGATTGAAAAGTTATTCCATAACTGCTGCATAAAATACTACTGGTTCATCAGGATGTTTTTTTCTCTGTTTGATAGTATCCCATAGACGTTCATCATAGTCTTCTTTTAAAAAATCTTGTTCTAATTTTCTAACAAGTGAATCCCAATCTTTTACTAAACCTGTATCTTTGACATGGCGGAACCACAACAAGGCCTTTCCAGAGAAAAGATCTACTGCCGAATCAAAAAGCTGACTTTTATTCACATGCCTTGCTTCCGCAAGTTCTGACACCCTTTCAAGGAATGACTTTACCCCCACAGTATTATTTGTGCCATCAAATTTTAAATCCCACTTATAAATTGAAACGGTTTTACTGGGAACTGGTACAGAAATGGTTGAAATAACATTTGAAGAGGCAACATTACTTGAAACAGGTGCCGAAGCATTTTCAATAATTTTGCCATCTAGATCTGATTCTAGGGTCAAGGTGGTAGCATAAGCTTCATTTTTAAAAGTGACTTCGTTGTGATTTGTAGGAATAATTTTCATCCTTTGTATTCTATTAGAATCATGAATCAAACGAGAATGTAAACGCAAATACAAACTATCAGTTGGAGAACCATTAAACTCATCAATCTGCGTTTTTATACTGTCTAATGTAGTATCTATGGCAAGCTTTTCTGATTCGAATTCATATTCTGGATCATCAAATTTAAGATCTCTACCAGCTTCCTTCTGTAAACATTTAGATAGAATTTTACGTTCATCATGAATATCTCTCGTTGTTGTTATGCCACAAATCCGTAGTTCATAGTTCAGTTCGTCAACGAGTAAGTTTCGAGGCTTCATTTCATGTGCCATTTTTATCCTTAAACTACGTTACTGTAGTGAAAAAGTGTTTACCAAAAATCCACTGACAGCCCAATTCAAAATAAAGAGCTCGAAAAATTTAAAAATTTTACTATCCAACTTGTCCACCCTTTTTATCAAAGATATACACCCTGAACTTCAATACGAGTGGAATTTTTCAATCTTGCCAAATGAAAATGATCACTCAAAGGTAAATTTGAATACTTCCTTACTAAATTTGGCCTAACTGTAGAATCATTCGAGAATGTTCCAGTCAGTTTGTGCTTTCATAAAAGCAACCGAATCTTTCAGTATTTTCTTCAAACTATGTGCCTATGATTATTCCAAATTCAAACAAGTTTTACTACATTCACTTCAATAGTCATAAAGTTTCTAGGATGATAACTTAGGAGTTTTCAATGTCTAAAACAATGGAACACTCACAAACCCACACGTTCACAAATCGAACTGCTGTATTCCTATCAATGAATGGATCCTAATGAATTGTGGTCTTAGAAATGTATCCGAGAACCATTTACCAGTGAAATGATTACAATTTCAAAAGAACCAGCAATGTAATCATCAATGGAACCTCTCAAAGACAAAAAAAAAAAATTCTGTCAGTGAAAATGAGTAGTGAGATTCACTTAGTTCTAAACTAAGGATTAACCTAACCTATCAATGAAAAAAATATATTGGGAGACTAGATGCGAAAATGATTTTACGAGTGAAAATTGTGTAGGTTCACTAGTTTCAACTTTCAGCTAAGTATATCAATGATCAGTTCTAGTTGCTCCATTTGTGGTCCAGAAAAGTATTCGAGAATCATTTACCAGTGAAATTATTACAATTCTTGAAGAACCCACAATAAAAACATCAATGAACACACAAGGATATTAAATGTATTAGGAGATTAGATTCAAAATAACACTGTTAGCAAAAACGAGCAGGGAGATCCACTATGTCCCAATTTCACTCAAGATTATTGACATTAATTGAATCTCATCAAATATCTCAAAAGTAATACCTGGAACTTAATTCTAATCAAAAATGCTGTTTCTCCCCCACAGGAACAGCAAAGCCAGACTGAGGATGACTAAATTCAGCAGTCACTTGCGCAATTCAACCCTAAATGAAAAATGTTATAAGCAGACCAATAGTTGTAACAACTCCACAAAAATGCCTGGCCCCACGTTCTAAGCCAAAAAGTTCTATAACCAATACTTGAGAAAACCCCAATTAAAGGCTATAGAGCACGGCAACTCAATGTTTCGGAGAGCTGGGCTAGAGTTACGATAATTTTGTGAAGCCCTTACTGAGCGCCACCGTTTTTCAAAAGTAAGAAATAGGAAATTTGTATAATCGATGCCCTTGAATTCAAACACAAATTAAGACTAGGAAACAATTTTTATTACTTGGAAAGCTGTTCTCTCAAGAGGTATGAAAGATAAATTTAAAGAGCAGCTGTGAAATTTTAAACAGTTACTCATGAATTATTTTATATGTCAAGTGACAAGATTGTTAAATGGCCCCGATTATAGATCTATAATAGGTTCACACAAATTTGAGCTGTACCACAGCTTTTTCATTAATTCATGTGAGAATAAATTTTAATATACAACTAATGGCTGCTGCCTGAATGAATAGGTTTTGATATGATGAATTTCTTCAAAACGGTGTTGTCTGCTGTCACTCAAATAGAGAAGTCATACGACCTGATGGTGAAGAAAATTTGCTCTTCAGATTCCTGGTATTCTCAATCATAAAGGGAACAGGAATACCATGGTGGTAGATCCCAGCTATTCTTCAATGATTCATATATGGACAAAACAGCACACTATGGACTCCGAGCAGTGGTTGTTTCCAAATATTAAAGAGATTACTCCTAGCTCAATAAATAATAATAATCCTTAGTCCATGATTGTTCTAATGAAATATTTGGTTTCATTTAACTTCTTGCATGGAAGTCATAAAAAAAGCTTTGAGGTTCAGCCATCTTCCTTTTCAGTTAGCCTTAAATCTGAAAGGGAATATCAGTGATAAAGGAGTAATCCTGATATCAATTTCAAAGAAATCTCAATAAGATGAGGTCGATTTAGTTACCTTCCATTTAACTGGATGGCCACAGGAATACTCAACTAAACTCAAATATTTTTCACGGCGTGCCTGCTCTGATTTGAGCTTCAACAGCAAAAATGCCAAAAAGGCGGAATTACGCCTCAAAATAATATTTATACATGAACTTTATTTTTTGCTATCGTTGACGTCCTTGAAAATTAGATGACACAGAAACTTTCTTCATGCTGAATTTGGGGAAATAAAAGTCCCTAGATTTGAGAGTGCGTCTCACACAGAAACAGAACGCTTTGTTCGGAGTGGTGTCCTAACATTTGATCACAGGCGGAACTGCACCTTGAATCGCCAAATTGATTTTTGACCACCGAACAACATGCGCTTGTACCCTAATGTCAGAACGAATCACATATGTCTGTCATGAAATTGACAACTAGCAAACTATTTATAACCTTAGATTATATGAAAAATATACTAGTAAACATGCATCAAAGCGATGAAATGAAATTAATATTGGAACAACCAAGATACTTGAAATCCAGAGTGCCTGAAATGAAAGAAAAACATATGAATTACACAATATAACTTGCTACAAATAACCAAACCTCAGCCAGGCCACACCAATCCCTCAGGAGAAAAAACCCACGGAATATTACTTTTCCGCAACTACTTTGAAAAGGTATTTCATAGCGTTACACCATCATTAGTTCTTATTCACTCGGTATCAATCCATATTACTCTAACGTAAGTTTAATCACTCATCTATTTTTTGGGGCACCCTGTATTCTGAAAAATATTTGTTGAGTTAAACTTTCTTTGGTCTCTGAAATTCATCTGAGACGTTTTCTCATCACGAATAGGAAAGGAGCTATCGTCCATTTACGCATCGTTGTTCGACCCTTTATACAGTGCGTATTTGCTAGATATATGGCTAATGGAACAAATTATCGATGGCTCAATTCGCAGACCTTGTAACCCCCAATTTCACAAAAAATAATTTCATAGTATAGTACATTAGGTAGTAGTGCGGAAAAAGACATTTTTCACACGAGTGGGAAATTCTGTAGCACCAGGCGTAATCTGAGTGCGACCATCCCACGAGTGGAAAATAACTTTCGCTCCAGTAGGTAATGTACACTATTTTTCCTACGACCACCTATTTTATTAAACGATATTCAAATATCAGATCGTGTAAATGTAACATACGCTAGCATATGAATTATTCTGAGCAATAATCTGACAGCTGACAGTTCCTAGGAGGGTAGGTACTCGCAATTGACTTTTGATGAATATAGATTAATTGCATCGCCAGAACAGTTGCTTCAATGTAATGATTTTTGTAATAAATACTTATTATTTATAATATAAACGTTGAATGGACGTTATTGTTGTGTGAACTGTGAATACACAATTAGTATATTGAGTTGCCTGACTAATCTCATTTTTTTTTTGTGTTAGTCTATGTTTGAATATTGTTTCTATAAAAAGTACACACGAATTTGCAACTACTTTCAATATCAAAATGAGGAAAAAACGATAATTAACGTTTATTTTAAAATATGACAATGAGTAAGTACATTTAATGAAACACTTATTTTTCTTATCTTTTGAATAATTAGTCACCTATCAGTTCAGTTCTTATATAAATAATAACAATAGGGAGAAGCAATCAATTACTGCATGTGTAAATCTCACAGAATTCACGGGTTTGACGGCTTATCGACAGCCGTGCGGAAAGTACTTTCTGTACGAGTGAGAATTAACGTCACTTTCCATGGGAGTAGAGAGTGCGATATGTGTCCCTTTCCTATGTGGTCGTAGCAAAATGAGTTTTTATCATTTGCGTGCCTTATTACATATCTCAAATAACTGTCAAGTATAATGCAAATACAGAAACGCCAGAAATCGCTTGCATGAAAATCCGCTGAGTGCCGACCAATACAAGACATTGCGCAGATCGCCCAAATCCAAACTTGTCGACCAGTTTAGTATGAGTTTGGTAGGTATGCGAGGTACACGTTGGAATTTTGAATACATTTCACAAATCAGAATATATGTTTTCCTTTCGGGGAATAATATTTTGAGTAGATAAACCAGCTTCCAATAACAGCGTCGACTTAAAAAATAGTTTTGTGCGATAAAGGACGTAGGAGCTTTTCTGCTTGTAGCGTCATAATTAAAAATACCTTCAAATTTGGTTGCTATTTTTGTGGATTTAAATATTTTCTTTTATCAAAAACGAATAGGAAATACCTACTTGATTTTTTATTTCCAATGAAAGCTTCATTTCAATGATGACGCGAAGACGCGTTCACAAAAGATAGTTGCACTTGCAATAGAAGTAGAGCAGAAAAAAATTAATATTTTAATTTCTCAACTGAATGATCTGGACTTCACACTTGGTCTTCCTATAGTATTCGCCGACTCAGAAACTGTACGTAATGTAGTAATAATGGAAACTTTCAGTGATTCTACTCATCGAGAAGAACGAGTTTTGGAAAACGAAGCGGAATTAACCAATAAAGGGCTGCAAACTTTCCGAGATTGTATAGAACACCCCGATTTGATCTTTGGATTAAATGGACCAGTTGTGAGTACTTGAAATAAGGATACTCCAGAAAGATACACTCCAAGAGAATTGAATGGAAATGTGATTGGTACAGGAAGAGAATTAGTAACTTGAGTAACAAATTCATACCCTGACGAAGATGAAAATGAATATATCAAACTCCGCGAGCTGTTAACAGGCGAAAGCGTTGCCGGGTAGATCGAGAACGCATATAAAGACAAATTGTTCGTTGTTGTTCTAAAATTGTTCGTTTCCGTTAACCAGCGAACGAACGTCAACCCTCAGAAGTCGAAACTTGTGCGAGCAATGGATCACCGAGGCCTTACCTTTTAACGTGCGATTACCCAGCACGGTGGCCCGGCGAGGATTAGAACCCCGGCCTTCCGCTTGACAGGCAGATATGCTAACCACTACACTACCGAGACCACAATTTCACAAGTTCATTTCTCGAATGAACCATTCGCTGCGCCAGATCTCTGTTCGGGATCGTCAATTATTATTATTATATTAGTATATAATAAAGACAAAATTAATCGCAAAAATGGTTTAAGCTTTACGAGAAAAAGAAAATCGGACGATACATGGATGAAGGATATACCAAAGGAGAGACGAATAATGGAATTAAGGTGCATATGTGATCGAAAAGAGAAGAGCATTTTGCGGTGTACAGATTTCACTGATGATGACAGAAAAACTATATTTCAACGACTTTGGGAGTTCACATGGGCTAAAATTTTTTTTGTTGTTGATGCTATAGTAAATATATCCCCACCAAATAGACTTGGAAACAAGTTTCAGAGTAGAAGCAATTACTTGACAAATATATTATCTACATTCAACAACTCATTGCAATCAGTGTATTCAGGTTGATTCAATTTGTTGATGAAGCCGATGATATTTTTTAAGGAAAAGCCGTGTACCCATTCAGCTATGACTCTTCATTTAGGATAATATTGGATTCAAGAAACTTTTTTTGAATTACACCATGCTCGGCTGAATGCCGTTATAATTTTATTCAATTTTTTATATATTTATATATATATTTTATATATATATATATATATATATATATATATATATATATATATATATATATATATATATATATATATATATATATATATATATATATATATATATATATATATATATATATATATACAGGGTGTCCCTGGACTTCCTCTTTTCCTCTAGGGAAAGTATAGATGGGGTCAAAATATCACCAGTACTTCATATAACTTTTTTTCCTAAAAGTCTTCGTAACCAAGTCACGGGCCCTCGAAGTTACAAAATGAAAAATGTTTTTCTTTGGTAACTTTTCAAGTGAATATTCAAAAGCATTCAAATGTTAGTATTGACTAAACAAATGAATTCCCTCGATGAGCTTTCATGCTGGAGTCAGTGGACGAGCGGGTTTGGGAAATTCCCCTTATATCAAATTAATCACAATTTCACTACAATATTTTATGTCTTTTTGAACTTCACTATGTGATTTTCAAATTTTTTTCATCTCCATAATTCAATGTTAATTCAGCTGATGATGAACCTAGGTACGGTAGGTACGAAACATGTACTGAATTACCGTAAAAATTAAATATTAAATTGTGGAGACGACTTTGAGTTTTTCTGCATCGTAAGACGAATTGCATTTCTTTGAATAGAGAAAGCTTCAATGAATGTTTTGGTGCCGAACTCCATGCATGAGAACTATATTCCAAGACAGAGCGTATCTGAGCTTTGTATACGATCAGAAGCTGACGATATAGAATTCCAAGTTCATAGAAAGCACCTTTTACGATCGATCTCACATGGTTTTTCCATGAGACAATATTAGTGAACGTGATTCCTAGCGTCGAGATACTTGTCTCTGCAGGAATAGTTACTCCTGACATCTGAATACTAGATGACGATAGATGAGCTTTCCTCGAGGAGAGACATGCCTGGGTTTTCACCGCATTGAGTTCCACCAAGTTTATGTTACCCCATTCTATTAGTTTAACCAAGTCATCGTTGATTTTATTGAAGTGAATGTTTCTCTGAATTATTTTTCTCGAACTGGTATGGGGACTCTGGAAGAGAAACTAGTATGGAGAGTACTGAGTTCCACAATAATATGTACTGAACAAGATATTTTCTCGAGCAAATCATTGATATGGAGCAGAAAACAACGTGGGCGCAAGAACTGAACCCTGTGGAATACCTGCATTTGTTGGGAGAATATCAGATGATACTCCATCAACAACCACAAACAGAGACCTATCAGACAAGAAACTCTTCTTCGAAGCGCCCAGCTGAGGAGGCATACCATAAGACGGCCTTTTAAAAAGGAGCCCTCGATCAAACACTTCGGAAATATCGAGTGCAACAGCTATCGTTTCTCCGAATGTTTCGATTGAATGCTGCCAAATATGAGAAACATAAGCCAATAGATCACTTATCTATCTTTGAAGGCGAAATCCGTATTGTCGATAATTAATTAGTCCTGGTTTCTTTAGATATTTGATGAGCTTCATATTGATTGCTTTTTCCAAAACTTTGGAAATGAATGAAAGCAATGCAATTGGTCTATAATTACGAGGTGAAGTTTTCTTTCCTTTTCTAGGAACTGGACTTAGGGAAAACTCCCAAGTTATATGAAAGGTTGGATAGTTCTCAAAGTACTGATGTCAATTCGGGGGCACATGCTTTCGGAGTAATTGCTGGGATTCCATCAGATCCGCAAGCCTTATTCGTCTATTCAGATCCATCAAAATATTTCTTATTTTTCATTGGTGAAGAATTATTTCAGGCATATGACTGTCGACAGACATGATATTCCGGGGATCACTTACCGATGAGTCCAGAGTAGAATATCCAGCAAACATATTTGCAAATCTATTTGCTTTTTGTTCGACAGTGCTGGCTTGTGATCCATCTACTTCTGTTTGAGGGGAAAATGAACTGAAAGTGAAATTTTTGAGTATCAGTATCACTACTTCGGTTGGGATTCTCAAAAAGTAATCATCACTCCAGGCTACCTGAATCTATATAAAAACGCTCAATGATTAATAATATATACGAGGTCATAATACCCAGTCGTCAGAGTTTAACTCAAGGTGTATGATCCACTAGGCCAGCGAAACATTAGGAAGAAATTTCATAAATAGACGGCCTTCAAACCCAACCAAAGTAGTGATACTGAAACCCTCGACCGCGAAAGCCTAAACCATTTCGTGAATTTTTTGGCGATAGCTTCAGCAAATGACCAAAACGAACGAGAACCGTTTGGACATTCAACAAGTTTTGACAGAGTTTTATGATTATGAGTTTCTTTAGCAGCTTCAACTGTTGCACTTCACCTATTTCTTGCCTTAACATACTCGGATCCCGTCTCTGAATTGTGGTCTTGGTGCCAGCAATCGAATGCCGCTTGTTGAATTGACAGGCTTAGAGCAGCTTCTATTGGATCATGGTTTCTTAGAGTGTGGTCTCTTTGTACTACTCGGAATGAATGTTTCCATTCCCACGATGGTGGTTACAGAGATTCCTTTGGCATATATAATGATATCACCAGACCCTTCTCCGAGGAAAATCAGAGGAGAACCTTCGAAGATCGTCCCAGTCTGCTGACCTATGATGCCAGACACGACGTGCTGGTTACTTACCATTCATTGGAACCGAAAGATTTTGACGTGATGTGGTTTAACCTTGTGAATCATTAACAAACTGAATTCGTCTGTTCTCTTCATTTATCACCTAACAATGACTCTTTTGACAGACTTTTCGAATTTATATCCGAAAAATCGTCTCCATCAAAAAAAAAAAAAACATCCAACAGCTGAGGTCGACATATTGGGTGATTTTAATGTACATAATCCTTCATGGCTTGAATTCTCGAAAAGAACAGATGAAAGAGGACGACAGGCAGAGGCATTTGCTATTACTAATGATCTGGAACAACTCATCGTTCAACCCACTCGTACTCCTGATAAGAATAAACATTTTGCCAATACACTGGCATCCTGATATTTATCAGATAAACATTCACTCTCCCTTGGGTAACTCTGATCACACTTTGACTTGAACAACTTGTTCGTATTCGACTCCAATGAGTGGTAAGTTACCCGCACGTCGTGACTGGCATTACAAATCAGCAGACTGAGACGGTCTTCGAATGTTTTTTTCTGATTTTCCTTGGAGAAGAGTCTGTTTTTCATCTGGTGATCCCACTCTATGTGCCCAAGAAATCTCTGATACCATCAGTCAGTAGTACAAAGAGACTACAGTCTGAGAAACCTTGGTTCAATAAAAGCTGCTCTGAGGCTGTCACATCCAAACAAGCGGCATTCAATCGCCCTCGCCAAGACCCCAGTTTAAAGACGAGATCTGAGTATGTTAACGCGAGAAATAGGAGTAGTGCAACAATTGAAGCTGCTTAAGAAGCACATAATCAGAAATTTCGTTCAAATCTTGTTGAATGTCCAAACGGTTCTCGTTCGTTTTGGTCATTTGCTAAGCTGTCGCCAAAAATTTCACTTTTAGTTCATTTCCGCCTTTAACCAAAGAAGATGGATCACAAGCCACCACTGCCCAACAAAAATCCAATTCATTTGCAAATATGTTTGCTAGAAATTCTACTCTGGACTCATCGGGAAAAAATCCCCCGAATATCACGCCTGTCGACAGTCATATGTCTAATATAATTTTTCATTGAACTATAAGAAATATTTTGATGGACCTGAAGACGAATAAGGCTTGCGGATCTGATGGAATCCCAGCAATTGTTCTGAAATTATGTGCCACCGACTTGACACCAGTACTTTGCGAATTATTCGACCTCTCATATAACCTGGGGATTTTTCCTGAGACCTGGAGGACAGCAAGAGTTCAGCCAGTTCCTACAAAAGGGGAGAAAGCTTTACCTTGTGAATATAGACCAATTGCCTTGCTTTCTATCATTTCCAAAGTCATGGAAAAAGCAATCAATATGAAGCTCATCAAATATCTAGACAAATCAGGAATAATTACTGATCGACAATACGGATTTCGCCATCAAAGATCAACCAGTGACTTATTGGCTTATGTTTCTCATATTTAGCAGCATTCAATCGAGAAATTCGGGGAAACGATAGCTGTTGCACCAGATATTTCAAAAGCGTTTGATCGAGTTTGGCATCGGAGTCTCGTTTCTAAGCTGCAGTCTCATGGTTTGCCTTCTCAGTTTTGTGCTTCGTTGAAGAGATTTTCGTCTCTTAGGTCTCTGTATGTGGTTGTTGATGGAGTATCATCTGATGTTCTCCCAATAAATGCAGGTGTTCCACAGGGATCAGTTCTGGCGCCCACTTTGTTTCTGCTTTATATCAATGATTTGTTCGGGAAAACTTCCTGTTCCATACATAGTTTCGCGGACGACAGTGCTCTTCGTACTAGTTTCTCTTCTAGTGTCCCCATACCAGCTCGAGAAACAGAAATTCAAAGAATTATTCACGTCAATGAAATTAACGACGACTTGGCAAAAATAATAGAATGGGGAAACATGAACTTAGTGGAATTTAATGCTACGAAAACTCGGGCACGTCTCAAGAAAAGCCGATCTATCATTATCAAATATTCAGATGTCAGAAGTTACTATTCCTTCAAAATCAAGTATCTCAATGCTAGGAATTACGATCAGTGATAATCTCTCATGAGAAAACCATGTGAGATCGATCGCTAAAAGTGCTTCCCAGAAACTTGGATTTCTATTTCTTGCGAAGAAATACTTCACTTCTCGTCAGCTTCTAATGATCTACAGGGCTCCGATACAACCTGTCATGGCATACAGTTCTCATGAGTAAAGTTCGGCACCAAAACATTCATTAATGCTTCTCGATTCTATTCAGAGAAAGGCAATTCGTCTTGTTGGTGATTCTTCTCTCACAGACTCGCTCACTTCATTGGAACATCGTAGAAGAGTCGGAGACTTGTCTCCCTTCTATAGATACTTTCACGTTCGATGCTCTTCCGAATTGTTTTCATTCGTTTCCCGCTCGGCAATATCTACACGGATGACTCGACGAGTAGAGAATTCCCACCCCTTTGTTGTGAATTTGGAAACCTGTCGAACCTCTTCTGCTAAGGGATCTTTTTTCAATAGGACAGCTGAGCTTTGGAACTCCTGTTTTTCCTGAGGCTTACAAACTCCAGAAATTCAAAGTAAATATTAATTCGTATCTTCTGTCCCTTGATTCACGCGGTGTTCTTTGAACATCACAGGGCTTCCCTTTCGTGTGAATCTACATATAAAAAAAATACGAAAAAGTTGTTGAAATCAAAGTATGATCAGAATAACCCAAGGGGAAGTGAATGAATATCAGGGTAAGTAGCAAGAATCACGTCCAGTGTATTGGCAAATTGGTTGTTCGAATCAGAAATACGAGTGGGTTAATCTATGAGTTGTTCCAGATCATAAGTTATAGCAAATGACTCTGTCTGTCGTCCTTTTTCATCTGTTCTATTCGAGAATTCAAGCCAAGAAGAATTATGTAGATTGAAATCACCCAATATGGTGAACTCAGCAGTTGGATGGTTTTCTTCGATGAAGTCGATCTTTTCCGGTAGAAATTCGAATAGACTGTCAAAAGATTCATTGTTAGGTGATGAATAAAGACAACAGACAAATTCAGTTGGTTGATTATTGGCAAGCTTGAACCACATCACGTCAAAGTCTTTCGGCTCCAGCCCTTCTTCGCGTTGTCGTAAATCATTCCTAGAGTATAGACAATCATCACCTTTGAAACGGAAGCGAGAATAGAATTGATAACCTGGACAAAGCATATGTACATTATTCGTATATGAAATGACCTGGGTTTCAGTTAGAATAAGAATGTCAGGTTTTTCGATTTGCTGATGCTGAAGCATATCATTGATATTTTTATTCATACTACGAATATTACAGTAATCAATTCTCAATACTCTCGATGAAGGTTCCCACGGGTACCTCCCACCTGGGAATCCGATTGGAAAAGTAATTTACTTCCTGATGTTTTTGGCTCAAGAAGACATCATCATCATTTTTCGAATTCAACAGTTGGGAAAAACCGGAAATATCTCCGCATACTAGAACGTGAATTAACACTTCACAGCACATATAGTTGGTATGATGATATCTCACCGGGCGATGGTGAGACCATCTTCCACCTAGGTTCATGCAGAGACTGTCTTGGCTTGCTGAGTTTCTTGTCGCACACTGTGCGGTAAAGAGTGTTTACTGTTCTTGCCATCCTTCATGTTGCGGATGAGTTGTTAGAAAAGCGGCGAATGTGATCTTATTGATTACAATGTAGACAGATCTTCTATGCGAAGCCTAAGAATCGAGAGAATGCAAGAGGAGAGGGCTCAAGAAAATTTTGAAAGGCATTTCTGGATGTGAAGAAATTGATATATTGCCCACAATTGTGTCAGGAGGAGGTGTTGAAAAATTACTTGCGAAACTACGGAACAGGGGAACTTACAGTTTATGGTATATATAAAACACAAGAGTTCTGTTCTGGGGAATCACAGATCAAGTAAAATGTGTGAGCTCTGAAACCAATTCTGTCGATAATGGGACTATAACGGAGCATGCATACTTTTTGAGCAGAAGATGGATATAAATCAACGCTCTGGTTGGCATGCCGTCACCATTTTCTTGAAATTATGTTAGAAGCTGTGGTTATTAATAGCCTAGCTCACAAGTTGAAAATCAAGAAATCTCTTGATAGTGGTCATAAAAATATCATCTGGGGCTCATTCGATTCGGAATGATTTCTAGAAAAATGGGCGCAAAGGTTTCATCCACCAGTTAATGAATTTGCTAATTATTAATTCATTGTACTGTCAAAAAAGGGGGTTTAGTCTTTCGTGAATACCGTTGATGTTTGGCGAATTCTTCAAAGAGATTCTTGGAGAGGATAAAATTTTCAATAGAAAAGAAAAAAGAAACTTGAAAAAAAAAATTCGTTACGCTTATTTTAATAAAAATCGTTGAAAAAAAAAATTCTCAAAAATATACTGTGTCTGGATGACACCATGATCTTTTAGGATTTTTAAATCGATAATCGCTAGTCGAAAACAATAATATTACGTGTTACGATCATTTGCATGTTGGTGTAACGGATTAACAAGTGTTGTGCGGAACTCAATTTTAACCACGGAATTGAAATAGTTAATACAAGTTATGGAGTTTCAATGACTGAAACTTTTCTATTGGAAATATTATCTTTTTCAAGAATCTGTTTGGAGAAAGTACGGAACTCTTCGATATACCTGATTCCTCAGCAACTCCTGGTACCGATGAATGGGAATTTTGGATCATCATTCACGATTGACTCAGATTGTTCTGTTTGTTTGTTTGATGGTCATTCCTGATCGTTTCGCAGTATAGCCTAAAGTCTAATGAAGGTTTTTTTCCTGGTTGTCCTCGATTTGGATAACGTGGACTGTAGAATACACAAGTTCTGAGGGAGTTTTTTATCGCTTCACCACATATGAGCAACACGTCAACATATTCATCTGGTGGAAATGACTGCGGCATTTCAATTATAGTGATTACCTGTAGAGAAATATACTATTAAAATGTTTGATTTGGAGATTTGCAAAAGGTGGTTATTGAAGTATAACAATGCAAGTGCTGAACAAAATTACGAATAATTACTTGTCTTTCAGTAAACTGAAGGCAATTTGAATATCTATAGTGGAATTACCAAGGGCTGTTTTAGACATCTACTGGATATGAGTTTCTTGTACGGACTCTCATGTAAAATTACAGTAGAATACGTAGATTTTTTTTTGCATTTGCTGGTCATGAAATTCACATCTCTCTCTCACAACTATTGACCATAAGCAATCAAATCACCAATGGGATATAAAATCATACATATCATAGGATGCACTATTTGAAAATTTCATGTGAAGGATTGATTCCATAAGTCCTTCGTAGTACGAATAATGGGTATGACTGGAAAAATATCTGCATTTCATGAAACAGTGATATAACTTGGCAAGGCCTTGTCGGATTTTCAGAAACAAAAAACAATAATTCCTTAATGAATGAGAATTCAGTATGTGGAAATATATGGGGTGTTCCATTTGAAAAAATTTATGTTCGATTTTGTGAGCCTTTCTTGCGCCCCTCGTATAAAAAAGGCATTCCTGAAGTTAGTTCTCATAATACGATATTATCTGAAATTATAATATTTAACAAATGTTGTGAATGTGTTATCGAATTAACTATGTAATCTTCTGTGGAATTGCAGTCTAGGTATTTAGCTACATAGCATACTTGTAAAAGATGGTACTCATTTGGGTTGTATTTTCCACCTAATAGTTCGTCCTTTATTATTTTTTGCTGAGATGGTCCCAAAAAATTAGATAAAAATTTGTCCGGATATTCTCTACATCTGTGGAGTTCCGGTTCTTCATTACTAAACCATGCCTCTTCTTGCAATTAACTTCTAATGATTGTTTTGAAATTTGCAAAAGTATTATTGTCAGAGAATTTATTTTCAAATATTTTATGAAGGGTAGATTCAGATTCAAGATTCAGATTCAATTTATTGATCCATTTTAACGCGCTCATAAGTGCAATTGGACAAGTCAGTACATATCAAGTACCTACAGATATAAAATACAGCTATATAACATACACAGTCATAGTTAACAAGAGGTATAAAACAATCCAGTGGTTGAACAAAGCAGCTATAATTTAAACAAATTATACAACCATTTTTTACTTATGTAGGTAGGAAAGAAACATCGATTTCAAAGGGGCAAACTTCAAAAATTAGTTGTTTTAATTTATGTTTGAATACTTGTTCCTTGGTTGAAATTTTTAAAGACTCCGGAAGTGCATTATACAATCTTATCCCCAAAACTTCAAACGAGTTCAGACGTAGAGACAATCGTGTTTTGGGTATGTGAAAATCATGTTTAAAGCGGGTATGATATTCATGATATAATTGGTTCTGTTTGAAAACTTCTTTATTTTTATAAATGTACAACAAATCTTCCAGAATGTAGAGACCTGGTAAAGGCAAAATGCAAAACTTTTTAAATAATGTTCTACACGATTTTGTTTGTGATGCGTTTGCTATGGTTCTGATAATTCTTTTTTGCGTTACAAAAACATTGTGTGCAGGTGGAGAATTTCCCCAGACAATAATCCCATAGTTGATTCTTGATTGTATCTGCCCTTGGTAATATAGAAGTAGACCGGAGTTGTCCAGAATTCTTTTTAGTTTTCTCATCAGATAACACTGCTTATTGAGTATTTTAATAAGATTATCGCAATGCTGACGGAAATTGAGACTGCTGATACTAATCATAGCCCCAAAAATGTTATACTGTCAACTCTTTCTAGCCCTACACCGGATATTCCAATATCAAAGTCTACCTTATTGATATTCTGAGCAGTATGGGAAGCTACTGCTTTCGTTTTGGAGGCATTTAAAAGAAGTGAATTTCCACTGAACCAATTTTGCAAGCTTTCAGGATCAGAATTTAAAGTTTGTTGCAATTCATGCCAATCTTTTGATTTTAATAGGAGGGAAGAATCATCAGCATACAAACAAGTGAGTGACTTTGTCAAAACAGATGGCAACTCATTGATATAGAGAATAAATATGATTGGCCCCAAAACTCATCCTTGGGGAACACCTATGTCATTGTTTAACTTATAATTCTTATTGCTTGGGTGCGATTTGACAGATATGATACAAACCATTCATGTTGAATACCTGTAATGCCAATCCTATACAGTTTATCCAGAAGATTTTCGTGTTTTATACAGTCAAAGGCGCGGCTAAGGTCACAGAAAATTCCAGTGGGGTTCTCGTCTGATTCAACAGATTGTAGAAGATTGAAATAAAAAGACACTATTGCTGTTGTTGTGGAATGATTCTATCGAAATCCGTGTTGGTTCGGGGTTAATATATCATTTATATTCAGAAAGTTATGTAGGAATTCCAATATTATGTATTCAAATACTTTCGAGAGTGCTGAGGAAACAGCAATAGGACGATAATTTTTCAAATTATGAGAGTTTCCTTTCTTCAGGATTGGTGAAACTATAGAATGTTTCAGTCGTGAAGGAAACTGTTCTTGCTGAAAAGATATATTTACAATGTGACTTAAAGGCGCTGTGAAGTAGGGTGCAATCCCCTTGATCACATGCCCAGAGATGCCATCTGGTCCACAAGAATGTTTATTCTTGATTCTTGATAACCTTCAGTACATAATATTCACTGATATACGCAATGAACATACTATTTTGAATATTCGGTGGCAAATTAGTCCTTAGGGGGTTGTTTGTAGTTTCATTTATTTCGTTAACAATGTCATGTGAAGTTTTGACAAAAAACTTATTAAAAACATTAGCGATATCGAGTTGGTCTTCTAAGATACCTTCATCACTATCTATTGTTATATTACTTCTCGTTGTGGTTTTTCCTGATTCGTTTACAACAGACCTCGTGTTTTCATTTACATTTGCATTACCTGAAGAGTAAATTTTATTTTGATAATATAAACTTTTATTTTTTCTTACCAGTGTTTCATGTCGCTTTTATTGTGTTTGATAGAGTTCTTTCAGGGTGAAATAAGTCTTCACCTGCTGATAAAGTTCTTTGAGATTTTTACTAGACAGTTTAACTTCAGTGTTAACCCATTCAGTTCCAGGTTTTTTTATTTTGGTGTATTCTGGGAGATTTTATTGGACATTCACGATTGAAATAAAAAAACAAGGTATCCTGAAAATTGTTGAACTTATCGTCTAGATTATCTAGTTTATAAATTTCTAACCAGCACTTTTTTCCTAAAGCATTCGACAAGTTTTTAATATTTGTGTCATTTATTATTCTTCTATGATTATTTAAGAATCTTTCATCAAGTTGATGTTGCTTCGTTGAGAAGAAGACAGTTTGGTGAGAGGATATACAGTTCTCGAGTACTTTCCACTCGTTGTTCTCTGGAAGGTTCGTATATATTTGATCGAGCGTCGTTTGACGAGTCTGACTGAATCTAGTAGGTTTGGTTATTCTGGGACTGAGACCATATGACATCAATAATTGTGTGAAGCGATTTAAATTGGTAATATTCATCGAATGAGAGTTGAAATCTCCATTCAATATTATGACTGTTCGTGGAACAAATATTTTTTCAAGAATTATTGAAATTTTTCCATGAAATATTTCAAAGTTTCCTGAGGGAGAGCGGTAACAAGTCAAGATGAGAATATTATTATTACTATTTTTCCATTGGAAACCACAAATTTCAATGTTTTCAGTGCTCCTTCAAGTCTGAAGGAGTTACATCTAAATCGGTCTCTGACCATATACCAACTCCGCCACCTATACAATTGAATCTGTGATATGAGTTAGAGAGAGTGAAATTTGAAAAAATAAAAGTGTTCACAGAGCTTTGAGACCACCAGGTCTCTGTCAAACCTATAAAATCAAGTCTATATTCATCACTTAGATATTCAGCACTGATGTAGTCGATTTTGTCATGTTTCAAACATTCTGCATTTAGCAGCAATAGATCGAGTTGTTCTGGAACTTCTCCTAAGTTGGAGCGGGGTTCACAGACCTCCAAAAGTTCAAAAAACATTGAACGTATTGCTACTTTGGGTCATTTTGTTGGATCCATTGCGACATCAAAATGAGACTCATAGATTAAGACTTTGAAAGAAGCGTAGATATCTGGATGTTTGGAAGTTAGTATCTCAACTTTGACTTCTGAGAAATGTGGGGTTACAGATTGTTTTACCTCATCCGCAGTCATCGAGGGATCAACCCGGTATACATGTAGACAGGCCATTTTTGGGTACTAGATGTTGTTTCTCAATATCCCCCGTGGAAATTCTTTTATATTAATCTTCATCAGAGCGGGGTTTCAATAATTACTTTCTCATTTTTTCTATTTTCTGTTTGATTTATTCTTTCATTAATTTCGATAACTCAACTGATTTATTATTTCTTTCAGTTTTTTCGCTTCTTTTCCTATTCCATTCTTTAGTTTTTCCTTGTCTTTCTTGTTTTCTTCATTGTTTCGCATGATATTCACTTCCAGGTCTTGGATTTCTCCATTTACTTCCTTTACTTCTTCCTCGGTTTTTTATCTTCCTTGGCCATTTCAACAATACACTTTTTCCCTTTATCATTCATTTGTTTCCTGATGTCCCTAATTCCTTGATTGATTTTCCCTTCTTGAATTTTGATTTCTTATTGCATTATATGTTTCAAGTTGTTTCTTCTTTTCTTCCTTCTGGGATTAATGTTTCAAATTTTTATATATCTTATATTCTTCTGATTTCTAGGATTTCCATTTCTTTTCTTCTTTTATTTTCAATCTTTCAATTCTTGTCTTCTTTCTTCTCATCTTTCATTTTCTTATATTTCCAATTCTTCTCTCTCTTCTTCTCTTCTATTTTCTAGGATTTCCATTTCTTCTCTTCTTTAATCTTCTTCCTTACTTTTAAAACTGATCAAGTCTTGCATATCTTGTTTTCTTCTTGTTTGTTCTGTTGTGTCATCTCCAGTTTCTTGGCTGGTTATTTCTACATTCCCTTTTTTTTCATGTCTTATTCCTGACCTGGACCTGATTTTTCTTGTTTGCGCTTCTTTGTAGTTTTTCTAGTCTCCATTTGTTCTCCTGAATGCCAGACACGTTATTTGTCAATTATTATTATATTTTGTAGTTGTGAAACGTTATTTGTTTATTTATTATTTGAGATTTCAATTTTGTGTGATAAATCTCGGGGTTCTTTTAAGTTATTGTCTGTGAAAATATATTGCTTTGTTATGTTGGGAGACTCTTGTGCGAAGTGAATATTCTACTTAACCAATAATAGAACATTTCTTTGCATCTCAGGTGAATTCAGGAAAGCAATTACGAAAAATACCAGTCAGAACAGATATAGAATTCATCAAAAGGGAATATTCAAATGGATAAACGCAGGAAGTGTCAACAGTGTGATCATTTAATGAAACAAGCAATGAAACCAAACGAATAAAGAAGTTTTTCATTTATAATTCCTCACCCAATGTTCAAATTCACTATATAGGGAGAAAATATTGAAGAATTTAGATCAAAGCGTTCAAAAATATCATGGTATTCGCAATCAAATATTATCAAATATTATCGTCCTACGATACGCTCGAATTGATACCTCCGTGCAATTTATGAATACTCTACCTAATTCTGCCGTTCTGTGATTCGGAATGTTTCATGCCATGAAATAGTCTGTTTATACTAGAGAAAACAACCTGACACAGAGCATACTAGATTAAATTGTTTTTGTCACCTCTCACGGAAATTGTTCGATGGTAAAAGAGATGGAATTGGTAGTGAGCTCAAGGGTTATCATATGCATATGGAAAATATACGTTGCAACGATAAATGGAATAATTGAAAAGCTTTATTCCTCACTGGATATGCTGCAGGTACGGTTCGCTGATATCATGGGACTGGAATTCAATATGGCATTTCAGTCAGGAACCTGGTTCTCTTCGGATTCCAAACATGTTCTTTCTGTGGTGTTTTTGTGGAGGAAATATATTGAAAACACCTGAGGCACAAATTTACGGTCACGACACAACATTATAACATTTTTTACAATACAGTTCAGGATTTCTTTATTTAATTGCTAACATATATTTCAACATCTCTCCTCGTTGACAAAAAAAATTTGAGTCTCGAGTTTTATAGCAACAATTATTACATTCTACATATTGTGCAAGTTTGAAAATGAGTTTCTCAATCATGATTGATACAAGAAAACTAAGTTATGCAAGTACCAAGGGAATGGAATCAGAAAAATCAACCTTCTCGCGACTAAGTAACTCTGAGTAGTCTATTCGCATGAATATTTGCAAGTCAAGTCCCATTCAAAGGTCATGGTACAACTACTTCCACAAAGCGGTATGGTTTCAGAATAAGTTTTCGCAAATATGATAACATGATGAAAGATTGAATATATCCATCATCTGAAAAACAGGTAAAAGGCCTGTGTTGAGTAGCAACGAACAGTTATTAACGTTTCTCACGTTCCTGTGGAATTTGTTGTCAGCTGAAATTTCATCGGATGAGTTTCAAGCAATGACATTACATGATTCAATCAAGAACGTACATTTGAGCATTAATTGGTTCAGTGGGGTGGATAATGTCAATTAACATTGAAATTGTAACCACATTCATACACATTTACTCAAAAGTCTCAAACTAGATTGGGTGCCTCTTCGGAAAATTTCACAGAATACGTTAAAGGAGATTTTTTAGAATGAACAGAAAGCCCTAAAAATTGAAAATCAATATTGGTGATATTGACGAAATCGTTACACACGGAGTCATTCAGTTGTTTGCAAAGTTAGAAATACGAAATTCGGAAGAAATGCATAGATCTTCGATTGCGATATTTCTAATTAAAAAAAATTTTAATTATCCTAGGTTGAATTGTAAAAATACTCACGTCAAGACTTTTCGAATAGTGTTTATAGACAATTTGATGGAACATTATCTTGACAACTATATGGACCAAATGACCATCTGTATTCAAAATTGCAGCGTAAGAGCCATTCACTTCAAATTCAACATCGCGGCACTTTGACGTCAACTATTGAAATATCAACGAACAGCTTGGAGTACTAGAATCAAAAGACGACGTTCATTTATTCTGAAGATATCATGTGAAAATTGTAATTTCACTTCAACTTCATTTTATAATAGTATGTTTTACTACATCGTCTATCTTGATAGGAAATGGCATTTTCTAATTTCTTACTACACATTTCCTCAACACATCTGGCCCATATCGCTCTACTTCAAACTTATTCGAATGAAAATGAATACGCATGACTCAAGAATTGGACGCCTGATGACAAAATGCAGTGTTTCATCGTCAATATTTTTGTACTATATTTGGATCAGAAAAAAAAAGTTTCAAGTATAACCAGGTCTGCATTTCACCCTACTATACTTATCTTAGTACTTTGTTTCGGGAATATCTTTATTTTTAATGGGGTGTGAAGCGAAAATGACAATTGAAATTAATTTTTTGCCGATTTTCTGAAGACTCAGAAAAAAAAGGAAAAATATCTCATTCTAATATCAATTCTTATTTTTTCAGATTGTGGTAGGTTACAAACACAGAAAACTACGGAACAAATTTTGATTCACCACGAAATGAAGACGTTCAAACAGTACTTAAAATCCACTAATTTTGCATTTTCTTGCCTCCACACCTTCAAATTTTCGACGCACATTATCTTGAATATGAAACACATGCGTTACGGTATTTTATTTGGGTTTCTTCCGATATCACTGCAGTACTATAATCGATTCGATGACTCAGGGATCATGAAATGCCAGGAATGTGTGTCGAATCAGTAACAACTGGCTCATTAATGACTTCATTTAATTTGAGAAAGACCACTGAAAATGCGTTTGTGCTCTCTACAATCTATTATATAAAACAAAGCATAAATTAACTCGGAAATGTGATCCATCGAATTTCCAGGATGAGGGTTATATCGATAAGCTGGGATTAGTACTGATTGGATAGCCCAAAAACTCACTGGGTAATCTGATTATAACTGTTATTTCTACGAGAGATTAGGATTGCCTTCCTGAATGCGAATTTGTTGAGCCGCCCCTGCAACATAATTGCAATCGGATAGAATACATTTTTTTGAAAAATACAAAAATCTGCTTGGATCTCTCAAAACCAAATATCCATGCGAAAGTTTGTGAAATATTTGATTTTTTTTCAGTGTGAGTTGATTCCTGAATTACTGTATTGGGTGTGTTGCAAATAAATGGAATTAAAATGTTCAATTCGATTTGTTTAATTTTTACGAATCTTCCATCAAGAAATACTGAGTACTACGTTGTTCATTTCTGGATAGTCGTTTTGAATGAGAATAACTTGGAATTAGTTAGAACTCCTCAATTAGTCGAAATCAACCATCAAAATTGAAGTTGATTGATGATAGGAATTGATTGAGCCATGACTTTTAATTCAATGAGCTGAAGGGTACTTTCTTTATATTCTCTGCATTGAATGGTTCCTTCATGTTCATTTTACCCTGGGACAGCTCGTTGTTACTCTAACATCTTCATGAAAAATGAACCTCCAAACATGTCATGTGTAGAGTTGAAATAGAACCAGTCATTTCTGATGTTATTGTCTTTTGTTGTTTTGTCGATGTTATCGATATCAACAGACCTAACGGATATAATTGATCGCCCTTCGTGTTATCAGCCAAAGGAGTAGTTATTTTCTGAAAGGTGTTAATCCATTATTCCAGTTCATAGATGAGTATTGAGATTTGGGGCGATTTGAATGAGTCGTTTTGTTTTTAAGTGATTCACAACCAGTCTTCGAGTATACTCACCGACTATGAGTGAAATTTATTTTTTCTGTACGAGGAATTGGGAGTATTTGGATGTGCGTTTGGTTTCTTTGTCGTCTACGCCCAAATGGCGCGATGACGACTCATTTTGCTTGTCGTCAGATCCCATATAAAGCACAGTACGTGTAATGGACGTCAATTTTTTCACCATTTCATATCAAAATGCCCATGGGCTCAAACTGGACATTCATTGGATACACATCTGTGTATACTTATATGAAAGTATAATCATAGACCTCCATTGGACCTCGAGATATGGACTTGATTCTAAACAACCCACAATGTAAAAACATTTGACATAGTCAGTGGGCATACTTGAAGACTGGCGTTAAATCAAATCATCTTTCGAAAAATCTGTTCGGGCCAGTCTCAAATTACCTACACAGTGGGTTTCGGCTGGCACCTGTCAGAAAACAACTACTTTCCTGGCTAGTACCACGAAGGGCATTGAATTATATCCGACCGGTGCCAGTGCAGGTTTCTTCACAGAAGTGAATCCTGCATTTGCTTTCGTCGATACAAATGAAGGAATTGATTTTCAATTATAGGGACGGACACACTTGCAGACCGGTTGGCCAAATAGTCCGAAACCGGTCTGCAAGTGTGTTCGTCCCTATAATTGAAAATCAATTCCTTCATTTGTATCGACGAAAGCAAATGCAGGATTTACTTCTTTAAAGAAACCTGCACTGGCACCGGTCGGATATAATTCGATGCCCTTCGTGGTATTAGCCAGGGGAGTAGTTGTTTTCTGACAGGAGCCAGCCAAAACCTACTGTGTAGACAATTTGAGACTGGCCCGAACAGATTGTTCGAAAGATGATTTGATTTAACGCCAGTCTTCAAGTATGCCCGCTGACTATGTCAAATGTTTTTACATTTTCCTCGCAGGAGGAATGGACAAATTCGGTTTGCTTTTGGAATACCTCGTCCATTGGTAGATGGCGCAATAACTTCGTTGTTCGCATCAGCTTTGGTCGGGGCTTGATACTCTGAAGGATTTTGATTTTCAATTATGGGAAGTCATCGACTTTGTGTTGATGATGGCATTGCCTTGCACTGACGACTGGCCACATAGCCCGAAACCGGTCTGCAAGTGTGTTCGTCCCTATAATTGAAAATCAATTCCTTCATTTGTATCGACGAAAGCAAATGCAGGATTTACTTCGGTGAAGAAACCTGCACTGGCACCGGTCGGATATAATTCAATGCCCTTCTTGGTATTAGCCAGGGAAGTAGTTTTTTTCTGACAGGTGCCAGCCGAAACCTACTGTGTAGGTGATTTGAGACTGGCCCGAACAGATTGTTCGAAAGATGATTTGAACCCACAATGTACTTTCAAGCATACTAAAGCGGCTATTCAATAAATATCGAATGTGAACATCCACTATGCATTTTGATAATGACCTGATTCCGAATAGGCGACTATGAACTCCTTTCGGGTATAAAGAACTGAAAATTGAATAATGCAGCTCTTCCCCTCGGGTCATATCAACAGGAGAAAACTGGTGACACATTTGCAGCCAACTGATTCATGTCATAAGCGAACTATTGAACGAAATCTGGATCTCCATGTGAACGGTAAAAAGAGAAAATCATCATAGGAGCATTCGAAGTAATAACTAATAATTGCTGGATTGTGTATTTTCGGCTTCTTCAGGTTATCCATTGGTTCGAGAATACTTTCCAAATCGATATAAACGATGGATGGCCCTCGATTTCAGTCCTATTGTTCTTGAATTATAAGATGTATCTTCCCACATTCGGCAGTCTGATAGCTGTTTCATATTCTTTCACAATCTTAAAGATGTTTCTTCAAATCATTCTCAGATGAACATGGTTCTTAATGCTGGACCCGAAGAGTGGGTATTGGCAGGTGGCGGTCCACCCTGAGGATGCGGAGAAAACACCTTTTTTCACCGGCAATGGACTCCACCAGTTTCGAGATAGATATATATTTCTCTTTGGGCTTCTTATAATAATTTGTGAAAATTTCTTTCATGACCAGTTTCTTCTATGAAATATCTTTCTGATTTTGACAACATATTTGAACTTGACGGTTCCCTAGTTTTCTTATACAGAATATTCAAAAATAATTTTGATCAGTTATTCACAATTTTCTTCGAACTCATCTTCTCTAGACTTTTTCTGTTCTTTATGAATATTTTTGTGATGGATAATAACCTTCTTCGTGTTTACAATTACTCATGTGTCTTTCTTTCAACTATAGCTGAGATCCCAGTGAAATCCAGTCAGTAACAGTTAATTCCCATGGAAGTAACTTTGCGACTTAAAGCTCGCATCGAATTCCTACGGACTACCTGTCCCGCTCGCAGTTGCTGCCAAATGTCCGCCGCATTTGGTTGATAAGTGAAATAACTGAGTCGATCTAAATGCGATCTCGAAGGCATTCTGGAATATAATGTCCATATTCAATCACTGATAGATGTCTCATAGTCTCCCACTTTGGAATCGTCCATGCGATATATGCATTGAATTCCTTTGCTGAATAGTAATTGCTTATTTATGAGTGCTCACATGATCACTTTCTATGTGAAGTTGAATATTAATGCATAATCAGAGAATCGATTTAGTTTTCTATGTGCAGTTATTTCGAATTAGTTGATGGGCAGTCGCCTTGAATCCTCCATTAGACTTCTTTAAAGTTAGGATTAGTGTTGAAGATTTTTTCACAGTGATCAATTACCGAAACACTCGACTGATTTAACTCAAATCATCGAATTGGTCTTGGTCGTTTCCTATTCTTTTGATCAAGAAAAAGGACGAGACAACATTTGTCAACTCAACCCCTAACAAGTTGCAAGATGCTCATTTCTTCACCACTCTAGACATCAAGTCAGGAGACTATACAGCGTTTGTTGTTCCCAGTCGAGGTCTCCCAGTTTTTTCAGATTGCCAATGGGCCTACATGACTCGCCTGCAACTTGGCATAGATATATCGATCGAGTTTTAGGGGTGGTCAAAAAATATTGCTTCGTGTGATGTTATCATCTATGCCGACACCTTCGAAAAGCATTTGGAAAGTCTAGGGGGAGTAGATTCTCATGGCTGAAGAAAGCAAGTTTGACTCTCAATAGAGACAAATATCACGTGTGCAAGCCACAACTACGAAATTTAGGGTATGTAAAGGGTGCGGTAGTCGAGGCTATCGTACAAATTCCACCACTGTGACACGCTACGGAAGAAGGTAGAATAATTGGTATGGCGTCGTGGTACAGGAGATTCGTCCCAACTTCTCCACCCCACCGGATCCAATTTCTGCACTTCTTAAAAGGATGCCTCCTGTCATAACCGGTTCTTTCTTGCCCACACCTTGATCTACCTTTGAGTATCCAAACAGATGCCTCGACTGGGTGCAGTTCTGTCACAAAACACAACGTACAGAGATAAAGTTTCCTGCTATCTAAGTCGTTCCCTCACGCGGGCTCAATGACAGTATAGCACCAACGAGAAGGAGTGCCTGGCGGTTCTTTTTGCGATTGAGATAATTCGCTCCTACATTGAAGAAAAAAAATTTACCGAAATCACAGATCATTGGAGTCTAAAGTGGATAACAATACCAAACATACGGTCGGACGTACCGCGAGAGAGGCTGTTCGACTCCAACAGTTCGGCTTCGACACAGTACATCGTAAAGGTAGGGAAAATATCGTTCCAGAAGCATTTTCTCGGACCGTAACAATGTGTGAAGCTGTGGAAGAGTGTATAATTCAAGGAAACAACTCAATTATCGATAAATGGTACACTCGGATGTATCAGAAAGTAAAGAAGGCTCCAGATAAATATCTTTCTTTCCTTGTTGAAGACGATGAGCTTTTCAAACATCGCAATTTGCGGTATCCAAATTCAGCCGAAGGTTCAGATAAATGGTTAGAAGTAGTTCCACAAGGCCAACGACGTGCACTCATTCGGGTCAATCGTGATCCACCGAGCTGTGGATATGCTGGAGTTTTCGAAACGAATTCCCGATTAACTGTGCGTTATTATTGGCCAAAAATGAAGCAAGATGTAGCCCATTATATTCGGTGATGCGAAACATGCTTGAAGACAAAACCATTACAAAAGACACCCTCTGGCTTGATTTTGAGTAGTGCTCCTACAACAACTAGACCATAGCAAGAAGTAAATGAAGACATTGTTGGCCCTCTTCCGCGGTCGGCTTCAGGATATGTATATATATTTTCGGTCTTAGATGTGTTCAGCAAATGTGTTATGTTGTTTCCATTGAGAACTGCCACAGGTGCAGCTATGGCTCGCATTTCTGAGAAGAATATTATCCTGCTCTTCGGAATTCCTAGTAAAGTTTTAACGGATAATAGAGTCTCATAAGTAAGATTTTTCGAAGTATGTTAGCACTGTATAAAATTACAGCAATTATCATTCACAGGCTTACCCCGTGGAAGGAACTCATCGTGTGCTGAAAACAATTCTTATATCTCATATAGCCGGAAATCATCGATTATGGGCTCAGTTTTTACCCCAAGTTGCATGTGCAATGCGATCGTCACGTCACGAAACCACTCAACTATCTCCAAATTTTATAGTGTTCGGCCATGAAATGAAGTTGGATAGAGACTCAAATCTTCTTCTGGTAGATCAATTAGATTCAGCCAATTATCAATCCGAAATTCGACACAAAACCTTGCAACAAGTTTTCAAATATATATTTCCTTGCCTGAAGAAGGCATATGAACGAACATAAATTCCGAATAATTCGAGGCGTCCAGATGAACGCTTTGTTCTGGGGTAGAAAGTCTGGAAATAGCATCCACAGATCTGTTATGCTTCCCAAGAATTACCCCGAAACTCAATTATAAGTATGATGGACCATTTAAATCTCTTCCACGTGGTCATATGAGCTCATCGACCAACATGGCAAGAGCAGAGGTGTCTGACACGCCAAGGACAGAAAAGCCCATCCACCGGAGGAAGAGTTGATTCAATACTGAATTCAGTTTAGATTAGTATAATGTTCGAATACGTTGATGAACAAATTTTTTGGGGGTGAAGAGAAAATCTTACCGGATAATAGGGGGATTGTTACAGTTCAAAATTACTATTACCAAATATATTCATATTTTTTCAACTAGAGACAGCAACTATAAGTTATATAGAATGTCGAATAAAGACGATGATAGAGAAAAATACAGAAGAGCTAGAAATGATGTGGTCGAAATAATTAGAGAACAGAAGCGAATATATTATAAAAACAAAATTGACAACTGTAAGGGAGATCCAAAACAAATGTGGAGAATACTGAAACCTTAGCTTTCAACGAATGGAAGAACAAACACAATCACCAAACTTAAGATCGATAATGAGGAAAT
Source organism: Zygogramma bicolorata (assembly GCA_032362365.1). Classification (NCBI taxonomy): domain Eukaryota; kingdom Metazoa; phylum Arthropoda; class Insecta; order Coleoptera; family Chrysomelidae; genus Zygogramma; species Zygogramma bicolorata. Next base: position 256,712 of record JAVJAQ010005038.1, read on the forward strand.
TGACGACATTGCATTAATTCCACTTTGGCTTAATGAATTCTATATTGAAAGTGTTGAAAAAATGATTGAGACAATAGATGTTGATCCAAGTTTTGACGACATATCTTCAAACAACACGAATGTGTTCCCAGGTGAATTCCGACTAAAAAATCACGAAGAACTCCACGAATTCTTGAAAATTATATATGAGAGTAAAAAGAATCCATTACTCAACCTTGTCAACAGTTCTCTACAGTTAGGTGAATTTCCATGTACGCTCAAAGTTTCGACCATAATCCCAGTTCCAAAAGTCAAAAATTCAAATAAAGCAGGTGACCTAAGACCAATTAACACATTATTTGCAGTGAAAAAATTGTTAGAGAGGGTTGTCTATGAACAACTGATCCTTTACATAAATGGTTATGATATTTTGTCAGAATTTCAGTCAGGCTTCAGAGTTGGGCATGGTTGTGAAACTGCTGTACAAAATGTTTTATTTGACTGGACTATTATGGACTACAATATTATGGAATAACCGGCACACTACTGAAATGGTTCGAAGACTATTCAAGTGATAGAAAAAAAGTAACGAAGGTCAATAACATTACTTCCTCCGAAATTATTAATGATAATGGAGTGCCACAGGGTAGTATACTTGGGTCATTACCCTTCCTTTTATATATAAATGACCTTGTTTCCGACCTCACTGAGTGTAAAATTAGTTTGTTTGCAGATGACACATTAATATATTAATGTTCCCAAAATGTTAATGAATTGATAGATACTCTAAATAATGAGCTCTGCAGAGTAAGTCGATGGTGTAATCTCAACACTCTCAAACTGAATAGTCAAAAGACAAAATGTCTCTTACTGAGTAATAAAACCGGTTATGATGGAATCAAAAATAGGAGAATTAGTATAAAAATTACTAATGAGGATATTGAAAGAGTAACAGTGGTGAAGTATTTGGGAGTATTGATTGACCAAGGACTAACATTCAAAGAACATGTTTTGAAAGTGATAAAAACTGTCACTAATAATGTCAATTTTCTGGTGAGAGTATCACCAAGCCTATCCAGTTGGTCAAAAATTACAATTGACAACACATTAGTTTTACCACATCTTACTTTTTGTTCTTCGATACTATTTACGGCAAATAAAAACGAGCTGGATTGACTTCGAAAGCAACATAAAAGAGCTATGAGAGTCATATTTGGGGTACCAAGAGACACCAATAGTCAACATGTTGAGAGAATCGAAATGGATGTCGTTAAAAAAAACTATGTGTATTACCATACAATGGTACTGATATATATATATATATATATATATATATATATATATATATATATATATATATATATATATATATATATATATATATATATATATATATAGACATATTAACCGGCAATACAAGGCCCAAAATAGCATATTCCACAGACAATAGCAAGCCCAACCCAGACTTAGGAAGCCCGGCTTCGGGCTTCGTATTGTTTTTGTACTGAAATTTTGTTAGGAGTTAGATATGACCTACATGGGGTCACAGACGAATTTTATGGTGGGCTTGAAATTGCTTCCATGTATCTCAAATTATACGAGGTTAAGTTGATACACTCGACCTGAAGGTTGCGCATCACTCGACGTGTATGTATTAGATACACATCGAATGCATAGAACACGATTTATGGAGCCCGCTCATGGTCAACAGACAATATCGAGCCCTTCGAATTGGCAACGTCGTATTATTCCCATTGCCATATGCGGCAATTCATATTCCAATGCGAACGACTGACTCTTCTGCACCGCAGATCAGTGGGCTGTTTTTCAATATTGGAAATGTTTGACGGCCTGGTAAGGATTTATGTTTCAACATGGGAAGGACACTGTCATTTTATCATGAAGTAACCTACTCAAAAATAAATGTGAGGAAATTTTTTTGAGAATAGAAAGAAGTTTGGGAGACAAAGAATTTGTGAAAAAGTTCCATTGTATTCGTCGTTATCTATTTTATTATATATCATCACCTCAGTAACCAAACTAAATCAAAATATGTATCAGAACTTCTCATACAGGGCACTTCAGTCATTAACATCAACATCGTACCCCTGGTATTGATAGTTCAGGAAATGAAGCATTTTGGCTCGCAATATTTTCGTCCACCATGAATTTACCTGAAATTTTCACAGAAGGGGGGGAATAGCTCAAGGATCATTTTCTATATCATGCCGCTGTACGCTAGAGCCTCGGGGGTTATAGGGGTTATATTTGAACTGTAGGAATTGACGGAAAAAGTTATTCTGAGAAAAAATGTTTCATACATTTTTTCATAAAAGTAATATTTTTTGAATTTTTCGAAGTTGAAACTAACAGTTTTTTGACGAAAAAAATTGACTTTTTTAATGTTTTTTTGCAAATCACTCTTGAACTATGCATTTTATCAAAAAAAGTGTTGAGAGGCAAATTGTAGCTTTTGAAAAAACAAAAACAATGTTTCTTTCATAATTTTCCTACAACACATACGAACTAAGATACAGCAAATAAATGCTTAGCTTTTTTCGTCAAATGTATAAATTGGAAGATTTAAATCGAAATAACGAGAAAAATTTGAAGTTTTCGAAGGAAGCTCATGGAATATTTTTTTAACTATTCAATTAGAGCTTGCAAACAAACGAAAAAATGTCTTCCTAGCATGGAAATTGACCGATTTATGATCAAAATAAGATCGGTACAAAACAACCCCCAAAGTACCCCCTAACTGAAATTGATCGCCATCCTTCTGTGATTCTCTTTATATATGTACTAATAAATACATTCACGAAGTTAAACCAAGTTAAAATACCTAATATTGATGAAATTGGAATTGAAAGAGAAAACGATTTTTTTCGATTTCGTGTTTTTAACCCTTTTCTTAAAAATATCTCTCAAAATACAAAAGATACGAAAAAAAAAAACGATAGGGTACTAAGTTGTAGCTTTTTCAATGACAAAAATTTCCCCTCTCTGTAGATTTTTTGTAAAGTGAATATTCGGCGAGATATAGCCGTTCAACACCTACATGTACGATCGAACATCACCTTAGTCAAGCGCTTTAAACTCTCCCCATTAAAAAATTGAGGGATCTTAAGTGATTTTATTCATATAGTCCTATAGCTCTTGAAAATATCTGCAGAATCGTTTCTGAAAAAAAATTTCTAGCACCTGAAATGAAGGAGCTATGCTTAAAAACCCGATAAATTTTTTTTCGAATAATCTGAATTACCCGCTTCGGAGCGTAGTAATCTACATAACCGGTATATGTTCCACTTTTTCCATTCATATTGTAAGACAAAAAAAAATACAACATCTGTTCAAGTGTGTGAGTGTATGTTTCGTTGATTTATCACCAGTGTATTCTAAAGTTCGAAGACATATTATAAAAATTTCAATGTTTTCAAGGGTAGTTTATAACAAGGGTAGGTTGAAAGATTATGAAATTGTATCTTAAAGCATGAAACAATCATTATTTAACTATTTTTACCCATACTTAGGTTTTAAATTTTTTGACAATAAGGGGTAGTTTTCACTTCTAAAAAACAAAGAGCGTACGACGGCACAATATAGAAAATGAACTGGAGGGTGTAGTAAGCCTAATTTCAAATTTTTGTACAAATCGGTGCTGGAAGAACAAATTGCAAGGTTTTACCATTTTTTCAGCTTCATTTTCTGAACTATGACTTTTCTTTCGTCAATACTGATATTCAGTCGATGGAGCCTCCTCACAGGCCGCTTGAATAGTTCGTGTTTTGTCCTTACTCCTGCTACCCTCACAATACCATCATCTTCTTCATAGACTTCTTCAACCACGCCCATAGGCTACATTTCCCTAGGAATATTATTTTCATTGATGACAACTATTTTACCCTTCTGATATATGGTTCACACTTATTCCAAGTAGGTCGACTAACCAATTCTTTCAGCCATCGTCACCAAAATATGTCTGATAGATATTAAGATATACGCCAGTGTTTTTTGATAATCAAGTCTTCATCAGTGAAGAGTCCAGGAGTTGTTACTTCTGAAGACATATCCAACAATATATCGTTGGGACAGATACTCAAAGGATCTTGTGGATCTTCTGATACATGCGTAAGTGGTCGACTGTTTACTATATATTCCGCCTTAGTGAAAAAGGTTTGTAAAACTTCGTCCGTTGGATTTCTATCCATGAGTATGGCATTTAGTGCTCGTTTGAAATACCCGCTCAATATTGCCCAGCTCTCACCCATGAAAAGGAAAATTGGGGGAATCCTCTTGAACAATATGCCTTTGTTGGTCAATTCGTCAGCTACAAATTTCATTTCTAACTCATCTATTGCTTCTAGCAATTTTTGGCTTGCCCTTCTATATTGGTGCCATTATCAGACCAGATAATTTCAACGGCTCCTCTTCTCCTTTTGTGGGAATTTAATCGTGTTCTACCTTATAGCGTAATAACTATGAATTTCCATCAAGTAAAGGCCACCTCAACCAAAAAAAAGGCTCCTCTTCTTGCGAGAAACCTTCTTATGGCCATTATGCAAGAGTCTATGCTGAGGCTATGCGCGATTTCTACGTGAATTGCTCTAGTTGTCAAACAGGGGAACAAGACACCATAACGCTTCTCAACACGCCCCCCTAGTTTGACTGTAAATGGTTCAAAATGATCTACTCCTGAGGCTGAAAATGGTTTTTCGCATTTGAAAAGTCTTTCTTGAGGTAGAAGTCCCATCATTGATTCTGCCCCTTTTACTGTCCTCCGTTCACAGTAGAAACACGTTCTAATGGCTTTCTTGACTTTGCTTCGGAGTTGTGGAATCCAATACCTTCTTCGGAGTTCATTAATCACTGTTTCTATCCCTGATGTCCATTATTTTATGATAAAGCATTATCATCTTCAGTGTATATAAGTGGTCACCATCTAGAACGATCGGTTCTTTTTCTTGTCCTGCTGGAGTGTCTCTGATTTTCACAATTCTACTGCAAACTCTTATAACTCCATCATCATCCAAAAAACACGGAATTTGATGAAGGCTTCCATTTTCATTTAGTTTTGAATTGCCTAAGTTTTTGAGATCTGTTGGGAATTCAGAGCATTGAACTACTTTCCACCAGAGTTTCTCGCTCCATAGCATCTCTTCACAATCCAGAAGGGTATTTGTGAAATTTTTTTTTTTTTCAGAAGAAGTATGAAATGACGGACTCTTGATGTGATCCTCAGAAGTTTTATCCAAGATTAATGATTTCTGATAACAGGAACGGCTTCAGAAACGCAATTTTTCTTTACTTCAATAGTATTTAGAGTATTTTCGGGCATTTCCTCAAAAATATCCTTTTCTGCTTCACGAATATGTGGCCATTCATCTTCATTCTCGTAGAGGGAGGCGCGTCCCTTGAACCATCGATGGTTTGCATGCAGTTCATCTTTTATAGAGTCCCTTGTACAGTCATCTGCAGCATCTCCATTGCTCAACTTCAGTTACTTCCAAAATCTCTCCAACTCTTGTGGATACATATGTCTGGAGTTTTTTCTCACTGTTGAGCCAATATAGTACCGTTCGAGAATCTGTCCAATAGATTTTCTTGATGTTTAGCTGAAGATGTTTCAGGACCTCGAAAGACAGTCGAACACCCATTACTGCTGCAAGTAACTCGAGTTTTGGTATAGAGATAGTGATTGCAGGGGTGATACTCGTGCTTTTGATGTAACGAGTACCACCTCGTAGTGTTTCTGCCCAAACTTCAGACGAAGATAAACTGCTGACGAGTATGCGTCTTCACTGGCATCCGAGAATGTTTGGAGTTCACACACGCTACTTTCTTCCAGTGGACACACATAAATCCGATTATGAAAATTACACTGCCATAAACAATTAGTTGAAAGCTCACCGTCAGGCATTCTTGAGAAAAATTGTCAACCCTCATCACAGGGATCAAACGGTAGGTGCGAGGGTGGGGTTGCATTCAGTTAGCCAATGGACTCGGTAGTGTAGAGGTAAGCAAGCGGAAGACCGGGGTTCAAATCTCCACCAAGCTACCGTGCTGGGTAATCACACGTTAAAAAGTAAGGCCTCGTTAATCCACTGCTCGCCCAAGTTTCAAACAACTGAACAATTTCAGTTACGAATACTGAAAATCGAGCGTGCTACTATCAAATGCTATAATATTTCTTTCTGAATTGGAGCATTCAACGAATTCAGTTTTGCAAGTTTTGTTCATTATTCTCTTTCATGTGGGCAAGATATTATAAATTAATTTTTGGTTTTTGAAAGCAATACACAAGTAGATTTAATGGGTTTTGAATAAATTTTATAATCCTTATATTGTATCATAATATAGTTGAGATGATATTCAGTAAAATACATTTCGTTTCTTCTATAGGAACCAAAAAAAAATCGGAGATGAGAAATCGACACGAATGGACTGAGGAACAGAAAATATTAGTCAGAAACCATTTCTGCCTTCATATTGCAAAAAAAAATTCAGCCAAAAAATTTGAATGCAACGAATTCCTGGACTCTAATCGAAAAGTTTTCCCCGACGTGGACTGGGTGAAAATAAAAATATTCGTCTTCAATTCCTATAGGAGAACTGGGAACTCTCAAATCAGGAAAATATAATATCATTTCAATATTCATTGAATTCCCATTCTTGTTTTGTTATTAAACTTGATACATACATCTAAGCGAGTGAAATCATGAGTATCTTTAGTTTTATTTTTTGTTAAAATTTTTCTGGGGATCAATTACCCCAATACCGAACTGATATTTTTGCAATCTCGTCACGCGTTTCGCTCACAACGTTAGCATCTTCAGGAGAAGAAGGTTCATACTATTAGTATCAAAATTATAATTACTAGTATCGATTTCTTTCTCCTCAAGATGCTAACCTTGTTAGCGAAACGAACGCCGAGAGTGCAAAAATATCAGTTTGGTGTTAAGGTAATTAATCTCTAGAAAAAGTTTTACGTTTCACACCAAAGGTTCCGATCTCATCGTTCATTTATTTTTGTTCCTTAAGAATTTTTGAATCTATTTAGGTACATGCTTTTCGGTATTCAAATATATTTTTATGGCAAAAATTTGTTGTATTCAATTTGTATTTTCTCATGTAGGGCTAGTAAAAATAGTAGGTGCCCTATTTCAAATCAAATCAAATCAATTTTATTTCCAGAGACTTTACAGCGTGGAAAAAGTCAATTATACTAAAATATAGAAATATACAATACAATCACATTTTATAAATCGGTAATGTATTTCTTACTGGAAATTCTCCATCAGAAGAGGTATTGTTACAATCCCTGCGTCTACTAGGCCACAGCGCTTGAAGCCGCTGCATAAAATTTGACAGTTTTTCTATGGTGAAATGTAAAATTTTGTTCAGCGGCTTTAACCGCTTTAAACTCGTATACGCAGCAATTGCAGAAGGCATTTCGATGGACTAGGATAATATGTTCATGAAACATAACATTCTGAATTTTCTCAGAGTACTCAGATATAATTGTCAATAGATGAAATATTTTGTGAGAAAAAATTCTCAAATATGCATGTTCTAATAATTGATTTTTTTAGATATTTGAATTGTGAACGTCTGTTTTGTAAGACGAATGATGGCAATGTTAAGGCCGATGTTTTATATAAAATGTAAATAGTGTCAAGAGAAGGCACAAAATGTGGGGAAGTTCTGCATTTGGATTATTGGGGACCATTAGATCGTAACTGATCTAAGTTTTTGTCATCCCTACCACCTTGTTTAGCCCGCCATGTGGAAAAATTGTCTGAATTTGAGACTCACATCAATTGTGTCATATTATCGAGAAATAAATTAATCAGGAAATCATATAAAGTTCAGAGGGTTCCATTAAACGGGACAAACCTCGGGACAAACCCTCGGAGGTGTCGGCCTTTACTTATACAATTATAAAATTTCTCATCCCACAAACTACTAGATGATGCAAGGTACATTAATCTCATCATCACCTGATGTAAGTAGTCAACACAAATATATTGATGGAAAAAAAAATTTGAAAATCGTGTTTCGACAAATGACAATAATTTCCATAATGAACTTTTGATTTTAATTTGCCCTTCTTGATCAAGGGTGAAGAATAGAATAGAATAGAATAGAATATAATAGAATAGAATATAGCTTTATTTTCAAGAATGACAATCACAGTTACAATAGCTCTAAGAGTATCTCCCAGTTATCGAAATTAATGAAAATGGTGTCAGGTACAATTGATTGAATCAATATAGGACTTGAAATTATTTGTACGAGTTAAAATATTAAAAACATTTGTATGAATTAAAATACTAAAATAAATGAGTTGTCTAAAAAAAGAGCATTTGTCTTCTCATTGCAGGATATCCCTGTAAGAAAATCTATTCTCAATTCAATATAGGAACTTGAAACAATTATTTGTATGAGTTAAAATATTAAAAACCTTTGTATGAATCAAAATACTAAAATTAGTTGTCTAAAAAACGCATTTGTCTTCTCATTGCAGGCTCTCCCTGTAAGAAAATCTATTCTCTCAGATATTCTTTAATAGAGTATGGCTCTAGATCCACTATAATATTAGTTATAAGCCTCTTGAATACCTTCATGTTATACTCTTGTTTAACTGCTGTTGGTAGTTTATTGAAGAACCTAATACACGCATATTCTGGAGTCCTTTCTGTTGATAACAGTCTGTGTATTGGAATGTTATAGTCAGTGTTATGGTTTCGTGTGTTAAGACTATGTTGTATCTTGTGCACTTCAAATTTATTGCGATTTTTAAACAGAAACATTAAGCACTCATATATATAGGTCCCTGACATGGTCATTATATTCATTTTTTTGAATTTACCTCTACATGATTCCTTGTGGGTGAGACCCAGCCAAATCCTGATGGCTTATTTCTGTAGCTTGAAGATACTTTCTGCTAGGTTACTTCCTCCCCAAAAAATGAGGCCAAAACGCATCACTGAGTGGAAGTTGGCAAAATAAATGGTTCTCTTTGCTCCCTCATCTAAATATTTTGATGTTACCCTAAATGCATAGCAGATAGATGATAATTTATAGCTGGTTTCCTTGATATGTTTTTCAAAGTCTAAGTTTTGGTCAATGTATACGCCGAGAAACTTTGTGTGTTCTGCTAATGTTATTGTCTGTGCTTGTACTTGAAGTGTTTCAGGTATGATGTTGTTTTTTATTTTTGTTCGAAAGCAAATATAATTTGTTTTACCTTCGTTCAGTACAAGTTTGTTCATGGTAAACCATTCCTGTGCCTTTTCCACTGTTTCATTCGAGATATCTAAGAGATTGTTCAATGACCAACCTACTGTTAGTATATTTGTGTCGTCTGCAAAATTTACAAGGTTAATATTTTCATTATTCACAATATCTAAGGATAAATCATTAATGTAAAATATGAATAACAAAGGACCCATAATACTGCCCTGAGGGACACCTACCACTGTCTCAATTTCCTCCGAGTAATATTTAACTCCTTTGCAGTCTATAACTACTTTTTGTTTGCGTTGTGTCAGGTAAGACTTAATCCAATCAAGTGCGGTTCCTCTGATACCATATCTCTCCATCTTTCTCAACAGAATTTCATGATCCAAACTATCAAAAGCTTTTGACAGGTCTAGAAAGATACCCATTGACATATTTTTATTCTCATATGCTTTGGTCACTTTTTCTATGAATTCATATATCGCAGTTTCAATAGATTTTCCTTTCAAATAGCCATGTTGCGAGTGGCTCAACAACTTTTGGGTATAGAAATAGCTCAGGAGTCTGTAACACATTGCAAGTTCAAAAATTTTGGAGAGAGACGGTAGCAGGCTCACCGGTCTATAATTTTCCATGAGTGTTGGATCATCTTTTTTGTGCAGAGGCTTAACCAGTGCTATTTTCAAATTGTCTGGGAATGAACCGGTTGAGAACGAGTTGTTGATTATGTGACATAATGGTATTGCTAATTCATAGGCACATAGTTTTATAATACGATTTTATATTTCATCATATCCCGTACTTGTTTTATTTTTTAGTTTTGAACACAATTGTATTACTTTCTCAATAGTAATTGGTGTTAAGTAAAATGAGTTACTACTCAAAGGTATATTATTTCTGAATGCAACATTCGGTAGATCTTTCAATAAATTGGGGGCTGCGCTAGTAAAGTAATTGTTAAAATTGTTGCTAACTGTGTATGGGTCACCTTTTATTTTTAATTCATTTGCTGTCATTTTTGTTCCCTTGATTTCTTTTACTATTTGCCACAGACATTTTGATTTATAAAAATATATAAAGTTACGTTTTTGATGTTCAGTGCCATACACGTTACCCCCAACGGAATTTATTTTTGAATTGAGGTTATGGCTGGTAAAAATGTAAAAATTCGGAACTGATTGTGAAAGCATTTTCCATATTGACGAATACAATCCCAAATTCAATATCTCGGTTGAAGAAAAATTTCATCAATCTATCGCATGCGCCATCGAAAATAAGAAATGTCTCAATCTGAAAAATAATCTCTCAATGAGTTGAATTATACAGTGCATTTCTTTAATGTCCCCCTCCCACATGTTATTTTTTGAACGAGTCAAAAAAAAATTGAAACTCGGGATAATAAAATTGATGCTTGAATACTATATTTTGGGATAGAATTGAAACATGAAAGCTTCAAGATGGCGACTGGGCGCCACCTGGAAACAAAACATTAAATGAAAGTGGGGTCTTGTGATACATTATTTTGAAGCACCTGACGAATAATTTGCAACTCTAGAATATGAAGTTAATATCTTCATCTACTACGAAATGGCGAAACATTTGATAATTACCTGAAAACACACACATTAATATCGATATTTCAAGAAATTTCCGTTTTTCTTTGTCATATGACAATCCGAACAACCCAATGAGGTTCAATAGGTTATTTTTTGTTCATAAAAAAAGACAAAAATGTCAGTACAACGAACATCATTGTTCAGTTCAAAAATTCTCATTTAGTTTCCGATTTTTTAAGTAGATGGGTACCAGGTAAACTATCTCCAAAATGGTCAATTGAACAAAGTTCAACAGAAAAATTGTATTTGAATATGCTGGCAACTACTGTTGATTCTGTGATCACTAAAATCGTCGAAGTGAAGTCAAACGTCGATGTGTGCAGCGCCCAGTCGCCATCTTGAAATATATATGAGTCAATTTTACTCCAAATTATAGTATTCATGCATCACTTTCATCATCTCAAGTTCGAATTTTTTGAGTTGACCCGTTAGAAAAAAAAAGGGGTATCAGAGAAATGCACTGTATTCGTAATGAAAGCGCATGCATGAGTTCCTCTGAGTCTTCAAGATTTTTAGAAATTATTATGTGAAAATGGATATTCAGTCATATTGAATCTCAATAAATAACATTTTAAAAATGAAAACAATATACTTTTACTCAGAATGGACCACATCATAGTTCATTTTTAATTGCGCTCAGAAGGCAGAGCCCTTTGCAAGCAAGTGCAAGGGTTCTGGGGTATCTAATCGATTATTGGAGTGCATTTGCTATTTTCACCACAGGGAAATCTCAAAAAACCTGGCAACAATGTCGGGCTTCATATTGTCTGTGAGGTACTCACTATATACAAAATTTAGGTGGGCATCGTATTGTCAACAGAATGTTCAAATAAATCAAAATGCATGAAACTTACCCCTCGGAGGTGTTTCGGTTCAACTTTTTCTCATTTTGACTATAACCTCGATCAAAACTAATAAAAGAGCATTAGAAAGGCCGGGCATACAGTTGCCTGTGGTATATACCGGGCTTCGTATTGGTAGTTGGGTACGTATATATATATATATATATATATATATATATATATATATATAAGATGCATCATCATCTATCTCCGGACTACTTGAGCAGAACAATAACTCAAGGAAAGTTATCATAATTATAATACCAGAACCAACAGAAATATCTATGTGAGAACCAAAAATAAAAAATGTACTGAAAAATCGATTTATCATGCAGGAATGTTGGCTTTCAATAATTTGGATGATGGTATCAAGGATTGTAATTCGATAGTTCAATACGAAAGGTTGAAAATGCACAGAATGGGCGAATGATTTTATTATTATTTTTTGGTTTAATTATTTAAGGTTCAAAAATTGTTATATTTGTTATTTTAAATCTGTATTAATACTTGTGACTTACCCTCGTTACCTACTTTTATATCTCGATATTTTATATATAAGTGATCGAATTTTAATATTTGTGAGTGTGACCATTTATTTATATTTTTCATTCATGTTTGAATATTTTGACATTAGCCCAATGTTAGTTAGGATCAAACATTGTATATTAGCCTGTGCTGTGCTGAATGAAGAAATGAATATTTTTTCATATGTAAACCAGTTCTATATCCATACTATATGACCAATCAATATACAGTCGCAGATCTTACTGCTGCACGAAAGTAGCTTTAATGGAAACGTGATTGGGACCTGAAACAGAAAACACCTGTAAATTCCTTTAGTGACCGTAGTAGTTGAAATACCTACTGACTGGAATTTCTGGTACTTGATTTCAGCTTGGGTAGCTCCACTGTCCTCTCAGCTCATCTATTCGCGTCCTATCATAATCCCCTGAAAATAACTTATCACTACCCATCGTCCCAAATAGCTATTCAAGTTAGATATCTTGATGGAACATTAGATGAGCAAGTTCAAGAAAATATTATTTGTTTTGGTGAACATAACCTAAAAATCGAAACTATTTGGCATTCCTGACATTAGCACGAAATTACAAATAATCATAAATCGATAAATTCCAACAACTTCACAATGACTTATCGTTCTGATTGTGACATTGAAGAAAGAAGAATGAAACATTAAAAAAAAACATGACACTTCTTGGTTTGTCGAGCACATGACTAGAGCTTCTTTTCGAAGTGTGGCTCTCATTTCCAATAGAGGATTTTTAGTCATTGCTGCTACGAAAAAAAAAAGAGTTTACATCCTCATATTCCTAGGAGGAACAGGAGAAAGTACACGAAAGTGGATCATTTATAATATTCGTAATCACTAACTTGTCGTCACGACATACTCATGAGGCCACACACCGACCATGGTAGGACTAGCTTGTTCATGTCATTTATTCTCACTCAGCAATTACAATACACCCCGAATAGGGCCAGCCCTACGCATTATGGCATTTCTTTGTTGTTGCTTCTGAGCGCTATCGTATTGCAGTATCGCTTTCTCTACGGCTTATGTAGAGTATTCGGAAATTCCACTTCACTGAAGACTATTGATCATATACTATGATTTTCAACCACCTAGAACGATGGAAAATCATCATACGATTACTAGGCTGAAATAGTTACCTGCATTATAGTAAGTATAACATACAATATTTACCTTAGTTGCAGTTGAGAGCTTATCTGTATATACAGAAGGGGGTTGAAAATATAGACGTTGCTGAATCCTCAATGTTGACTTTTGGTAGTAACAAAAGGAAAAAAAGGTAGTTCCATCCGCTGACGATTTGATTTGATTATAAATGATTCCACAGTGAGAACTTCATTGTCATTGTCAGAGTAACCAGTGTTGCCTGCTCGAGTGGTCTATTGAAAATTTCAAAGCGCGAATCACGACCACAGAAACCGAAGCCAGATTCACACTTTCCGAATTGAATGATCCAGAAATATATTAGAGACTATCTTTCATTTATACCAAGATATCTTATTCCACGCCTTATTCCCGACCGTGCATAATTTCTAAACTTCTTTATATTTCGTTGAAAACAAACATTTTGTTACAGCAGAATTGAAACATCAAAATTTGCACGTTGCAACTTTCATGGGTTTATAATAAAACCAAGGTTTTCACCAAAATTTGGATCTGTCGGATATATTGTAATTTGATCACTGTTCTTAAGTCTGACTTGACCGGACAATATAAAATATAATCTGAAGAATGGATGAGGTCGAAGCTCTCGAGAGTGAACCAAAGGCGATAACTCTCAGGTTCTGAATTCGAATGATATGATGTGAAAGAAACACTCTATTGATGATAATTATGTATGTATTATTTTTTTTTCATGCACCAACAAAATGAAGGAGTTCATCTTGAACATCTACTTTTCTGCCTACTCACGCGATGAACGCTGAATTAAATAGAATTCACTTTCTTTGCTGAATTTTTAAATAGAACCAACAAATCTTATCTGGGCTCATAAGGAACGTTTCCGTGATGAGTGAGATTTTTCTAAAAACTGTAGCTGTTTCATTTGTTTTCATCTTATTTTGAATAAACTTCTCTCACAGAAGTGTTGTATTCTCATTTTTCTGTTGATTGTGGGAAGAAATAGTCAAAAATCAGTTTATCAAACAGTGATATGTATTTTGAATTATTACTTTCGTTCGTTTGGGAATAATTGGATGATGTGTTTCAAATGAAATTACCACAACCGAACATACCTTTTTATTATTCAGTTGAATTGAATCGAAACATGAAATAACTCCACAGCGAGTTCTCAGGAAAACGGAGTAATTTTAACCAGTTAGCGCCTGCAGCGTGCGATGGCGTAATAGACTGTTATTATCGACTGAGGATAAACACAATTAGCGAAGATCAAAGTAAGCTGTGTACACAACGATATACGCCTCCTGGATGTTACGTGACTCCTGCGAGTCCGGAGCGAGGAGGCGGTTCTATGTCTTGTGGGAGCGTGCTGCCCTCCGGAAAAGACTTTTTGACGGATATATCCTCGTAGTGCTGTGAGGTGAGTTCCTTGTGCATATGTAGTTGGCTTTGAGATTATGCGAATCATGTTTGTGAATACAGAAGCTTGGCGGTGACGTGAGGCGATATTGTTTGTGTGATGTTTGCAAATTATCCCAATTCCAATTGGGTTCCGTTGAGGAATATAGGAATAATGATTCGATGTTTCTTGATGTCAAAAATATATTTTCAATACAAATGTGATATTTTTTGTATACATAGTTACAAATTAATTTAATCAAAAATATAACTTGGAGAACATGAAATGATAAAAAATCAATAATGGAGGCTCGGTTGTTATTCTAAATCTTCTGTATTTGACCATGAATCATTGAGTATGATGAAATATAATACCACCAAATTGAAATCATATTGGGGGAGTCAAATCATAATGATCGCTCTTTCACAAAAAATGCTTGTTCATACCACTAGGCAACTCCTGAAAAAACAGTTCACAGAGTGACATATAAAACTCCAGCATTATTCGATATCATATAGAGAATCTGATGAATTGCTCAGAATTTGCTATGAGAAATGAGTTGTATTAAAAGATTATTCTATTAGAGAACCAAACAGCGTATTGATACAACGAATCAGAAATAGATAGTTCCACGTTGGAAAAAATACCAGTGAGTAGTAGCGAATATGAGAAAGATCAGTCAGTGTTCTTTCCAGAATTTGGAGAGGTTTAAGACCGAGAATGTAGAAAATTCAAATAATAATAAGTAAGAAAACAACTGAAAATATTTCGATAAAAAATGATTTCATTTGAAAGAATCATTAAAGAAAAATAGTGATTTTCGTAGAGTAAATTCCGTTACCGATGCTATTATAATCAAGGAATCATGGAATGAAAAGAGGTGAACAAGAGACAAATAAAAATTTAAAACGTATCGTATTTGCCGACGACTCAACCGCATAATCTGAAACAGGTAGGGAACGATAATCGTATAAGCGAATACTTACTGTAAATGAAATTGAGGTTAAGAAAATGGCAAAAATATGGCTCATTGAATGAATCTGGAAGTCGAAAATATATTTTCAATGCAAATGTAATATTTTTGTATGCATAGTAACAAATAAATTCAATCAAAAAGATAACTTTTATCAATATATTTTGAAATGTTACTTTTTTCTACGATTCTTCAATGATATTCATTCTGCCTACTTCCTGCGAGATCTGTCTCATTCATTCAAGAATTGAAATTCAGATAGAAAAAATAGTTTTTCCGTGCTATGTATTCCCGTGACCAGTTTCCTAGCTACATTGCACAATTCTATTTGAATCAAATATTCTATGATGATATCTTGATTTCGAAAGTTATTATGAAATTATATTTTTGATGAAAGATCAGAAGATAAGTAGTCTTCATTGAATGCATGATATGGTTCTTTGTTTTGAATAGTTCTCAAAGTGGAAGAGTTCGTAATAGTACAATTCAAAAAGCAGAAACTGGACTTAAAATCGCGTAAAATGCACTCCTAGAATGAATGATATTGGAATTATTTCAAAAAATACATTCTTGTAAAATGTTTCTTCACCTGCGGCTCCAATATACCTACCGAATACCTGGATTGATATACTGGATATTCTTGAATGGAGAGCAAAAATTGTTGGTTCAGCTTGCATCTAACAAGTGATAATTTCAGTTCAGGTACTTTGATAATGATTTTGCATGGGTTTTCGTTTTATCCAATTTTTTTCAACATTAAACAGCCCTTATATTCTCCAAAGCGTCGTCTCCACTTTCTTGTTGTCTTATCCTAGTAACGGTTTTCAGGATATCCTTCAACACTTTTTATCCACTCTATTTCACTTTCACTCTGAAAGTTTCGACTTATTTCTATTCAAAATGATTTACAAAATATTTCTAATTATTTACAATCATTGAAATATCTCTTGTCACATTAAATTACAACATTTAGTAATTTTCTCCTTATTTGGAATTTACTTTGATAACCATCTCTTTTTCAACTTGTCAAAATTCTGTTTATCAAAAAAGCTTTGTTTTCATGCTGAATTCCATATTCAGTAGGAATTTCATTTTACTATTGCATTGAATGTCAAAATGTTCTATATTTCAGACATTCGAACGTGGGAAAGGAGAGATCTTTATGGAGGACGCAGACTGTGTTTTGATAACCATTTCCTTTTCCACTTGTCGAAAATATTGATTATCAGGAGAGCTTTGTTTCTATGCTGGATTTTATATACAGTATGTTTTAAATTTTACAATTACATTGAATTCCAAAATGTTTTATATTTCAGATATTCGATCGTTGGATTGGAGAGATCGTCATGGGATGCAGACTGTAGTCGAGCACTTCTGATATTGCTGAGAAATGAGAGCTGTTGGAATTGTTTATGAGTTTTGGCAGAAATTTTTGATGTTTCTAGTCCTGTAAGTCTGCTAAAGGATATGATAAGTTAATAGCCATGGTTTCTCTAATCAATTTTGAATGAAACAGCAGATTCCTACGTCAGAAATTTAGAACACTTGATAGAAATAATAAAAAATCTCCATCTGAACCAAAACGACATCCTAGTCAGCCTAGATACATCAAGTCACTGTATCCCAGCGTTCCCATTCAAGAAGCTTTATCAATGATCGAAGAAAGAGGAGATTTTCCACATCAGGTCACAGAATTGACGAAACAGATTCTACAAACAGATAGAAGGAGCTCCCATGGGCTCTTCCTTATCCCCAGTTGTAGCAAACCTATTCATGATGAATTTCGAGGAAAAAGCACTACGAAATGCTCAACAGAAACCGACGCTATGGAAGAGATACGTAGACGATATCTTCATCATCTGGCCTCATGGAAAAGAAGAGTTGACTCGCTTCGTGGCATATCTGAATAGCTTGAATCAGCGCATACAGTTTACTACGGAATTAGAAGAAAATAGACCACTCCCTTTCCTAGACTTATTGATAACCAGGAAGCCGGACAACACTTTATGATACACAGTATACCGAAAGCCCATCCACACAAACAGATACCTACACGCCGAATCCCACTATCACCCGCACACAACTACAATCCGTAGTCAACACGCTGGTGTCCCTATCTTTTCGTCTGACAGAAACAACAAACAGACAAGCAGAGCAAACAGAGATGACTGAAGCACTTGGCTATGGAGCACACTCAATCAGAAGGGCAGTCCATGCGCAAACAAACCCAAGACAAACTAGGACGGAACCAGAACCCAGAAAATCAATGACACCGTCTTCAAACCTCAAAGGACCATTTCGTCTTGCTTGCCGAGACCAAAGGACAGGATTCCTCTCGGAAACCAAGTAGAATATAGCATCACATGCGGGGACTGTGATAAGCAATACATTGGCCAGACGAATAGGAGAATGTCAGCTAGAGTGCAGGGACACAAAAATGAAAAAACATGGAGAAATGAACAAAAGAGACGACTCTCAATATATTTCAATTGTCTGGAGGGCCCTCATCAACAAAAATAAAAACAGTTCAGGAAATGGTCCTTCGGTGAATGCAGGTCACCACGAATCAGACCGACCGTTATTACCTGAACAGTCATTAGCCGAAGGTCCGACAACCGTAATCGACCCGACGGCTGATGGTACGGATCATATCGGCTACAATTTACGACCGAGAAGCTATTCAAAAACTGGAAAAAGTTTTTCAAACAACAGTTGCTAGCACCAAGTAGGTGCAATAACATTCTTGAAAATGCCAACTGAGATGTTGGCGAAACGTCGAGAATCAATACCGATGAGAATAAACATTGACATGTTGTCATAGCAGCATAATTGATTTTTTCTTTAAATCGTCCTAAGTAGATGATGATATGACAGTACGGCCTCAAAAACTCATGTTTTCTGATGTTGATTCCCATGAGAGGATCTAAGGTCCAAGCTGTTCATTTTTGCCCCATTCGCCTGTTTATATTCCAGGCTCAATTTCTAGAATGGTCCGCATCTCCGCTGAATGGGACTCATCAGCCGGTAACATAGATATTTACTTTATCTGCCGAATATCCACATACCCGCATCGAGCCGGTACCTATATATATATAAGTCGCCGTCGTCAATGAGTTCCTCAATCAGCAGCTTATGACGCAGACGCCTCAGCTGACTAGGCTATTACACCTGTTAAAATTAAGATGGCAAGTAGTGGATAAGACGAGCCGGCAATGAACACCGCCACGCACTGACAACAAGTGATCAGCTGGGCAATGAACATATTATAGGTATTCGACCTTCATGTGTCAACAGATTATTCGATATCTGTTTATAGAACGTGGACGACAAGCGTATTCAGTAATATGACGTCACCACATCAGCTGATGAATGCTCTGGATTCGGGTTCCCTAATGAAAAAGAATTTACGAGCTTGTTCCTCAGACGGAGTCACGTACGTGATAACGGCCGATAGCGTGCGACAAATAATATCAGAAAATATTGAGTGAAAGCAGGCGTCTCCAAGTCTCTTCTATACACTACATATTATGACTAGGAAACTCAGTTCGTTGAGGATAAACATTATAGTTGTTTACACCTATAGATCATCCAGAGCTCAACCACAGTCTTTAATACGATTCGGCTCTTAGAACACTACATCACACAGAAATTCAATAGTCCCATTCAAGGATATATTAGAAATACCGCGAAAGATCTCAACGACAACACATGCCATTACAAAAATGATTTGAATCCCACAACGTGACATCGACTCACGCTATGACGTCATTCAATGAGTTCAAACAAGTCTCAGAGTCGGACGCGAAGACTCAGTTGATAACATTCAATTGGAGACACATCCATCATTCCAAACACGTCTAGCTCACAGGGCGTCAGGCGGATAACTTGCTGAACGCGGTGGTTCAATTAGGGACATACCAATCATATCGACGAAATACTTGAGAGCGGCAGGTGGAGGACTTGTGTAACACTACACCTCTATTGAAGGCATGCCTATCATATCAAAGACGTCTATCTGAGGGTGTCAGACGTAAAACTTACCGAACGTGGCGGTACAATTGAACACATGCCAATCATATCAAACACGTGTGTCAGAGGGTGTCAGACGAAGAACTTGCCGACGCGATGGTTCAACTGATAACATTCTAATCGTTTCAAGCATGTATAACTCAGTGCATCAGGCAGAGAACTTGCCAACGTGGCGGTTCAATTGATGACATTCCAATCATAAAAAAGACGTCTACCAGAGGATGTCAAGCGAAAAACTTTTCGAACGAGCCGGTTCAATTGAAAATTTGCCGATCATATCAACCACATATACCTGAGTGCGTCAGGCGATGAACTTGCTGAACGCGACGGTTCAATTGAAGATACATCAATCATATCAAAGACGTCTACCTGAGTACGTCAGGTGGAAAACTTACCGAACGCTGCGATTCTATCGATAATATGCCAATCATATCAAAGACGTCTGCCTGAGTGCATCAGGCGAAGAACTTACTTAACACGACGGTCCATCTGAAGACATACCAATCATGTCAAAGACATCTACCTGAAGGCGTCAAACACTACGATTCAATTGAAGACCTGCCGATCATATTAGAGACGTATGTCTATCTGAGGGTGTCAGGCGAAGTACTTGCCGAACGCGACGTTTCAACTGATGACATACACATACATTCTACTTGTGTACGATTCGAAGCGCCCCTGTATGCTCGGCAGACATTTCCACAAAACAAATTTTACATGCGGCGCGGCGAGAATACACTGGAAATGAAAATAGAACAGTGGGACAGGTTAAAGAAAGATTCCGCATCCGCCGCTTATGACCGCACGGCTTCCTGAAAGGTGAGGATGACTACAGAGATACCGTGCTTTCAACTGACGATAACCAATATTACTTTCGAAAAAAGTACGTGAATATTCTGACGTATGTTTGAATTCATTGTCAAGAAGCATAATTTTACGTATTAATTTATTGGTCTATTCGAAACGTACTTGATGATTGATAATGCTAAAGTCACAGATTTACTACCATGAACGGATATTTTATTGTTTTCCTCTAATATTCACCATTAGAAAATGAAACCCTTGATAGAGAATGTCTAAAAGAGAGCCTATCTTGGCGCCATCTGTTGTTTAGTGTTCAAACTACTGCTGATGTTATTCATCAAACATTTTGGTTTCAAACGCTGATGATATTTAATTTTGGAAGTGGCGATTACATCAGGATTACATTTTGAATTATGAGCATTGTTATAAAAATATAAACACTCATAGCAGATAAACGATGAGTTAATTGAAACCTTCCATTCCAAATTAAATTCAGAGTCAACGTTGTAATGGCAAACAAAATAGATTGAGATGTTATTAAATGAAAAAAATAATCACATATGCTCCAAAGGATTATTAAAGTATTTTTCACGTTAAATATTTGAAACGTACTCCACGGCGCACTTTCAATATTACTATTCAGTTTTTCCGATCTCAATCCCACGTAACATGTTTTAAAAAAAATATTATGCCATTTCAGATAATTTCTCAATAATTTTGTAAATACTATTTTTACTTTTCGATTTATAATCGATCACGTAATCAAATTCGAATGTTTTCCTTCAGATCAGTTGATTCTCTTGTGTGGGAAATCGTGTTTCATCTTGTATTTTATTTGTGGAAACTTCTAAGTGACATTCGTTCTTGTTCCTGACTTATGGTCATTTATATAAGAAAAGAAAAGCCCATTTCAATTTTCGGTATTCTCACTCATAAACAAAAGAGAAAACAATTCTGACAATTTGTTAAGAATTATTGGAACCCTTCAAGTACCCAGTTTACATCAATTCATTACTTAGGCTTAGGGGAATGAGCCCCGCCTATTCAGACCGACTTCGGTGGGCAGCACAGGTTTTAGAGTTTCATGAGCAAACAGAAATCCATAGCAACGCCTTCTTAATGGGAATTTTGACGATTTCATGATGAATCAAAGTTTTTTTTTTATTTCTTTATTTTACGTCGGCCTAATTCCGCTACCAAGGACAACCAACGACGCCGATGAGCACACTTCCCCCAACCGGAAATTTTGCTGAACCCTCTGGTATTCCAACCAGAGGTAGGGATCTTTAACGAGCCCAACATCCATGGACTCGGGGCCGACGGCTTTACGTCCCCTCCGAAGGACGGCATATCCTCAATATATCTTGTGCTCATTGATATATTGCCTGCGAGCTATGATATGCTATTTCGCTGCAGCTCTACGGGCTTTCGACACGGTATTTCCCTGCATGGTCACCCATCCAAGTACTAACCGCGCTCGGCGTTGCTCAACTTCAGATATCGAATGACTGTCAGTCAACCTGAAGAGCTGGGCCATGCCCTAAATCAAAGTTTCCAAACCAAAACTCTAACATTCAGCATGACAGGGTTCTTTGTGCGACTGTGATTTACAATATTCTCAGTTGTGTCTGGCTAATCTTCAACTATTCATCTATCTCACAGAAGAAAACATATTATTCCCACTTAAGATCGGTGACACATAACTTGATCAACTGTATCAACACCTGACAAGAAATATTTCAAGTCGAAACGAATGATAACTGAATGGGCAAACAAAAATTCAGAAATAAGTATTGACGCAAGTTATTGATATCGATTGAACTGTTCTGAATATCTTAGTGCTTCGTGACACTGTGTTCTGTAAGTTAATTTACGGCATAACTTTTGAGAAACATTCACCATGTATTTTGAAAAAACGATCTAATGAACAATGGACATTTAATTTCATTAACGAATTGAGGATCTTCCTTCGTCAATAATTTCTCATTGAAGGAATTTATATTACATTGATAATTTTCAAAGAAAACTTCGCTATCAAACCACCTAATGTCCCCTTTCATTTTTTCATACGACTAAGAGGAAAAAACCGAAAAGTCTTTCGTGAGGGTATGCAATAAGTTCAAAAACTTCCATACTTCATTAACTGAAGGAACAAATCACTTAGCGGACCATTAACGCCATCTGGAAAAACTTCCGAAGAAGGAACCCTGAATTTGAAAACAGGTACAAATTACAATTTCACCCAAAAGAATGCCAGTCACTTCAATAAAAAAAACTTTTTGATTAATGGAATTCATTTTCTATTCTGATGTATGGGTCGTGCATGGGTTGAGTTATTATTAAGTTTGCATTATCAAGTTGTTGTCCATTGTTCGTCAGTCCCTAAGTTTGGTTAGAGCATGGTCTGAGTGAGTGGGGAGAAAATTTCAGAGAATCTCTCGGCTGGCATCGGGAAACACAGAAAGTCCATTAACGGCATCGAAGAACTCACTTCGTTGGTAAAAAGGAGTTTTGTAGGAGCGACGATTCCTCATCTCGGTATCTGCGACATTCGCATGTATTTGTCGGGTTGGTTTATCCGATTGAGGGAGATTATTGATTAAACTGTCGAATGTGCTTACTGCAATCTGGAATTCGTTATTCAAGTGAGATCATTTGGGAAATACTTGAAGTTTCGTAAAAAATTACGACAATTGTTTGCATCAATTGATTTTTGGTCAGAAAATAAAAATTGAAGGTTCAATTGATCAAAGAAAAATCATATTGTGACAGACAAAGGTGAGAAATTCAATAATATGAAAAAGAAAATTCAAAAAAATTGGAATGCAGAAATATCAAGCGATATTAAGAAATGTTGAAACCAACTTCGAGTTGTGTCTACTTATGATCATTCGATCGCTGGTATCCACAATGGTCTTTAGGTGATGACGGACTCATTTCGAGGTATGGTCGGTTATGAAGACCCAAATTTCTTATGATGGGGTGAGGAGGTGCTGACAATAGGGTGCCATGATCGGTTTTAGCAGAAAAAGATGTATTGGAGAGATATGCTCGTAAGTCGAGCGGAAGTTGGTCCATTCTTGTGGTTTCCATACATTCTGCATTTTCACGCTGGAGTGACTGCAAGCATCGTTGGTAAGAATGGAGGCAGACCATTCAATGCTGTGATAGTCTATCCAAAAATGCTCGACTATTCCCGATATTGTGGTTTCTCCTCTTCGTGCGTTTTTATGTGTTTCCATATTGTCACCTTCAATGGTCTTCTGATTCCACCTATGTAGAGTATGCCGCACTCGCATGGGTCGTCAAGTTCTCGTGAGATCACTGCGTATTGTGTTTCCTAGTCTCAAACAGACTACGATGTTGTATTTCTCTCTCATTCTCTTGATCCTCTCTGAAAGTCCTTCCACCTAGGGGATAGAAAGTACTCATTATTCCGATGTCTCATTGGCATTCTTTGGTTCGTCTGGGCCAATGCCTGATCCTCAAACTTCGGGTAGCCGTTCTTCTGAAGATTCTTCCTTATGTTGATCAGTTCCATGTCAAGAATTTTTGGTATTGCAGAGATTGATTGCCCGATCAACCAGAGACATGACGATTTCCCGCTGCATATATTGATGGAGGCTGGATTGCTCATTCAGGTAATGTCCAGTATGTGTTGGTTTCATGTGTACCGATGTTTCCCATATATCTCTGGCCCTATTCACCTCCAGGTCAGGGAAAAGACAGTTTGCTCTGAGATTCCATCGTGGATTTTATGGTTCACGTTATTCAGGTGTTCAGAATGGCGTTCAAATCTGCATTTCTGTGGTTCCATACTATGAACGTGTAGTCGAAGTATCTCAATCTCTTTTCAATGTCAGAAGTGACCAAAAATTCAAAATTCACTATTTTTTTATTGATATCTTTTGATGAAAATGTTATTTATGGTAAAATGAGTGATCCAGAAACATGATGAAATGGAGAGCAGGAATAGAATCTGAAAATGTGGTAACCACCGAAAGTTTCCCAAATTTGTCTATACGTCTCAAAACTATTTTATCTACCTGATTACATGAATCCTTGAAAACCTTCCTCCAATATTTGGAGTTATTAAGATTTCTGTTTTTTTAAAATGCTTTATTGGGCAATACTTTGATAAGCAGTGTTAACAAACAACTGGATGAAGATAAAAATCACATTTTAAAAAAATTATATCAAACTGATAATGTGAAACTCAACTATCTATCTATATATATATATATATATATATATATATATATATATATATATATATATATATATATATATATATATATATATATATATATATATATATATATATATATAGTCTCAAAGTGTCATTTGCCATCGTCTAGTGATGTATAGAGTTTCGATTTCCGAACTCGACTAATTCATGGTATGGTATCGCCACTCTTGGCCCCTCTTACTTTCTTCGTTGGTCCAACTGCATTTGTCATTATACCTGGACAATTATGTGGTAGGGTCCGACCTTGTTCTCGTGGTGTGTTCTGCTTGGTTTTGTTGGGTGATAAGATGGATATCCACGTTCTTGGTAATCTTTGCGCGTCATCTCTCTTGTTCGTACTACTCGGTCGTTTTTCAATTACGAATTTTTATGTTCGTTGTCTGCCAACCTGCTTGAACGTGTAATTAGTGTTTTTGCCACAGCGTGAATCTTATTTGGATGGTGATGTGAATTTGCGTTCAGGTAGCTATTGGTAGGTGTTGCTTTGCGATATACCGTGTGGCCTAGTGTACCTTCGTACATTTTTATGATTGAAACATCGGGAACTTCTTCAATTTCTTCGGTGAATCTGATCCGTGGGTGGATTTCATTCAAGTGATTGAAAAACCTTGCAAGTGGCTGAATGCATCGTTGTTGGGATTGTAGATGGCTTCCCTGAATTTTTGTTTTGAATCAGTGCTCTATAATTTGTCCAAACATTTGTAGCTTCTCCTAGTTTTGAGTTTCAAAGCATGCTTGAATACGTGTTACAAGATGTTTACACGCATCTTGTACATGCGTACTCTCCAAGCAGTTGACCCGGTGTTCGAACGGATATATGAGCAAAAAGGGTCAAAGAGGGGTTCCGCGGGCTGTGAGGAGAACCTGCTGATCGATAGATGTATCACGCAGGACTCCGTGCAGTATAAGCGGAATCTTTCTATGGCCTGGATGAACTATCGCAAGGCATTCGATACAACGTCACATGAGTTGTTGTTGTACTTACTCGAGTGCCTTGCGGTACCCGATCAAATAGTGAGATGCATCGAACAACTGATGCTTCACTATAACGTCCAAACATAGCCGGTCATCATAAGGAGAGGTATATTCCAAGGAGATTCCCCGAGCCCCCTTCTTTTCTGCATCTCACTGAAGCCATTGTCCTTTGCGCTCGAAGGCATCCCAATGAACACAGATATGTGTAAGTCTTGTATCTATTATATAACACCGGTAACATAGGAGGTCTCAGACATGTCATTCGTATAGTTCAGGTACTTCCCATTTACCACGCGATGTCCGCCTCAACTGATGTAACATACACGTATCGGAATAAAAAATGAAACATGATTTCAGCATTCAGTGTTATGGAATTGGTTTCCTGTAGACCTTGTGGGTGCAAGAGTTATTGGTTTTTGTGATGAGGACATCTAAGAATGGAAGGGAGTTACCTTAACGCAAACTCTCACCATCATCCAGCACAAAGCAATTCCGTTGTAAATTCCCTCAGCCACAGATCTATCATCCTCACAGAGCTCCATAACAAACCACAGGATTTGGCCCAACTCAAATCAGCCCTTCTTCAAAATGGATTCACAGACCATCAAATTGACTGATCCATCCGCCGCCATCAAATTTCTCCTTCCATTCCCAGAGAACGAGCAGACAACAACGTTTCACAAAAAGCTTTCCTCCCCTACATTGAAGGTGTTACCGACGAAATTAGCTGAATTCTCAAAAAACAGGACATAAAAACGATTTTTACCGCCAACAATAAAATCTCCACATTCCTCCGCTTCCCCAAAGACAAAATTGTCAACGAATCACAGGGTATATATGAAATACCATGTTCTCTTTGTCATAGAACATATGTAGGCCAGACCAACAGACGTGTGACAAGTAGAGTATACGAACATCAACTTGCTGTCCAAAAATCAGACCCATCTTCAGCTCTGTCCAAACATCATCAAGAGAAAATGTTTATGACATATTTCTTGGAAGGAACGATTTGCACGAAAAGAATAATTTCATTACTTGTCTATGTTTCAGGCATGAAACATATAATATATTTTTTCATTCCACTGTTATCTGTTTGATTCGTTTCACTGATCTTAGCGAGAATGATTCCTGAAACGAACAAATGAATGGCATGTACGCTAACAATTTCATTCATTTAATTCATGAGGTATGATACTTCATTAAATGAAATATGTTGTACCAAATCTTATACATTGAAAAATGAAAATGTTAGCATACGTGCCATTTATTTGTATTAATTTTTGTCACATAGGTCCTGTTTCATGAATCAACGCTTTTGGTTCCTCAATACCCAGGTAAAATGAAATAAATTGCAATAAATCATATATTTTCTGTTAATAACAAACATATTTCGAAACCAAAACATATTCCATTAATTGCCTTTAATGGTTCTCCCTTGCAAACCTCTGCTTTGACTGCCGCAACCATTCACTCACTATATTCTCGAACTCTTCCAGCGAATGAGGGCAGTTGTCTGCTACAGCAGCTGAAATTATTAATTCAATGTTACACCAATTGAATTGACTGGGCGAAACTGAAAACCCACATCAATCAAAAATATCATAGTTTTCTATACAAAATTCTGACAATTGGTTTACAGAATGGCAAAATGTATTTCGCTAATGAAATCTTTCTCGAGCAGGATAAATTCATTCTGCACGTGTTTCCCTATACCATAGTCAAAATATCTGACATTCTGTAAAAAAATATAACTAGGTGCTGTAAGTTGAACAAACTCTGAAATCATATTTCATTGTGTTAATATTCATTATTACAGATAGTAGGCCTATTTGATGTTTAATGTGTTGAGATTCAATTTCAGATTGAATAGGTCAGGATATAGGTAAACATTGTTTTCAATAGGTGAGCAAACTATATTGGTTTCATTTTCTGACCAATAATTCATAGATCTACTTGCATTTTTTAGCTAATAATTCATGAATCAACTTGAGACTGCTTGTTGGACTGCTCCCTTTCAGAAATTCATTTGGTGAAAAAGGCGGTGTGTGTGTGTCAAAAATGAGTGAAGAGTATTTTCCAAAAGGAAAGGTGCACAGAGCAAAAAAACAGACATTCAAGAATAAATGCAAATGATTCAGACGATTTAGAATGGGAAATTATGGTTAATCAGTTGTAATAATATTTTGAAACTCAATTGATGTATCTTGATAATTTTTGATGATTTCAGATATAATAACAATGACAACATTTCCTGAAAATATAAGAAGGATGGAATTGAATGAATCTGGTATGTTTTCATTGTCCATATTTTCTTTGGGGAGGGCAATATATTGTTGTGTCCATAAATATGTTGTATCTCCACTAAAAATAAAAAGTAAAACAGATTCAATTCAAATTATATGTCCTAAGGGCAAAATGGTATATTTGCTATTAATTGTAAAAAGATTGGATAGCAAAAATCAACTGAATCACTGTTGTACTGTTTCATACATTCATTTTATAGCATTTCAATATATTACTCCCTCAAAAAGAATATATGGACAATGAAAACATAAGTTTCATTCAACTACATTCTTCTTGAATTTTCAGGAAATGTTTTGATGAATACCAATGATTTCTTCTTCTGAATCGTCAGAATCATTTTCATCTTTGTGCTTGAATGTATGTTTTTTTAGCTGTGCCTCCTTTCTCTTCGAAAATACTGTTCATCTTATTCTGACATACACACTGCCTTTTTCCTAGCAGTACTCCTCGCAGTGCTTTAAGATTCTGAAATAATGATCTGTTTTATATTTATTCGGAATCAATGGCAATATCCTAAAAAAATCTGAAAGGAAAGAGTACTTAAACATTCGAAAACCAGGAATATTTTCTATAGTCCAACAACAAGCAACATCAATTAGATCTAGGAATCATTTGTCAAAAAATCAAACCAATATCGTTGGCTCAAATATTTCAACCAGCTGAACTTGAATCTAAAGACAAAATGATGCACTCTCTATTTGTTCGAATGTTCTGACCCAGTGAAGTCATAAAAGAGAGTCGAAAAGAGATATATTATCTTCCATTTTGTACCAAAAACTATTAAGAGACACAAAATCCTGTATACAGCACCATTTGACTTTTTTTATATTAGTGGCCCCTTAAATTTTATTGCTATCCCCGAGATGTCTTTTATCAATAAAATGCACCTTTGTTTCTCAAATACAGATGTGTCCAACGGTAATGGTGGTATGTATGATAAATTAAATGAGGTTTAACAGTGACATAGTGAATATCATCATGTATCTCAATTATTTTATTCGAAACAGGAGGCAGAACATTACCCTCAATTGATATTAAAAAGGTCATAGCTGCTTTCAATCGAAAAGACAGCACTGTGTTTGACTACAGATTGGTGTTCACCAGGTACAAATAAAAAGTTGGTTTGAAAATGTTCGATAACTGATAATTCAGCATTCCAAACACTTCATAAAGCTAATAGTTCGAAATGCATGCCCTCTTGAAACAATAATTTCTAGGGAGCCTAGTAGTTGAGAAGAACTGTACAGATAATGTTACCCATAATGAATCATGACTTAGTGTAGATGTAATGAAAGAAACACAACACCTAAGACACTTACCACGAAAACACTCTAACCTGAGACGTATTCTGAGAAAGCTCTCTATTCGCTGATGATGAAGACTATGGTTTATCACTCGAGGGATCCAGAGCATATCACTTTGCAAGTTCACGACGTTTCTGCAATCTGCTTAGTTCATAGAAGTATTATTTCCAGACATTTTTCGCACTAAATAAACTCAAACTCATATGCAGAACACCATCTCACAATTCAGCACAATTACTGATATCAAGATGATATAGTTTTAAAATGTGCTCGAATTCTGGTGGTTCTTGAATTTCTATCAAAGTTTCCTGAACACAAACATGATACACCTCAAAAGCAAATATCTTGGCCTGAGCGCTTGAGTCAGTCTGACAGATCACAGTCTTCTTTCACCTGTCGTTAACTGGAAAAGAATGTTTCGTGACATGGAAAAAGTTGTTTTCCCGAAAATTTTAGAGTAACTTTCATTGTGTAACTTATATATTCGGTACATATCTGTTTCATATCGTGATCAATGTGCAATGTTCATCTATATGTACGAATTTTTAACCCATACATATGTCATAAAACGAACAAAGTTGTTGCAATGAAACTATCCAGCACAGTAACAAATTCAGCTCTCTCATATTTCCGATATTTATATAGTAATATGCCATTTGAGAGGTACAGGTAGGTTTTGAATTATATGTCAGAAATATACTAAACGGAGATCATGAAAATGTCTCAAATTTGTTTCGATGAACTCCAAATGGTATGTGGCAGACATATGTGTGTTCAATGTGATGAGGTCACCCATCTCTTTTATCTTTTAGATGACCTCAAGCTCTATGCCTCTGGAGAAAGGGACCTACAGCAGTCCATCAGGGTGGTGCAGGAGTTCACGCATGCTGTCGGTATGGAATTCGGGATTGACAAATGTGCACTGGTTCATCTGAAAAGAGGACGATGCGAAGATTTCGCTGAGGATGCCCAACACGTAGACGGAAGCATTCTACATCATTCGAATGCCGGAGAGACATACACCTATTTGGGTGTGGAACAACGGCACACCCGAGAGGTAGACTCAGTAAAAAATCCTCTCCGTGGCAAGTATAGTCAGAAACTACAACAAATCTGGTCCTCATTTTTGCCATTCTGATCCTACTCTACTCGTTCGGAGTAATCAAATGGACTCAGGAAGAGTTGCGGCAACTTGACGTAAAAACTCGCAAAATGATACCATATGCACAGAAGCATGCATCCCAAATCGTCCGTTCTACGGTTAAATCTCCTTCGACAACGAGGTGGCCGTGGACTTCTGAGTTTGGAGTGTCTCCACAACAGAATGGTACTGGATGGAGCCTATAGAATCATCAGGATTTCGGATCCCCTACACTGCATGGTCCGAGATCATGAACATACAGGAATCGGAGCCTTTTTATTCAAGGCAGTAAGGCGCGCTGCTGATAAACTTGGTGTCTTCGACATAGAGCGGATAAACCAACTCTCTGTCACCGACTTGGTGCCAGCACGGAAAAAAGCTCACATCAAGGCTGCAGAAAATGCTGAAATGCTGCAGCTGCATACAGACAAACAAGCCCATGCATGGAGTCTTCTTCAAGAACATCGAGAACCATGGCTTGTCTGTTAAGCTGACATTTGCCTTCCTCAGGTCAGGTGAGCTTCAGTCGGAGACTGAAGGGTTCATCATGGAGTGCCAAGATGGTGTATTCAACACCCTTGTCTACCGGAGCCGCGTGATGGGTATAGAGGTCTGTGATACTAGATGCAGGGTCTGCCAACAGGCGCCCGAGACTTTGATGCATTTGTGGTCATCTTGTGCGGTTTATGCGATCTCAGCCTATATCCATCGCCATAACGCGGCCTTACGAGTGCTATATTATTTTCTTCGGCACTCGTATGAAATAGACATGTCACCGGTACTGCCTTACGCGCCAGGGAGTTGTGGAGAATAAAAGGTGTAGAATTTCTTGGAACTCTTCATTCCCCACCTTCAGGCAAATACAAGCCAATGAGCCTGATATAGTCCTCTTCAACCACCGAAGTAAGACGATATTCGTTATTGAGTTTTTTGCCCCTGCCAGCCGCATGCAGAAGGCTGTGATTCCCGGTTCGTTGCGTCTGCTCGGGACTCACGATTCTCACGATTATTATTATTATTTCATATTTAATATCAAAATTTTTTTGGCACAATATTATTTTTCTTCGATCAATAAAACCTCCAATTCTATCCTTTGGCGATAATCAGTTTCAACCCTTCCATCTGGATTTGATTGCCTTATTTGCATTTTAATAATGTTTTTTTTTTGCAACATGTTTCGATAGAGTTAATATCATAGACATTATAGACAATTGAATTCCGAACCAATACCACTCAACGAGGATCATTGTGAACAACTTTCGCAGAAATCATTGGATATGATCATGTATCTCAGATTGGATGTCGTCGAACAAAAGTGCATTCTTATAAAAAATCAGTGCTCCGATCGATTTCCCACACGAGTACTTTCATTCAGGAATTGCCTAAGTCACCTGATTTTGCAAAAAAATATTGAAAAAAATCTGTCATTCCAAAGTTATGGGGGGTCCGTAATAAACTATTAGTACTTTTGTATCCTTATTTTGTAAGAAAAGTGGATTCTGGATATGACAAGTTCATTGACTTGTTTACAATTAACAAAATCCTAAGTTGATCTTAAATCAAGCTATAACATTCACATACAGAATGTTCAATTGATATACATATATAACATATACCTTTTGCAACAAGTTTCATAAAAAATACTAACTATATAAACAAGATTCAAAAACAAATGAATGTAAGTAAAATGATTGGTACCAGGTGAAGTGGGTATGTTCTTTAATTTTTCTTCCATATCTAGTGACACACTCGGTACTGCAGTTATCAGAACTTTTCTTTTTCCCAGATCCTTCTGATCCTTTGCTATGTTCCTTATGTAGGTCTTCATTCTCACATTCTGTGTTGTTATTGTTAGGTATTGAAGGTATTGCTTGGTGAGAACATGAAAGTAATTGAATATCAAAAGTTGAAATATGTTGACTCACACTAGACTGACAATTTTTATCAAATTCATTCAATCGTACTGAAGAGGGACATTTGTCTAGTTTAATATGTTTTCTGTTCCGACGGTATTGCACCCCATCAGGCGTTTGAATTAAATAAGGTCTATATTTCAGACTTTTCTTTATCATAGCTGAAACCCATGCTGAAGAAGGAGTTTTCTTGAGCAAGACACATTGACCTTCTTTCAATGAGGTTTCAATTAGGTTAAATATCATGATATTTTTTCATGTATTCGTTACTCTTCCGAATACCCTTACTATATTCTTTGAAATATATAACTTTGGGTTTTAACTCTTTGCTCAAAATTGGTAGATTGCATCTCAGATTTCTAGACAGTGAGAGTTGAGAAGGAGAAGGAATATTGTTTTTTATCCGTAGTTCTGTAGTGCAACAATGCTAAGTAAGTATCACTATTTGTTTCAGAGCATTTTCTAAAAAAATTTTTACAATTTTGACTGAGCCCTCAGATTGTTCATTGAATTTGGTGTAGTAGGGACTTGTTAAAATATGTTCCACATCCCATTCTTTCATGAAATGTTTGAATTCTACAGAATTGAATGGAGGTCCTCCATCACTGATTAGATATAAAGGTATTCCATGCCTTGCAAAAATCTATTTTAGTTTCATTTTGACTCGTTGGGAGCAATAACCTTGTCTCATCAAACCTATTTTTATATATTTTGAATAATAATCAGTGACAATGAGATAGGTTGAATTATTGAAGTTCAAAAATTCAATCCCATCACGCTCCTATGGATTATTTGATATTGCATGATTTTGTAGAGGTTGATCATTATTCATTGGTGAATATTTAGCACAGGTTGAACACTGTTCAACCAAATTTTTTATATCTGCATTGATATTCGGCCGATACATGATATTTCTGACAAATTTACACATTTATTCATACTTTGATGACTTTCTTGTACTTTGTTCAACATTTCAGATCTGAAACTAACAGGAATAATTATTCTATGACCTCTGAAGATAAGATCGTTAATACAATGTATTCCTCCTTGTGAACTTCAGTACGGTATCACGATGTTTTCCACTTTATTTTTACTGAGAGGCCACCCACTTTGACAATATTTTTTCAAAGTTTGTAAAGACTCATCGCATTAACTAGAGTGACTTATCTTTTCCAATTGTGGCTGTGATACTGCAAGATTTGATATTAACATATTGACATGCATTAACCTCTGTTTCCATATCTGTGACTTCTGTATCTGTCAAAGGTGCTCTAGACAAAGTATCTGGTATAAACCACCAACATAGTGAACATCTAAATGGTAAGATTGTAACATCATCATCATTCGTTGAAGTCTAACAGGAACACCATGAAGTGGTTTTTATAACAAATAAATTAAAGGCTTGTGGTCACTATGAACTTCCTCTACTCGACCATAAATGAATTGATGGAATTTTTGGACGAATTTTTGATGAAACACCCCAAATAATTGACCCCCCTTGATCATTGAAAAAGTGACCTAAATATTTCATTTCTGTCAAACCAGACTCACATTTTTCTTTATTGAACTTTGAATTTACTTCTCGAGCCCTTTTGAAAACATTTTCTAATCTGTCATCATTTATTTTACGATTTTCACCAAATACAAGAATATCATCTGCAAAGACCAATACACCTGGCAGATCGCAGAAAATTTCTACCATTATTCGATTAAAGATTTCTGGAGCTGAATTGATACTGTACGGCAATCTCAGCAATTTGTATCTACCAGATAGTGTATGAAAAGTGCAGAGATCTGAACTAGCTTCATCAAGTTTCAACATCCAAAAACCCGAAAACCTATCTTAATGAGAAAAGAATTTTGCTCCATTTGATTTGTAACGTATTTCTTCTATACATATCATGAGAAAGTGAGAACGTAAAATAGCTTCATTCTTTCTTGAATCCAGACAGATTCTCAATTGAGAGTTACGTTTCAAAACATTTACAATAGAGTTGATCCACTGGGTCGGTTTTGTGACTTTTTCTCTTACCTGCATGTTCTCCATTCTACTCAACTCCATTTTCAATTCGTCATACAACTGAAATGGTACGTTCCTTGAAGCATCTATTTTCGGCTCTATATCTGAACGAATTTACTGATGACAAACATGAGGAAGACAGCCAAGACCTTGAAAAATATCATTGAATTTGTTCATTCAATCACCAATACTATTCTCAATATTCAACTTGAATACTTTTTTATTACACCTGTATTCTGAATTGTTGAAATTCCTAGAAGTGTGGAACATTCCATATCAACTATAACAAATGTTATATCAATTCTATCATTATCATTATAGAAACATGCGAGTTTACATTTTCCAATAACAGGTATTTTTGTTCCACTGAATCATGTAATACTGACATGTGTTCTTTCAATCAATGACATAGGTAATTTGAGTGATTTGAAAGTTTTGATTTACATTACATCTGTGTCTGCACCTGTATCCAGAACACACTGTATATTTGAATTATTGACAATTGAATTCAAGTACCAATTATTACTTGACATATGTCTAGACGATTCTATACTTCCTACGAAAAAATTATCATTTTCATCATTTGTATTAATATTATGTACTGAATTTATATTTTTGAAACACATCTGAGAATAATGATTGAATTTATTACAGGACCTGCATTTGACACCCTGAGCTGGACATCGATATTTAGGTATTTTTCAAAAACAATGTTTATTCATTAATATTTTTTTACAAATTTCACAGCAAACAAAGTTCTCTAATCTGTGTTTAGAACACTGGCCTCGAGAACAACCAACTTAATTATTACAAGTGCGAACACCAATACAAACCTTTAACAATTCGAGTGACTTTTAAGTGATTTTACAAAATTTTTCGATGACTGCACATTTTTAACACTATGTGGTAAATCATTATAGCATTTGAATGCATCAGTGACGGGGTTATTTAAACCTATGTTGGTTCTTGTAGGGACCTGGTACAAATTATTGTGTGACCTCGTTTCATATCCATGCACATCATGTGTAACCAAAATTTTAGTATTAAATTTTTGTTGGTTATTCAGAATTTTAAAAATTAATTTACGCTGTTCTAATTCTAACAACTTTTCTAGTTTGATAACGTTCAATTCTGTGTACATATTACTCGTATTAGCAAGTCGGTCATAGTTCAACAAGACTCTCAATATTTGATTTTGTAAAACTTTTGCCTTATGAAACTCAGTTTTACTACACATACCCCAAATTGGTAACATATATCTGAAGTGTGTCAAAAAAATGCATTGTAAATCTTTTTTTCACTTTTTGTAGTTAGATAATCTCTACCTCGGTATAAAGCAACTATCATCGATGTAGTTTTATCCAAAATTTTTTCAATGTGACTAGACCAATTGAAGTTCTCATCCATAATCAATCCCAGGTATTTGATGCACGATACTTTTTCTATATCAATATCATTTATTCTTATGCAAAGGTTTTCTTTTACTACTATATTTTTTTGTTTGAAAATTTGATATTTTGTTTCATCGATGTTGATTTTTAATTTATTAGAATACAACCATTTACAGTAAAGAGCGAGATCTAGATTTATTTCATCCGTTAAAGCCTGTTCGCTAGTTCCTTCATAGAGAAGAACTGTGTCGTCGGCAAAAGCAAAATACCTTGCATTGAGATTGGCACACTTAAGATTCAGCACATACAGACTGTACAACAGTGGTCCCAAGACAGACCCCTGGGGGACACCATAGTCACTGGTTAACCACTCACTATTAGTTTTCCAATATTTTCACATATTGTTTTCTATTAAGCAAATAGGTTTCAATTAATTTATACATAGTTCCCCTAAATCCCATATACTGTAACTTATTAAATATTATATTTATATCTACCACATCAAATGATTTTCTCAAGTCTATAAACATTGCTATAACCACATGCTATTCATCCAAAGCCCTTGAGATATAATTTACTCTGTCTACTGCAGCTGCAAGCGTATTACTATTCCTAATGAACCCATACTGGTAACTGTCAGTCAAATCATTTTAATTCAAAAATAACATCATTATTTTCTTGATGATCTTTTCAACAATTTTAGACAAAACACTAATCACAGATATCGGCCTATAGTTATTCATGGAGTCTTTATCACCTGCTTTATATATTGGGGTGATTTTACTGATTTTCAGTTCATCTGAAAATCTTCCAGTTATAATTACATTGTTGATAAATTTTACCAATATTTTCAGAATATATGGTCTGAGGTTGAGTAAATCTCTGACTGAAATGCCATCATGGCCTGGTGCTGAATTTATCTTTAATTCCAGTATGATTTCATTCACTTCTTGTTCATCAGTAGGGTCTACTGAACAGTGTTTTGTATATAGACTTCCTTTTTTTTCAATATTTGCACCTGTTGATCTGATTTCATTTTCTAATTCTTTCGAAATAGAACTACCAACATTAGAATTTGACCACATCTTCCACATCCCGACTGTTCTGGGTTCTGCCAATCATTATTCTGTCCACTCAAGGATCTTTGTTTATTTCTCTTACTCCATCTTGATTTACTTCGTGACCTGGACCGACGATTCTTATCGTAATGGTGTTTTCCAATGTTCCGTTTGCTGAAACCCATGACTTGCGTATTCGAACTACTAACACTGCTACTCAACTGAATTGCATTCTCTTGGGAGAGGATCTCAGCTTTTGATATATTTATCATCTTATCCATAGTAAGGTCCGCTTCTTGTAAAAGTCTTTGTCTAA
The DNA here is from genome assembly GCA_032362365.1 of Zygogramma bicolorata. Taxonomy (NCBI): domain Eukaryota; kingdom Metazoa; phylum Arthropoda; class Insecta; order Coleoptera; family Chrysomelidae; genus Zygogramma; species Zygogramma bicolorata. The sequence goes on from JAVJAQ010005038.1 coordinate 293,934, forward strand.
TATGTTGCTATTTATAATGTAGGTTACATATGAATATATCTTGGTGGTCTCGGTAGTGTAGTGGTTAGCATATCTGCCTATCAAGCGGAAGGCCGGGGTTCGAATCCTCGCCGGGCCACCGTTCTGGGTAATCGCACGTTAAAAGGTAAGGCCTCGTTGATCCATTGCTCGCACAAGTTTCGACTTCTGAGGGTTGGCGTTCGTCAACTGGTTAACGAAAACGAACAATTTTAGAACAACAATCTTCACCATCTCAACGTGTCGAATTCACAAGAATGGCTTTTATTTTGAAGACTTGATGAGAATGTATCAATATCTTCATCTGCTCTTTGTCTTCAAAGTGAAAAATGCGTGACGTTCTATCGTTAAATTTTTCTTCGGAATAAAGTAGTCATTGAATTTGCCATAAAGAGTTTTCAGTTCGACATTCTCACTATCCAAGTTGAATGAATTGTGAATATCCAATCCTTTCGTTGCTCACTTTACTTATCATAATTTGATGCTGTCATATATAATTTGAAACTCTGTAGCTATATGCTCCATGCTGTTACTGGATTTCCTCCATCACTGAAGTCGAAATGATTCACCCAACTGATCCAACTTGAACAATTTGTCTAGAGTTACTTTCAGTCATATTTAATACTTTTTATACTTCTGACACCATTTTGTATACTTATTTTGGAAGTAAAAGTGGATTCTGGATATGACAAGTTTATAACAATTAACAAAATCCAAAATCACCCGTATCCTAAGTTGATCTAACATCAAGCTGTAACATTAACATACAGATTGCTTATTTGATATACATATATAACAAGTACAACCATCCAAATTAAAACATATTTCACTTATTGTCGCGATGAATTTTTGACCCAACGAATTTATTGAAAAATACTATATTCAAAGTAATCGATATATCATTCTCACCAGAGAAAGTTTTTATATTGAAGGGTTGATTGAATCGAACTGGTCTATAGTTGATGGAGATTGATATAATCAATTGAAATCACAGTTTCCTGAACGATTCTAACTGACAATGGGTTTACGAAACAGCGACAGGAAGGCGAGGGATCTGATTGAGCAATGCCGTTTGACCAATGACACTGTAGGAGTTTATATCAGTTATTGAACCCAAGGCCGTACCCAGGGGGGGTCAGAGGGGTTGGAACCCCCCGAAATTTTTCAAAAAATAAGATTATTCAAACGCATTACTCAAGTTATAATTGTTCTTTTTCTTCTTCACAGGTGAATAAGGAAGAGTTCAAACCAATTTCCAGTAAAAAATGTACGTAAATAATTTGTCGAATTTATTATAATTTTACTAACCTATTTTCCTATCATTTCACGATAGGTAGCAGCACGAAAAAAAGACCGCCATTCGCTTTCGCAAGTCTTTGTAACTCTGACTACTTTCGGAAAAGATTTCGTTTTATATATTGGCAGTACAGTACTGGGGGCTTACTCCGAAACTGGACGAATGATCAATGAACGAGAAAATAGACGTTGAATCTTCGAAACTTTATGAAAAGATGGTTGATCTAGAACTAGTACGTAGTGAGTACTCACTGAGGAAATTGTTTTGGAAAAAACAAATGGAACTCGACAAGCCTCCTTGTGGCATTGATGCATTGAGCCAATGTAATAGGGGACTTTTTCCTGATATATTCACCCTCCTGAAAATATTTGCTTCTTTGCCAGTGACCACTGTAACTGCTGAGAGGACCTTCTCCACTCTCAAGCGATTGAAGACGTACTTGAGAAATTCGTGTGGACAAGACAGACTAAGCGGACTGGTTCTTATGTCGGTTCATAGAAGCCATAAAATCTCAGCAGACAAAGTGATCGACGAATTCGCAAGAAAAGAGAACAGAAGAATGGATTTTGTTTTGTAATGTAACTGATATTGTCTACAGACGTAATTTTGTACTGTATTGTACTAAACAGTGTTGAGTCTATTTGCATTGTCAATCTTTTTTGTTGTGATTATTAATGTATTTAATGTATTTATTATCTCATGTCGTCCTAACTTCCGTTAATGAAGCTTGAAATGGCGTGAAAATGGGATATTCGACAATTAGTTTCAACGTTCTTTTGGTGCCACAACCCCCCCCCCCCCGAAAACTGTTTCTGGGTACGGCCTTGATTGAACCCAATTGTAAGGGAATATACCAGTGACCCGGAGAAGAAACAGGCTGTAGAAGTTAGTATTGTGATTCGGCTGGTCAAACCGTACGGGAAAAAAATTCAAAGTTGTATTCATATCTCCTGTCCCTTAATTAATGCGGTGTTCTCCGAACATTACAGGGCTTCCCTTTTGGGTACATTTGCATACAAAATACGGAGTTTGCAAAACTCCTTCAAATTTCCTTCAGGTCATGTACCATCAATGTATAAGAACAAAATCTGCCAGGAAGGAGAGGAAGTATTAGTCTGATAATATCGTGCATTAGCATCATCGATATAATATATTTTTTTTCCTTTACAAACACTTCGACAAGTCAACTCATTTCAGTGGCATATGTCTGGTAGTCACCTGGGATGATTTATGTATAAACAGTACCATCAAAGTTACCAGATGATGTATCTGGTTAAATTCACTAGGTTATACCATGTTACTTCATGTCGAGCTCTGTTGATAGCTTGTTTGATTTTTAGCAATTCCCAATTATAATGTTTATCGACACAACACCTGTTTCAGTTATATAGTTTATTCTTTCTACAAAATGCCAGTGAAGATCCAAAAAATCTAAAGATTATGTACGAGAAACTTTCAAGTTCTCGCAGTAGTTTCGATTTATCTTTCAAAAATTCAAATTTTCTCCGAATATTCGAATCAGCCTGCAATAATATTTCACCAAGAAATATCCCATAAATCTTTGTCAACATGTCCTTGATGATTATCGACATCCAACGGTCGTTTAACTATGCATCGACATGAAGAAAAAGTGACTCACGTGGATACTCCGTTCGAGAATGTTCCACTTCTATGGAAAAACATTATAAGATCGTCATTTGCGTATTTGACAAATAACCCTCCTATCGCTTCTTTAAAGCGTTCCATCGGCGCATCAGTAAATCATCTGGATGACATAATCACCGAGAGCAAACATAAAACTTCACTTCAGGGAGAGAATTATTGTTTTTCATCATAATCATTAGTGAGATTACACTTTTCATTGAATCGTTTTTTGGTAAGATGCTCATTTCATCGATTGGCCTGATAGATTCCTCATCAGAGGATGAAAATTATTCATTGGTTTGTATCAGCGTTCTACGATTCGAGATAATTGGAGATTGCATTCCTGAACCCAATGCGGAATAGAATTATAAGAATTTCCCATCCAAATTTCCGGAATGAATGTTTGACTGATTACAGGAATATATAACTCAAAAACTGCTACTCACGGAAATAATTTAATGAATGATTATTTTATGATGGAACTCATTAACGAACTACGCCTATATGTTTTCTATGAATGAAATTCTTCGCCAATTGATTTATGGATTGATCGGTCAAGCAAATTTTTGCTTGCCATAGAGTCTATGGCATAGACAAAATAGTAAAATTCTTCCATACGAAAGCTATGCAGAGTAGGTTCAGAAAATGTAATGCTAATTTATAATAATTTTCAATGTTCATTTCAGTGAAATCATGGAAAAATAGGAGTTCTTTTTCCAAAAATATATGTTCATTAATTTGCAACGGTTTTTGTGCACATCCCGTGTGAACATCTCATAATTTCAGATCACAACTGCTTTCACGAGGACCTTTTTCTGAAAGATTGATTATAAAAAACTACAGAAAGAAACCAATAGGGATGGTATTCGAATAGTCTCCTGCAGATAAAATTTTTCATTTTTAATATAACTATTCATGAAACTAGCCAAAATAGATCTTTTATGAAATATACCTAGGCTTTGGTGAAGTGAATCTGTCATAAAATAAAGGACGTCCCATGCAAAATAAAATAAAATGTGCCCAACGTCATTTCCATCCTGCCAGATCTTCATAATTTCTCCACTCATACTTTTGACAATAACTATCGAGGTAGTTCTCGGTGGTTCACTCTGTGTATACAGGGTGTTAGTGCATAACTAAAACTTCAGAGTGTGATTCTGCATCATAAATTAATTACATGTTGCTATATAACTTTCATACACAAATGCCTCGTTTTCCGAGATACGGGGTGTAGATCTTCTTCTTAACATCTGCTAAATTAGTTATCCATTATCAATTTTTGTCGATTTTTGTTGGGAATGACTCTATAACAATGGTTTCTTATGTGATAAACTAGTTTATACTTGCCAAGATGCATTATTATGCCTACAGTTTGTTTAAAATTATATATATATATATATATATATATATATATATATATATATATATATATATATATATATATATATATATTATATTTTATTATTCATTATATATAATGAAATTGGGATGAAAATCTGAGATTAAAAAAGATGATGATATAAAAAAATTAAAAATATGGAAAGACACTGAGTGATGTGAATGTTCTTTTGATTATTGTGAAGAACAATTAACAATGATGATAGAAACAACTATTTCATTCAGGCATTCGACTGGTCAAATTGAAGAAGGCAGTATTTAATCCATCTATATCACTTCTAGTATTTATATTTGAGATTTCGAATCATTTTACTTAAAAGTCTTTTAGAAAGATATGGTTGAACATTAACTTCAAGCCTAATAATGCATCGTATAAAGTAGTTTATTACATGAGAAATCATTGTTACAGAGCCCTGAGGATGACCTGAATTGAATTCGAAACGTTGGCAAGATAATAAAAAGTTTTTCTTTGGCTTCTTCTTAACAAATGAATATGTAAGAATTGCTCTGAATTCGGTCGAGATATTCAAATGAAATATGGTGGGTTTTATAAGTATTCATTGCGCATTTGTTGACAGACAATCAAGAAATTCATGTTCAGCATTAACACGGGAAATGATCTCATTGTTCGCTAGTCTTTTCCAACGTTTGCGCCAAAATGGTCCAATTAAAAAAAACGCTATCTGAGGGCTCTTTCGAAAAATATCAATTGTGCAACTGAAAGTGGAGCTCTCGAATTTCTCAAAATATTGAATCGTCCGTCTGAAAAAAAAACTGTTAGTTTGTCGCATAATTTTGATGAATAAATTGAATGCCAATCTTTCTTCAAATAAGAGAAAAGATCGTTTGGTAGTCAAAGGTTTCCTGAATGCCCTATAAATGACTATCAAGAAACATTCGCACCAGTTGTATGTATCAGTTTTGTAAGAGCTCTGATATCTTACGTTATTCAGAACAAAATGTTGATTCACCAACTCGATGTTGAAACGGCTCTTCTCCACGGCGATTTTGAAGGATCAATTTTCATGGAGCTTCCAAGAAATGTTGAAAAAATGATTTACTACACAAAAATATGAAAGAAATACGTGAAAAGGCAGAGAAAATGCTCAGTTGCTTGAAATCCCAAGAAAAATTATGTTCACCCGAAGAAGCACCTTATGGATTCAAACAAGTCTGTCGACAATGGTATGAAAAGTTACATGATATGCTTCTCATCATGTAAGAAGAAAGACATTTGGATCTGCTGCCTGCATATATAAGAGCGAAAGGGACAAAGAAATCTCAATTTTGACTATATGTTGATCATGTGTTGACGTCATCCTCTTGAGCCTTAGTGAGACTTCTCTGAATGAAATGAAGAATGAATTGAAACAATGTCTAATGATCAAAGATATGTGCCCCATTCGTTATTGCCTAGGAATTGAATTCATTAAGACACCAGACGAAACAATGGGAATTTGTCATAGACATTTGGTACGCAAGACTGCAAAACTGTACTCCATTAGAATTTGGTATACACTTCCAATGGCCTGCTGCGGTAAAATTAAAAAGTTTCCGTACCGATGGTTAACTTATGCCGTGAAGTATTCGAGCCAGTTCAAGTCCAACAACGACAAAAATCATAGGGAAGCAGCGAAGAAAATAGTGCAATATCTCCAGAGAACAATCATCTAGAACTTCGGCTCAAAATGAATAAGGGACGTCTTGGAGTTTGTGCATATGCAGATTGGGGTGGTGATGTGATAGATCTTCGATACATTTCCAGTTATGTTTTTCCGTGGCATAAAAAGCTGTGAGTGATTGAACGGGGAGAAACAGGATCGTTGCACTTTCAAGCACAGAAGCAGAATATATGCTTCAAGAGAGACCATTCACTTTGCAAAACTCTTGAACGTTGATGAAACGTGGATGAAAGGTGAATTATCAAGCACATAACATGTTGAAAATAGAGAGATTAAAAACTTTGAAAATGGTACAAAAATTTAAATAATTCAAATAATAATTATTAAATATTAAATGGAACATTGGTAGCCTTGGACTGATATACAGACTGATTCATCTAGTATCTAGACTGCATAATAAGTTTTTCAGCTTTTAGGATGGAAAAATGTGACTGACATATCTGAAGTGATTTCGAAAATAATAATTAATTATAATTTGTTAACCCTTATTTTCGTGGTGAACATTGTTTGAACAACAGTATAAAGCGTATTATAATAAATTTTTCATGTAAATTCACACTATTGAATTTTCGAATATTTGGAATTCATTGGATGTTTCGTTAAAAAAAAAGTTTGATACACAACACTTTTATGAGACGTACTGTTTCATTGTAAAGAGTTTCAAAATATTCAGTTCTCCATCTTACATCTAGTATCAATCACTCTTTTTTTCACCTGCAGCATTTTTCGCAACACTATTGAATCGTCCAAGATGCATAAGATTATTGTTTTGATTTTTGGATGGATTCACTTTCACCTTTGTTATAAATCATTATTTATAATCATTGTCTTTTACGTTTTGGATGTATTTTGTTATTAAGAGTTGAACACAATATGAAAATATTCAACAAATACTCTATGAACGTAATCTTCCTGTATAAATAATTATTTTTTTGACAGCATTTCATGCAAGGGTGTAGAACAAAGATTGGAAAGCTTTCGAAGCTCTTCTGAGGAATATGAGTTTTCGAATATTGAACTACGAACGCCAACCTTTCCAGATGGAGATGAAGACTCAGTTCTTGAGTTCAATAAATAAACTCAACTTTCATGATATTAATGATTTCAATTCATAATTTATTTTCAGAATCATCTACGAAGTCTCTGTTCGATGCATTCAGCAGTCCTGAAAGCGAGCCAAAATTGGAAAAAATGGAAAAATATGGATATTGGGGAGATTGCTAAAGGGGTGGAAAACATTTTTACGCTTAAAGAACAAATGTTATTCTTGTTGAATAACATATCAAGCTTACTTGAACTGACTAAATGACTTTTTGCTATCAATCAACTTTCTCTCACCCTATAAACGAAATTCATTGAATGTACTATATTTCGAACATTGGAAATGTTCATAGAGCGTTACGTGGTGATAATAATGAAAGTTGATTCGTAGTAGGAATAGAAACATTCCTTCATTCCAGATAAGTGAACCTTTTAGTTACGTTCAAAATGGGTGGTAATATCGAATTGACGATACTAATAATCGTCGTTGATTCAACCTAGAATATCAACGTTACTCAAATACTGAAATACTACATTTAATTTCAGTGATATTATAGTACCACTCTCTACGTTTAGAATTCGTATTTTAGCAATGTTACTTCGAAATCAGAATACATCGTTATATCGAAGTTGATTGAGAACGTTGAAAAAAAGTTGAGAAACCGTTACAATGTATGCGTTGGAACCGAAATATAACGTTATATTTCAGTAGAATTTACATTACAAAAAGTATGTTCGCAACGTGTGTATGGGTAACGTTACTACAGAACCAAAATTGCCGTACGAAATTTTGCCATTTTTTCAACGATGGATGGTAGGAATGGTAGTAGCGTTACTTGAAAAATCCAGTGTTTTTTTCCACGTATCTGTGTTGATTGGGAAGACACAAAATTCCGACTGACTCAATAAATTTCAGACGAATGCAAGAATCCGACGTTGTGGAAACGCAATATTTCAGTTCAGTCAACTGAAGTTAACGGTCGCAACAGCCCGTTCGAATAATTGAAAAACGCTGATTGAATAAAGACTAGAAAGTTTCGTTAGTTCTGAATTCCTCAGTTGCTCAACACCAGAGTCAAGTCTGTCGGAATACAAACATTCATACCAAGCGAATGCAGACCAATGCAGAAATCCAGTGGAGTCTGCATCATAGTCTTCAAAATCAACTCTGCACGAATGCATCAATCCGACTGGGGTTCATACCAAATAAAATATCGTTGTTCGAATGAACAAGACCAGAAGAATGAAGTGGTCCAGATAAATACATTTCACGAAGTTTTTTCGTTTTCAAATTCAATAACACCATTAATCGCATGAAAAAATCAAATCCAGATCACCGCAAGAATCCAATTGTATGCATAACGAAAGTATTCTCTATATTTCAGATCATGCAACCAAGCTAGATGACTGCAAACTGGAAGAGTCAAGTCCAGATGAAAGCAATTATCCAAGTATCCTTCAGTTTATTGAATAAAGAACATGTTTGAAACTGAATGAATTCAAAAGCTGAAATGATCCAAGTCCAGACGTCTGCAATACCTCAGGCAAACACATGTTAAAAGTCACAAATCACCTTCAGAGGAACACAGCGCAACTAACCCAAACAACTCCTGACATATGAATAGTTCAGCTGAATACATAAAATTCGGAACGAATGTAATAATTCAACTGGATACATAGCATTCACATAAAAAATTAAAAATAAATGACGGTATCAGTCAAGCAGAATATATCAAAATGGCTTGAAAACAATTCAGAGTTTCATCGGATGAAACCCTCAAAATTCATGGAGTTGAGACGCTGAAGATACTTGCGCGAATTCTATTGAATCAAGGATGATTCCATCAAAGTTCAACTGTCAAACGGCATAAAGCCATACTAACGATTTCAAAGCCTCGGCACCCCCTGAGAACTGAACAGTGAAATAATCCACTCTCAGCGTTTTGAAGTCTCGTGAGAGAAGAGTGAAAATTTTTCTTGACGAGATTGACGCATCAGAAGCGTTGAAACCGAGATATAGCAGATCACTGGACTTGGATCATTTCAACTTTTGAATTCGTTCACATTCGAGTATGTACTTTATTCAATGAACTGAAGGATTCTTGGATAATTGTTTTCATCTGGACCTTATTCCTCATCAGAAGTAGAATTTCGGAGGTGCTAATAAGTTTTCCAGTAATTGGTATGCCCAGGGCAATATATCTTCTTCTATCAAGTTTTTGATATTATATATTAACCAGGTTGCATGTGGTTTCGTGACTCTAATCATTCGAACAGAAGCATGACGGTCAAATAATTGATAAATAAATCCATTGTGAAGTTATATCTTCCTCTAAAGATCATTTTCAAGCAACAGCCATACCACGGAAGCCTTTTCGAGTCGTGGTGAAAATCAAGAAGGTTGAAGGAAGAGAACTTCCTGAATGTTACTTTTTTTTCTGTCGCTTGCTCTAAGAACTGATGTCGCAAGTTCATGATCTGATATAAGATCAGCGTTAATTGTTCCACTTTCGATTACAAAATTATTATCAGATATTGAACTTGTATCCAATAATGTGCAAGCTTCAATGCTTCAATATGTATTCTAGTGAATTCATCAATCACGTGTATAAAGTCATAACATTGAAAACACCCCGTTCTCAAATTATTTCTGTGGAAGTCTAGATTCAGATCACCTCAACAAATCAACAACTGGGGCAAACTCATAAGGAATTTTATCCACATCTCCAACAGAGTCTTTCATCGAAATATTATCAGGTGGCCTATAAATGACACCCGATTTCATTTGTTCATCATTGATTTTGAATTCCTTCCACAAGTGTCTACATGCTCTATTGATGAATTCAAAATCAAGTTGTGAGATATGACTTTCGATAATTTTTATATAAACAGCCACTACTTCCCCTCGTCTGTCTTTATCATTCCTTTGAAGATAATATCCCGGAATAGCAGTCACGTCAGGTTACATTTCATCTGATAGACAGCTCTCGGTGATGGCAACAATATCGAGCAGCATGCTGTTCGTGAAAGCGCTATTTTTATCGGTTTCCCTTTGGAGGCGATCGGTGTCTCTGGTCGTGCTGCTGCAAGTGCCGTGCAGGATACTTTTGCTTCCAACAGAACTCAAAGCTAGTCAGGCATTTTCTATGTTGAAAACGAAATCATGGAAAATCGAGCATTGCTCGATCATGCTCTCGCTTCCGACAATTGATTTGAAGTGTAGACCATGTCGTTATCCGATTCGTATAATGAATGAAATGTATTCAGATTCCTTTTCTGATTTATTGGGGTTCGGTTATTCGACTGCTGCATTTGTGTTGTCATGAATTTGTTTATGTTCTGGTGTTTGGTTTTCGGCTTCATCTGTACAAGAATGTTGGCATATTCTCCGTTTTTTACTCACTCTGAACTTCGGCTGACTTTTCCAAAAGACAGAATACAAGCTCATGAAATTATTTTTAAAGATTAAATGACTTACCTGTAAGGAAATTCAATCTTTATTATACGAGTAGCCACGTTCGAATAGACCAATACATTGTAGTCACGCATTCTCGTGCTACTAGCCACTACTATCAACCAACAAAAACATTCCATCGCTTATCAGACTGCCGGCCGTGTCATTACGTTTTTCTGGGAAGCAAGCTCTAAAAATTTGTTTTGATTTGAGGGGTTTGGGAATTTCAATATGTACATACATACACATATATACATATATATATATATATATATATACATATATACATATATACATATACACATCTATACACATACACCTACATGTAGACAGTACACATAGAGGTGTGCGTGGAGATATACATATACACCTATCGGGAGTCAGTTGTGGAGGGCCTGGTCTATTCGAACGTGGCTACTCGTATAATAAAGATTGAATTTCCTTACAGGTAAGTCATTTAATCTTTAATTATACTTCGAGCCACGTTCTCATAGACCAATACATTGTAGATGTTTGAAGGTAAACGAAACAAATTTTTGCATTGGTTAACTATCTTATAATGAGAGTTATATGATTAATAAGTAACCTGTATATAAATGTAAGTCAGTTCAAACATGTATACACATACGTAAATACATAATTATATATATACTCATTTAAATAGAACAAAATAACAAAAATATCAATAGAATCTTCTATTCCTACCATTTTTTTTTTTAATAACAGAATTGAAATCAACTATAGTACTAACAATAAACATTCATAAATGTATGTGTAATGGAATATTATTTATATCTTCCCAATAATACTTCTAGCATACATTGCTTCATCTATCAAGGGTCTATTGTATTGTAGTCTATTGCAGATTTTGTAGACCAACCAGCCATGTTTCTGATAGAATCTAAACTCAGGCCTGCACGAAAGGCTGCTGAAGAGGAAGCATGTCTGACGCTATGACTCATAAATATTGAAGTATCTACTCCCGAACGAAATAAAACTGTCTTTATCCATCTGGATATTGTTCGACAAGATGCCCGTCTGTAGGGAATGTTATGAACAATTCATTGATATCATTTCTAATGTCCCCAGTGTAAGAAATATAGTATTGTAAGGTAGTTGCCACGCATACCTCTGGTCGATCACGAAAAAACGGCAAATTCAAAACTGGTTGAGGAACATCTGGTTTAGAAGTTTTAATGATATCTGTGATGAAAATCTCATATGAGTCTCCCTGAAGTTTAACGTTCGAAAGTTTAATGGTAGACAGTGTTTGAACTCGGTGAGAAGTTATCAAGGCAACCAAAGTGGCAAGTTTTATAGTGAGTTGTTCAAACGATATTTTATCTAATGGATAAAATGTTGACAGATATTCGAGAGCAATGTAGGGATCCCAAGTGACGTTATATCGTGGAAACGTTGGTTTTTGTCTGAAAATACCCCTCATAAAACGTTTAAGTAAGGAATATTCGTCCTCAATACTGAAAAGAAGTTTCAAGGCTGATAAATGGCAATTAATGGTACTATATGTAGCGGACTGTTCGTGTTCACAATTTAGAAATCGTAGAATATCATGTATGGATGGACTGAAATGCTGCACCTCATTTGATTTACAAAACTGCCACCATTTCTTGTATGACGAATTGTATTGAGCTAAGGTATTTTTACTTAGGGAAGATATGAAGATAGGAACGAGTTCTGCTGGAGAGCCTTTCCTTTCAAATGCTTTCCCGATAATCTGGAGACAACCAGGGTAATTTTCCTCCAAATCGGGTGACATTCTCTGAAAGGAGATAAGAGTAAATCAGGGCTTGGTCTGAAAAAGGTAGGTTGTACAACACTCAATTTCCAAAATAAGGGGTACCAAGGCTGGGCTGCCCAATTTGGGACCACCACTATACCCTCGGCCCTATCTTCCATAATTTTATTAAGAACCTCAGCTACGAGCGCAAAAGGAGAAAATGCATAAAAGAAGAACCCCGACCAAGGAATAGTAAAGGCGTCCATGCCAATCGATTCCGGATCGTGTTTCCAAGAAATATAGTTACTACACTTTCTATTGAAATGTGATGCAAAAAGGTCAATCTCAGGCTGGCCATACTTGTGAACGATTTTTTGAAAAATCTCTATATTGAGGCAATACTCTGTATTGATTTTCGTAGAGCGAGATTCTCTATCAGCCTTTATATTATCCTCTGATCGTATATAAGAAGCGAAAATGAATAGATCACGTGCTTCACACCATTGCCATATATTCCGAGCAATGGTATTCAAACTGGAACATCGCGTGCCCCCCATTTAATTGATGTAAGAAATTGCGGTTGTATTATCGACTCGTAAGAGAATATTGCAGCCGGAACAGACCTCTTTTGCAAAACACTTAAGAGCGTAAAAAACTGCTAACAATTCGAGAGAATTGATGTGCAAATCTTTTTTGTTGTCGTTCCAGAAACCTTGTGCCCTGAATGAGACACCTGACGCCCCCCAACCACTTCTAGATGCATCTGTATAAAGAATAAAATCGAAATGATTGCGTCTGATATTGTTTGATGGCTTGTAAATATTTTCTAACCACCAAAGTAGATCAGTCCGTACCTCTTCGTTCAGCTTCATGAATGAGTCATAATTATAGTTATTTCGTACCAAATATCTGCGTTTTACTTTTTCAAATATCTTAGTATAAACCCAGCCATACTTGAAAGCTGGACATATAGATACAATAAAGCCCAGAAATTTTGAAAAAACACGAATTTTCAATTTGAACTGCTTCATAATGTTCTCTATATACTGCTGTGCCTTGAAGATTTTAGTGTCTGGAATTGAAATGGTAAAGTTATGAGTATTCCACAAAAAACCCAAGAAAGTTGAAATATGCTTGGGTTCGAAATCAGATTTCTTGAGATTTATCAGAAAACCCAAAGATTCTAGCAAAGAAGCAGTATACACAGCATTTTTAGAGCAAGCCTCAAATGACTCGCCCAATATTAAAAAATCATCTAAATAGTTGATTGAGAGGTATCCTTTGGAACGACAATGCTGCATAATAGGTTTCATCAGCTTACAAAAAACATAAGGGGCCGTATTCAGACCAAATGGAAGACAAGTGAATTCAAACAATTCGCCGTCGAAAGTGAGTCTAAGATACTTTCTGAAACGTTTACATATCGGAACTACAAAATAAGCATCCGTTAGATCAAGCTTACACATAAAAGCATGTCGAGGAATAACATTTCGAACTGTCTTGAAATTTTCCAGTTTGAAATGTTCCTGGTAAATGAATTGATTCAATTGTTGGAGATTTAATACAAATCTATAATCACCATTTGGCTTGGGAACAAATAAATAAGTTGAAAGAAATTCTCCGTTCTCTTTTTCACACCGATTAATAGCTCCGTTTTTTATTAGGCCATCAATGCATAGGCGTAGGCGAAACATGTCAGTCCTAGATCGCGAAATATAAGTAGGAGGTTGAAGTTGTCTAGGAACCGTAGCAAATGGAATTTTATAACCTCTCACACATTGCAAAATAAAAACATTAGTTGAGAGGGTTGACCATTTCTTGTAAAATATAGAAATACGCCGAGCAAAAGTTGTAATAGACTTTACCTCTGACTGTTCCACTAGCGCTGACGTCGACGAGCTGCATTGGTTCGCCTGTCCGCGGTCCGATTCTGCCAGTATTTCTTGGTTTCCTGTACTCGGTTCTGGGGTTTCATCTTGCTGTTGGGTGGACGGCGCTGGGAGTTTAAATAATAGTGTTTTCCTTGGAACTGCTGGGTAGATGTCGAAGGTTTAGTATCAAACGACCTCTTTTTCAAATCTATGGATGTTTTATGAACAGATTGCGCCGTTTTACAGCGGTCACCAAAATTGGAGCCAAATAAAAAATCTCCGATCTGGGACTCCTCAGCTTCTGCCACCTTCTGTGAAACTGTGTTCAATAGGGGTAACACCTGGTGACGCCTGTGAGTGGACAGCAAATAATGGGTCTCACAGAGTAGGCGACACGAGTCAACAACCTCAGGTGTAATTTTATTTCGCTGATCTTCAGGAATTTCCTGGAAAATATTAGTCAACGACTGTACAGAAAGGGCTCTACCCAATTTGTCCTGGATACCACATAGAATGGTATCCTTCTTCTTATCAGCAACACAGAGCAAATTCTGTAGTTCAGGGTTCAAGGGCGGACCTCGCAGCAATGGGCAGTTTTCGGGGAATTTAATTTGGGACAATCGCTCGCGGGTTTCCTTATCCAGTCCCCTGGATAAGTAGTTTGCCCATCGGGTGACAATCTGGGGATCCAATGGAGGACCGACTGCGGAGATTACAGAAGGGTCGTTGCCCAGAAGTGATGAAAAATCAGGTTCAGGTACAAGAGGTTCGTCCCCACTACTGACTGATGAACTGGACGCCCCTGTGCCTCTGTGGTGACCATCGTCCCTTCCTCTAACTACACTGTCGTACTCACCTGTGACAAAGAGGAGAAGAATGTTTTGATATTTACCAAACATGATGATTTGACAAAATATCAAGCATTGTATAGCAATGCTAGTAGTTATGGACCGAATGAAAATAGCAAGAACGGCACAAACCGTTCCGATCTATGTAGTAAAGGAAAAACTGCACAACAGTCCTCCCCGGTCCAATTATCAGGTTTGAAAGTACGTTTTGGGGTGAAAACGGCACAACAGTCACCACATTTGCATTGTAAATAAGTATTATTCATTTCTTGCAAGTCCGTACTGCACAAGGAAGCAGAAAAAACAAAATAAATGTACTCACTGTCGGAATCTGAAGATGAAGACGATGACGATCTAAGTTTTCTTTCGAGCCCTCGGAGTTTCCGTCTGAGTTTTGAGTAATTATCTTGACGAATTCGTTTCGGCATTTTCCAATTAGAATTCAGGTTCACACAAGTAGTCACTAGCGCACTAGAAAACGTAATGTCACGGCCGACAGTCTGATAAGCGATGGAATGTTTTTGTTGGTTGATAGTAGTGGCTAGTAGCACGAGAATGCGTGACTACAATGTATTGGTCTATGAGAACGTGGCTCGAAGTATAATTGTACATATACTTTTAATGTTAGAAATTGGGTTATCAAATAGTGATAAACATTTATCTAAACATGATTCCTATCACAACTTCAATACTAAAAGTGGCGACGAAATGTTTTTTGGTTAATTCTCCCCCATTTGATGCAATCACCTAGGGGGAATTTTATAATATTCACAGTATTTGATATATTGTTGTTGTTGTTGTTCTGAAATTGTTCGTTCCGTTAACCAGCTGACGAACGTCAACCCTCAGAAGTCGAATCTTGTGCGAGCAGTGGATCAACGAGGCCTTACCTTTCAACGTGCGATTACCCAGCACGGTGGCCCGGCAAGGATTCGAACCCCGGCCTTCCGCTTGATAGGCAGATATGCTAACCACTACACTATCGAGACCACTATTTGATATATTATCAATAAAGAAAATTAGAGATACTGGTAAAATCTTCAATTTTCATGAACAAATGCATAGAACTGATTGAATAAGTATGTAGGTGATATGTTCCTGCATAATATCCTCATTTTGATGAGTAATCAAGCCTCCACGTAAAGGTCCCAAAAAACATTGTCTTTTGTAGGACATCAAAACTCAACGTTGCGCAATCGATGTTCTGTATTTATGAGGGAAAATGAAGTTATGACGAGGGGCATGGCTCAGCTCTTCAGGTTGACTGACAGTCATTCGATATCTGAAGATAAGCAACGCCGAGCGCGGTTAGTACTTGGATGGGTGACCATACAGGGAAATACCGTGTCGAAAGCCCGTACAGCTGCAGCGGAATAGCATATCATAGCTCGCAGACAATATATCAATGAGCGCAAGATATATTGAGGATATGCCGTCCTTCGGAGGGGACGTAAAGCCGTCGGTCCCGAGTCCATGGATGTTGGGCTCGTTAAAGATCACTACCTCTGGTTGGAATACCAGAGGGTTCGGCAAAATTTCCAGTTGGGGGAAGTGTGCTCACCGGCGTCGGTGATTGGCCTTGGTAGCGGAAATAGGCCGACGTTGAATAAAGAATTCAAAAAAAAATGACGAGGTATTCTCTGCATTTTCCTCTTCAAATCAATCTATTGAAAGCAGATCGAGTTCAGAATGACACTTTCAAAAATGTTTTATGTATTCAGGAAACTTTATCCATGTGCCAACTGGGTATTTGAAGAGATACATCAACGGAAAATCAACGGAAATTTCGATAATATCGGTAGTGGATACTCTTATATTGGAAAATTCATCTCGCGATGAAAATCTCAAATCTGTTACTTTGGTGAAGCTTGAGCGATTTTCTGAAACTCTGATAAAATTCCTGGTTGACTTCATGCTCACCCGTTAGTAACCATTTGTTTCGAGATACGCTTTGATCTGCTTGGGATATTCTCACTGAAACATGGAATACACACTGTATTGGTGTCGAAGTATCATCAATTTCTGCTCAATCTACCGCTGAGGGTGATCATAATGTGAAACATGAGAAAATGCATCTCTTTTGAATAATATCTTGTTACGGTATCCGTAACACGTTCGATATCATTTTCATTTATTTGATCTCGGATAGAAACAGACACTGCGATGAAATGAAATGTGAGTGAAGAGCGTAGGTGTAGAACGTCGACATTAATTGTGCTGCACTTCAGAGCAACAAGTCGGTTATATATTCCCGGAAGGTGGCCTGGAAGGAAACGATGTTCATTGCAGTCATTGTCTGCTTTATCGTTCGAAACTTTTCTGGAATCTGGCGAGGGTAAATTCCAAACGGAAACAAGCATTGTAGACTGAAGGAATGTGTTGTTGCACGAGAATGGCAACAAGGAATGCAGGAAATTTCGATGAAATAGTGATTTGTTGTATGGCGTTAGGTGGTACTCGTAACATTCGTGTGTGGTTCAGGAAAGAAAATTAAAAATCGAACATTTTTTTCGCGTTGGATAGAATTTTAAAAACCGAACATGATAATATATACATGTTATACATGCCATTCGCGCATTGACCTAAAAAACGAATACATTTAATTTGATCCGAAAAGTAAATTTCATTAAGAGAAATTTCGAGCGGGGTTTAATCCGGAACAGAAGCCAACCTCAGTCTGAAGTTTGACACACAAAATCAAAAAATCATGATGGCAACAATATATCTTCGTCAGAGGTGGGGGAGGGTGTGAACTGTTTATGTTTTTGTTGTTACACACATTACGTGAGTAGTTTTCGCGTTCGAGTTTTCAAAAATGTAGTAATTAAATCTCCTACTGAGCAATATGATTTGGAAAAATATTTGTTTATGTACAATTGCCAGATAAGTATCTGTTGTCCGATTGTGAATGGATGTAAAAGTTGTGGAAGAAACTTCAGCTATAAATTTCCAATCATATTTGCAATGTCACAGTAGCCATGCCCTTTTTACCAATGATAAATCCAGCTGGAAAATTACTTATCCTAATTTGAAAGTTTTATTACAGGCAGAGAGTTTCATGAACGAACTTGTCACCAAATATAAAATGAGTAGGAAAAATATGAGATTTCCTCTTATCTTTCGTTAAAGTACCTATTACAAATGTTCCACAATTCTATAAAACTATTTCATCAGTATCATTTTGGAATTTCATTTATCTACTTTCTAAGTGATATGACTGCAGGTTTGGAAAAATGTAGAGGATTTCTTGGAAGTAAAGTTTTTGAATGGTACACCTCAACTGAGTAAGGATCCTGAAAAATGTCAGTTATCTCTGCGTCTGGTCAGGATGGAAAGTATAAAGAAAGGAATAAACAGTATATGGTTTACCAGGTGGGAAAAACCTAACATTCCTTGAAGACATTGAACATTGGAATGTGGCTTTTCCTACAAGGTGAATATACTATTTTTCCGCAAATCAATTTGAATTTGACAAATAATAATTTATTCTGAAAAAATCGGGAATGATTTCATTCACTTATGAACGATGCTTCAAAATTTGAATTGAAATTACTTGGGTTACTATGGAAACTGTTTTCAATCATTTATATACAGATCTTGACTCATTCTTCAGGAAATTTTGTCTGGAATGTCGAAATTTCCTAGCGATTTGCGTAAGAATATTTTTGGGTTTGTTATTGTCATCTTCAGGGAAATAGAAAAAGTAATACTAATGAGTGGAAAAAAGAACAAGAAACTTAAATTTTTCTACACTTATATGGTGGGTGAGGATGGTCGCTTTATTGAAAATTGAGTCAGAGTATAAATCATTACCAAAATCAATTAGTTTTTCGTTTTTTTTTATCCATAGATATATAGATGAGATTTTATTTTTTCGCATAATCCATGAATTTTATTTATTCTCATATAATTTTCTATTTTGGAAATGTACTATCGTTATATTTTTAAATTCTTGTCAATACAACATTTATACAAATTGAATACATATATTTTGTAAAATTGGTGTTGTGTGAAACACCATTTGTATTGTGAGATAAAAGCATGGAAATTGAAAGGTTATAAGGCGCCAAGTCATCTGTCGCAAGGAGTCAAAGGTCAGTTAGAAAAATTCTGGAGGGAGACATCTTGGCCTGTGCCGCTCAGGAATTCAGTAGAGTTACTGAAGCTGCTAAGGACGAGGTGAGAGAAAAAGTTGTTTTTGAAGAATAACGATTTTGGAAAATTGTGAAAAATGAATTTCTGTAAATAGTGAAATAACGGAGATTTTTTTCAAGAGAGATTTTTATTAGGTTGGTTTTCAACGATCAACGTTTCGGCTCCAATTGTGGAGCCATTTTCAAGAAGTTGATGTGACTCGAGGCTGAGGTCACAATCTGCCTACTCCTCATACTCTTCAGGTGTTGTCACAGGGGGAAGGATTTGTGGCCTCAATCTGCCTACCCCACAGGTTTCGTCACCAGTTCTCCTCGAGGTCTCAATCTGCCTACTCCTTAGAGCTGAACTGGAACTGACGTATCGAAGGGCGTTTGTTGTTATTTATATCAGCGGTTGCTACGGAAGTGAAAGTGTGGGGGCAGGTCTTCTGCTGATTATCATCAGCGAACGTCTGGGTGGGGACTGGATATCATGAATTAAAGGTTTTCAAGTAGTTGGAAGTCTCTGACCGTCGTAACGGTAATTTAGACAGGATGTGGCGACGGTCACGTTGATGTCTTTTGGATCTCTAGGAGTGGATAAAGAAGTTTGTTGCCGAAAATTCATATAGCCACTTTCTTTCTAAATTATACATGCGAATGGTAATAGTAATAGTGAGTTTGATGTCTGTTCGATCATTTAATGATATAAACCCTCGATGGATTTGAATAAACTCAGGAATGGTCTCTTACTACTCAGACAGGAATGATAATAATTTTCGGTCACTAGCGTGGAGCCATATGGTTTCAGAAATATTCAATTGAATCAAACTTAAGAAACTCTGTTCGGTACTGAGGATTGCACAAAACTCACGAGAGAACCTGAATGTTAAGTTGGAACATACATAGTCACCATTTCCACCGTACGTCGTGAATATTAGTCGGCGGATTGGTGAGCAGAAAGTGAAATACGAAATTACCTTCCGAAATGGGAGATGATAACAATATATCTAATATATTGAAATGTGTATATATTTCATATGAAAATCAGATTGTGACAGGAGAAAAATCCATTCTGAATAAACAAAGCTTCAGATCAAAAATAGCAATTTAAACTTCAATTTGTCCCATTACGATATCAAGATACAATTCGTTAGGAACTGAAAATGCCCACACTAGTCATTTTGTATTGTATCTCTCACATATCTTGGTCCCTCTCATTGACTTCCTACTTTATTAAATAAACTTTCTTCTCATTTCAATGTTTAGCGCCCACTTGTGAAGTTAATCCAGTGGAAAGTGACTGAAGAGGAAGCAAGTTCTACACTGATCGGTGAACCCAATCAGTTAAACAATTGCATGTTTGCACCCACTTGTGGAATATTCAATATCGAAAATGAGTACTGATGATTTATATTGGAGTCCCCGAACAAATATTACACAAGAAATACACTAAAAAAAGCTTCCTTTTTGAATATGGAGATCAGTATATTAAAAATAAAATTTTTCGGTGATGGAAACTTTAACATTGAAAAAGTTTCAAAAACAATTCATCAACCAGCAACTACTTATAGTCCTTCATCGAATAATCATGCCTAGTTATTTCAAATGCAAAAAAATATTATGGTTTCATATGAATCGTTTCGTAGATACTGCGGAAATGAAATAATATGCGCCTTTCAAGCAGAATACAGGAGTTTGATTTCCCGCCGCGGATTCACTGTGCATGTATTCGCAGGCTGAAAGTGAAGGCCTCCTCCTTGCAGAATTGAGTCGTATCGTGTCTTACGCGGCGCGGAGTATGGAAAATGTTCCTTGGACAACTATCTTTCAAAAAATTAGATATTATCTTGGACAAGGCATGTTCAATAATAAAGATGTTGCCTATAAACGAAATTTCTGGGCATATATTGATGGATAAAATGCAAATGACTGTTGAAGAAAAACTTGCTGATCAAATACTGATAAACATTCACCAAAACTTTTAGAGAACATATACTACACTATATAATACATGATGTTTTATATTTGAAAAATAAGAAAAGAAACTTCAGAATTACTATGCTGATAGACTGTAAATTCAGGAAAACAATGCCATTCTGATCGAGGAGATTTAGATAAGCAAATTTTCATTATGAGTATCCTCAAATTGTTTTTACAAGTGATAGAAAAAATGATTCTTGTTACTTATTATAATAGTAGGAATATATTGTTATGAAGTATAATGTGGATTATTTTTGGTGGGTTAACCGAACCACTTTGTTTTTACAAGTAAGTCTATTCTATATACCTCAGAAAAGAATACAAATATAAAAAGCAATTAATATCTTTATGTCGTGTTATGCAGTGATATCTGAAAGCTGTATAAAAAACTCTGAATAAAATGCTAATGGAATGGTGACTGTATAAATGTATAACCTACTGAATATGCTTTTGGCGTTAGATTACATCATGTATAAACGAGGAAGAGTATTATGTCCCATAATATGTAATGTACGGATATAATGTTGAGTGGAGATGAGAGACAGTTTTTTTTATCATGTCCTGAGATGATTCAAAAACATAGCAACGTTGCAAGATGATGAAGTACTACTGAGTCCTCTTTTCCGCGAACGAAATGGCATTGCAATATCTTGTGTGAAGTGGGGCGGAAGTAAAATTCATTATAAAACAATACTAGGACTACCAAGGTGAACTAAGATTACTGTGGGAACCAAATATTATAAATGAACAATTTGTTCAGACCAGACTAACCTACACTATAGGTTGACGGACTAAGGGAATTTGAGGTGGGTGTTCCAGTGGTAGACGATTCCACTGGAAATTTGCGGTCTTCTTTTGTCACATTGATCTCATATCTCGATTTGGTTAATGATTTGAAGGGACTCCGCATATTTCATATGGAGAATGGCTTTCTGTAAATTCAGCTGAATTTTTGGTATGTAGTTTTTGTGCTCAAAAATAGACAGTTTCAGATATATGACTCTGAGAAAATGGATTTGCTCATCAATCGAAGAATTATTTCGTCTCTAGTTTCGATGGAATTTGGATGTTCGGCGCCCTGAACCCGAATGATAATTGATCGTCCTGAATCTACCTGGAAAACTATAAATTCGATAATGAACTCAAATAAATACAACACACCCAAAATTGATCACATTAAAGTAAATGGAAAGAATATAGAAGAACCTATGAAGATTTGTGATTGTTTCAATACCATTTCGTGGAAATTGGTCCCTAATTATCAACTTCTATCATTAGTAATCATGAACTGAGGAGAACAAACCATTTGAATTCAATGTTCCTTAAACAAGATATAGAGGAAATAATCGATGATTTGCGGACGACATTACTGTTAACATTTTGAGGAGAGTTAAATCAGAATTGTTACCATTTCTTGAAAATTAACTAACATTTCTTTTGAATATGGCAAAATCCCGAACAAATAATGAATTGCAAAAATAACATCTGTCTTTAAAAGTGTCAAAAAAATATTATTTCAGTAACTTCAGGACAATTTGGGTTCTACCAATTATGACAAATATTTTCGCATGGGCTATGTATACTAGATTGTTGAACTACTTGGAATTCATTCATCTTTCACATCCAAATCAGTATGGCTTTCGGAAATCTGGTGATACGGAATGTGCTGCTATAGATATGAATTCTAGTATTCGATGGGAGTTAGATGAAAATAAAAAATATGGACTCTTATCTCTAGATCTCTGTGAAGCCTTTGATATTGTTAGTCATGAAATTTTAGTGAAGTTGTTTGATATTGGTATAAGGGGCAAAACATTTTCACAGTTAAAAAACTATTTATCCGAGAGAAAACTGTTTCTGTTTTTCGAGAAATATTGCATCTGGAGTCCCACAAGGATCAATACTCGGACCTCTATTGTTTTTCATGTACATGAATTCAATTTCTGAATAAGAAATACATGAAAAATCAATATTATTTAACACCACAGACACCACATTGATATATTTCGATAAAGATTTTCAGGAAATTGAAAGGTAAATGAAAATTGATTTGAAGCAAAAATTCAGCTGGATTTACGCCCATAAATTACCATTGAAATTTTAAAAATTATCATTCATGTATATTGATAAAAAACGATCAACATTTTTAACAATTGAAAATAAAAAAATAAAAAAATCAAATTATACAATATTTCTAGGACCTTACGTCGATGAGACTATTACATGAAATTTTCATACTGATTCAATCCGGAAGAAAGTATCACCAATTATTTAAATTTTATTCAACTATATGTAAACTGTTATAGAGCAGTGACAATGGATATGATGGAATTTTGTTGAAGGGTTTTTTTTGACCTGCTTTGGGTGCGGGTCTGAGTAATAGGCTTTTTGGTGGAATTGTACGATCAGTCAGTAATATACGTTTGTCTTGAGAGGACGGCTAGTATTTTTTTACAGTTCAGGTGTTGGGTTATTCGCGTGCTTTCGCTATAGTTGGTTATTTTTGTCAGTTATTTAGTTAGTTCTAGTGGTGTTGTGTATAGTGGTTTAGTCGGTGTGTATTGTTCTAAATTGTTTATAATTATGGGAAAAAGACGGCATTCGTCAAGCTCAAGTTCTACGAGCGATAGTACTAATAGAGATAGTGATGTTCAGCGCTATAGAAATATAAAGTCAAGAGGGCAAGGGTCACGGACACAAGATTTAGAAAACTTTCCAAATCTCGTGATGGAAAACGTTCCAAATCACGTGATCGGCCTAGTCTTCGTTCAAAAACTAGAACAAGTGATTCCAGAAAACGTTCTAAATCACCTGAAATGTCCAGAGCCGCCAGCTCACACACACCAGACTTAATGCCACCTTCAGGATTCAGACATATGGAAGCTACACAAAATCATGTTGGGTCCCGAGTTGTTGAGGTACAGATTAGAAGTAGCGATAAATCAGCCTCATACCGGAGAATCAGATTTTAAAGCAGCACAAGAAAGAATTAAAAAGTTGGAAAGTCAAGTAAGGCAGTTATCCAGACAAACGCATTCCATGGGACGTAGACCTGATAATGTGCCCAGATTGACGGTCAGATGTGATTGTATTCCAGAACTTTCGCCTGAAAACGATAATTTGACCTCTCACCAATGGATCACCAAAATAGATCAATTGAAAGATATAAACCAATGGGACAAAATTACAACTATATATCATATGCAATCACGGTTAGTTGGTATGGCAAAAACCTGGTATCATAGCTCACCAAATTACAATTTCACTTGTGATGAATGGAAGGCCCTAATCAAACGCCGCTTTCCGGATCATACCGACTGTGCCACTCTTTTGCAAACCATGCTCAATCGACGCAAAACAGCATGTGAATCTATGACCTCATACTACTTTGCAAAAATGGAACTCTTAAGAAGCTGCAGTATTTCAGGAAAAGAAGCCGTGTCCTGCCTTATACACGGTAAAGATGATGTGGTTATTCAAAATAGCGCACGTGCCGGACGATACCAAAATCCTGAGACCCTTTATGAAGAGTATTTGTCAGCTTTGAATATTGATATCCAAAAACCCAAGGAAACTAAACCGTCGACCATTAATTCTGGAGATTTAAGAAAAAACTTAGTAAGAAAAACTAAACAAACAAATTTGAGACTAAGTGTTTCATCTGTGGCCAATGTGGTCACATAGCTTCAAAATGTTCGAAGCCTAGAAAAGAATGTAGGCGATGCAAGTTGTTGGGACATGATGAGGGAAGCTGCCCGAAAAGCAATTTTACCAAGCCTGGTAAGCCAAATCATATTTTCAATATAGAAGCCTCTGAAAATAATTGTCATTCAGATGTTTGTTATTTTATTGATTGTTCTATAAACCAAAATATTTTACGTGGATATGTTGATTCCGGCAGTAGCGCTGTCACATTACGCGAGTCTGATGTCAAGGATTTGAGTTTACGACTGCATCCCGTACAGAAACGTCTGAGCGGATTTGCAGGGGGTTCTTTAATTGTGAAACATAAGGTTTTTATTAATTTAACAGTAGATCTTGAAAAAGCACAAGTTGAAGCGCTTGTTGTACCGGATAATGTACAAAATGTGTCGGTTATCGTTGGTCAGCCTTTTATCAATAATCCAAATGTTGTTATGGTTACGAGTGGAGGTCAGGTAAGGCTATTTAACTCTGATAAAACGCCAATTTCAGAGTTTGATAGTTTACCTCCTCGTAAAATAACTTTATGGGCTAACGAGTCTACTGTCATACCACTCAATAATATTGGTCATGTTTCCTTGTATTCGAATAACACAGATGTAAAAAAAGTTTTTATTGACTAACAACAAAGACCTTGGCCTGAGTAATTTCATGTGATACCCCGTTGTATGATTGACTCATCAAATTGCGGAATAGTGCCAATTTTAAATACCTCAGATAAACCAATTCGTTACGAAAAAGACAGGGTTGTAGCAAGAGGTTCCCTATGTATTCCTGAAAGTCCGTGTGATTTGAACATGTGCGCCATAAATCAGCAAAATTTATCTGATTTCACTTTGGAAGATTTAGAGAAAGTGATTGATTATCGACCATATCGCTTACTATTTTCTGAGCGAGAAAAAGTTCAAGAATTACTTGATCAGAATATCATCCGGGAATCTTCTTCACCTTATGCTAGTCCCATTCTGTTGATGCGTAAGAAAAATGGCGAATCACGTATGTGAGTAGATTATGGCGCATTGAACGCCAAAACAATCAAGGACAAATATCCCCTTCCACGGATTGATGATTTACTGGATGGGCTTAAAAACGCTTCAAACTTTACAAGCTTGGACCTTGCGTCTGGATACCACCAGGTACCTGTGGCGTCAGAATTAGTCGAGAAAACGGCTTTTGTCACTCCTGATAGTCATTACGAGTATCTAACCACGCCGTTCGGACTGGTTAATGCACCTGCAGTTTTCCAGAGGGCAATTCACAAAATTCTAGTATCTCTACGTTACACTACAGCGATGGTATATATAGACGACATTTTAATACCGTCAACGGACGTGAAAAATGGTCTTACGAATTTAGAAAACATTCTACAACTTCTACGTAAAGCTGGTATGACATTACGTTTTGATAAATGTCGATCGGGGGATCTTTTCCGATAGAACCTCGTAACAAAACAGCGTCAGCGAACGCACTGGCATCAGTGGTAAGCAGAATTGGTTTCTCGAACGAAGTTAGGATATATAAGACTTGGGCTTGATATCAAAGCGTTCTTGGGGTTGATCAAAAGATTGCCTACATTTGGTATCAAAATTGAGAGTAACGTCCTTTTGCAAGAACCTTGTTAGTGGTTTGAAAGTTTTTGCGAAATTCTGAATGAATCGTCGATAATAGCCAGCTAAACCTAAAAAGTAATTGATTCCCTTCTGGTTTCTTGGTTCTGGAAATTCGTTCATGCTTCCGATTTTGATGGGGTTTGATTCGACTTCTTCTTGTGTGATATTATGTCCCAGATAAGCGACTTCTTTTCTCAAGAATTCTCACTCATCTGGCTGAATTTTTAAGTTGGCTTTTCGAAGTCTTTTGAACACTTCAGTCAGTCTTGGTATGTGCTTAGGGATGGTTAGAGAATAAACGACGATATCGTCGATGTATACTAAACATCTTTCGTTTTGTATACCGAGTAGGATATTAAACAAAACTCGATGGAATATGGATGGGGCGTTTTTAAATCCAAATGACATTCGAACAAATTCGTAATGACCATTGTCGACGGAAAAAGCTGTCTTAGTAATGTCTTTAGGTTCTCTTTCAATTTTGTGAAATCCTGACGCAAGATCTAGCGTGGTGAAATATTGACATTCGCCAAGATGATCAAGCAGGTTTGATATATTCGGTAGTGGGTATTTATCGTCTACCGTTAATTCGTTTTTTTGTAAAGTCATTCAGGACTCTCCACTTTTGCAGTCCAGAAGTGTTCAACTCTTTTGGTACCACCCAAACAGGTGATAACCAGGAAGAGGTAGATGTTTGAATAATGCCTTGGTCAAGAATTTTTGAGATTTGTGTCTTCACTTCCTCCTAATGTACCTGTGGGTACCTGTAGGATTTGGTGAAGGCAAGTCGTGTACCTTTTGTTTCAATGCTATGCTTGATTTCGTTTGTGAATGTAAGGTTATCACTTTATATGTAGGAGATGTCCTCAAATTGAAGACGAAGATTGGTAATAAATTTATGTTCAAATGATCGATTCTCAATTAAGTTTTTATTTCTTCGGTTTGATCGATAGGCGGGCTATTTAAGTTGTATGTCGCTTTAGAGTTCAAAATTATTTAGTTTTTAGGAAGAGGTTTTAATTCTATACCAGAAAAATCTTTTTTTTTAATAGCATTGGTGTTCACAATAGAAGTGTAGAACATATCATTCTAATAAATTTTCACCATCGCGTTGGGGATTCTTACTTTTTCTTTCTCTAACAGTATAGCGTCGGTATTACTGAGATCATATTGTATCGGAGAATTGGAATTCCTTTGGATCACAAGTGGTTGGATTGATTTTGGTTATTTGTAAAGTGCTTTCGAACCTAGGTTTGGTTCGATTGTGATCTGTTGTTTTGGGGATTTGATTGAAAGTTTGTTCGTCTTGAAAAATCTTGGTTTGGATGAGTACTTATTTGTCTCGAAAAGTTCTGATTAATACTCTGAGAATTGAATTGGGGTCTCATTCTGCATTCATTGGACAAATGACCAATGCGACTACAATCATGACAAGTTTTCTGGGTATTCTTCTCATTGTTTGTTGAGGACGAGGCTGACAATTTTTTTCATTTTTCTGGTTTTCGAAATAGAAAAGCTGCCTTTTCCTTCTGATTCAAATGTGTGCTTCAAGCAAATCCGCTGGATTAGAGGCATATATGATTTATGTTAGAAGGGTAGTTAATGCCATAGTCTATTAATGAAGATTGTGCGTGTTTTTTTTTCTGCAATAAGAACATATTTCTGTATGCAAGCATGCATTTCCGCGTTATGTACTTGAAGGCGGTTGAAAATATTATAGGCGATTTGTTAGGAAGTTGTTTTATGCGCTGAAGATTATGAATTAATGATGTCAAGTCAAGCGAGTTCTCAAAATATAAATATAGTAAATGTTCGATTTCAGGATGAGTTGCAGGGTTTCTGGAACTTATCAGTTGCGCAGCCTCCAAGCTTGTTTTATGTGAATCACTAATAGAGCTCTTCGATCTTGCACCGACAAGTTTTATGCACAATCATAGGCATTTGAAAATGTGTTAAAAAATATTTGATCATCTTCAAATTCAGGCACTACCAAAAATATTTCTGATAATTCATAAGGTTCAATCGCTCCAGGTTCATTGTTTTGATTATACTTGTTCTGCATTTCGTATGGACTTTATCGAACAGAATCAAGCAAGATGAATTTATATTGTTTGAAGAAGCTATTGTAATAGCGAAACACGTGTTGCGGTTTTGTAAACCCATTGTAAGTGAAAATCATACAGGAAACTGTGATATATTTATGTTTGATGTTGAAAATTTCATTATTTAATGTATACTTAGAATGCTTCATTTCATTTGGATGTTCTTGCTGATAGTTTTTTTGGGATGAAGGTTATATAAATGCCATATATATATATATATATACATCCAGCTATCTTCCTGGCGTCTTTTCACAGCTCAATCTCTGAGCGTCCGTCATGTAGTTCTCAAGAAACCTTTAGTTGTACAGATGAATATTTTCAAGATTCATACACGACGTGTCATGGAAACTGTTTGGACTTTGTTTTTCGACTATAAATAATTGGAATTTTCATTTGTCCATTTCTTAGCGTCCTTTCATGGAGCCCCCTCTCAGCGTCCAATATATTCAAGAATTTCCGCTAGCTGGCGTCCGCTTTATATATTTTACTTTCGTCCTTCCGATTCGTAAGCGCCCGGCGATGATGCCAGATTAAACCATAACGGCAATAGGTAACTTTAAGATGCTACTCGTGGGTTGACTTTCTGAGCTCTGATATTTTGCTTTGATACTTTTTTAATTTCACCATTTACTTGTTATTTTTATCTATACACTCATATGTGATTTGTTAAATATATACAATTTATGTAAAACTGACTTTTTCCACAGCTTATAAACATCAGTATTAATTGCCACACTACCTGTGGTCATGTTGTTCGTTATTTAGCTTTGTATTAAGCTTACTCAATACCAGTCCCTACAAGAAATTATATATTTTTCTTCAAACATTACTAAATCATGACATGACCACATATCTGGAAAATGGCCCTAAGAATCACTTTCCAACTCATAAAAAATAAATAAATATATTAAGAAAAATTTATTTGTGGAGATACTCTGTTATAAAAGGGTACACGGCAAAGTGTTCACTTGTGTTTTTAATGAGCAGCCAAAATGTATGTTGAGAGGGGGGCCAAACATATACAGTGTCATCCCCAAAGTATGCACCATAAGGGAAACTCATTTATTTAGGGTCTTTCGACAAAAAGTTATTCCTGATAAGAGTTTGTGTATCCCCAAAAACTAAACATGCGCCAACAAAATACAGTAAAACACACGTAATATACGAGGAGCCTTCAAATATTTGATTTTGAGACAAGAGTATTTTGAAAAATCTCGGAAAATGTTGTTTGGAAAAGTTGTTCAGCATCAAAAAATACATCCAGATTCGAAGGCATGGCCATCTAAGTGAAGTTTTACTTTTTTACCTATTTTCTTCATAACTATTTTCGACAAGAAAATCTCCAGAAAATCAATGAGTTTTTTCCAAAATACCAATTTTATTTTGACGTTTTGTGACTTGATATTATCGAATATTGAGTTATTGTTAGAATACTGTATAATTTTCAGTAACATTCGGTGTCAACAAAAAATAAAAATAACGTGTTATTGTGGATAAATGCCAATAAAAATAACCTTGCACCAAAAACTTAGAAAATTATTTAACTCGTCAAAAAAATTGACCGTGGTTAATACCTTACTTGTGTGATTTGTAATATTACAGCCTTCTGAAATAAACCGTGGTATACAGGATGCTGTCTATTTATCGTTTTAACAAATTTTTGTTTTCGTAGTCCCCATTTGAGAAAAGTGGGTAGAAAATTAAACTTCACTCAGATGGCCATGCCTTCAAACCTGGATGTATTTTTGGATGCTGAACAACTTTTCCAAATAACATTTCCCAAGATTTTTCAGAATAAGAGTACTTTACTATTGTCTCAAAATCAAATATTTGAAGGCTCCTCGTATATAACGTCTGTTTTACCGTATTTTGTTGGTGCATATTCGGTTTCAGGGGATGCACAAACTTTTATCAGGAATAACATTTTGTCGAAAGACCCTTAATAAATTAGTTTCCCATATGGTGCATACTTTGGGGATGACACTGTATAGGGCTAGAATTGGTAGTCTTTTTTAATTAAAAAAGGTTACTACAGTTGCCACTGTACGGATGGATATAATAATGACTGCAAAAAAAATTTCATGATTCCACGCCAATATTTTTATAAGAAAATACGAAGTTCTGAGACACTGAATGATATTAAATATTTTTTGTGGCCCAACATACCCGAAAACAGACGTAGCAACTTATCGCACCAAAAAAAATCATGCAACTCGAAAAACCTGCATGAATACATGCAATTTTCTGGAGTTTTAGGTGTGAGTTTTACAACAACAGCAACAAAAGCTTAACCAAACCTTCCCCTAAGTGGAGCGTTAGGCGTTAGCACTCGAATCATTCAGAAAGAAGTTAATGAAATGATAACTCTTCAAATAAGATATTTCTCGTTCAGAAAATATCGAATTTCAAAATTTCAACACTACCTTTGACGAAAAATGCAAGAACCGATTTTATTTCACCTAAATACTGACCGTTTTATTCCAATAAATTTGTTCGAGAGGTTTCTTTGTTTTTTAATGCTGTGCAGATCCTTCGCATATTTTTTTTTTAGTTTTTAGAGTGATGTAAATTTGCTACTGTTATCGCAGACTCCCATTGTCTGAGTTGTTAGTATCAGCACGACGCGACGTTTCAATCGATTCAGAATTTCCGATCGTTATTGAGTATACTGACTGACCACCTGAGTTAATAAGACAACATTCATGGGGCTTGAGATTATTGGCAGAACTCCCTGTTTTTCTGATGGGACCCTACCTAGCTTGGTATTATTCAATAACAGGTAATTTTCATCGTGTGTCCTGTATCTGGATTCACTACAAATTGCCATCGACTCATTTATAACAAATGTCATAGAGAATGATCCTGCATGTGATGCACAAGAAATATTTTTTCACAAAATGGAGCTCTCCCCCATTACTTGCTGAATGTACGCAATTACAAATATCATATAGAATGACAAATATCATAGAGAATGACCCTGCATGTGATGCACAAGAAATATTTTTCCACAAAACGGAGCTCCCCCCATTACTTGCTGAATGTACGCAATTACTCGAATGGCACGTTTCCAGGTCCCTGGGTAAACGAAGGGGTGCAACTGAGTGGCCCTCTTGGTCGCCCGACTTGAGTCTTTTAGTTTTTTTTTAAGCATATAAAACCAAAGTTCACAGCACTCCGAAAGATCCAAAGATAAGCGTTCAACAGTGTGCACATTCACTTAACTAATACGGTATGTTTTTGAGTTGAATCAAATAAAATTTTTAATTTTTTGTCAAAAATTGTCCTTCTGACGTGTATTCGGATTTTATCGAAATTAATTTTCCAGCCTCTAATGCCTTGCGATATATTTTCGATGAGCCATCCTGTAT
Organism: Zygogramma bicolorata; assembly: GCA_032362365.1. Lineage (NCBI taxonomy): Eukaryota > Metazoa > Arthropoda > Insecta > Coleoptera > Chrysomelidae > Zygogramma > Zygogramma bicolorata. The sequence goes on from JAVJAQ010005038.1 coordinate 325,823, forward strand.
ATGATATTACATCGCGTATCCGGAATGAAAAACAAATGGTTTTCAAACCAATTTTTTTTTACCACCATGTATCGAAAATACCGATTATGAATTATTTCGATTCATTCAATTCATGGGGGCTAGTTGATGAATGATCTATTACACAATCCATAGAGGTTGTAAATAACGAATTGAAATTAATTTTTTGTTCTCCCTGTTGTGAGGTTCAAACCAAATAGTTGTAAAGGATATTGGACACACACGACATCCTATCACCACTCTGGCATGATATCCTTAAAGGAAAAGCCATCTGTATCACTACTTTTGTTCGGGTTTGGAGGTCGTCGTTTTTTGGAATTTCTTCCTGACGTTTTGCTGGCGCGAGTGGCTAGCCTTTGAAGAAGCTAGGAATGGTGTGGTTTCCCGCGAAAAGCTTAGTTCGCCTTGAAAAACCCCCTACTCTAGGTTTGTGCGTTGATGAACTCAAGCAGAAACAGCGAAAGAATACAAAGTAGTCATGAGTGTGTGTCAAAACCTCATTTGATTCATAGCTTCCCTGAAATCGGTTTATCAAATATCACTCACTCTTCACTCAACGAATGTTTGTCAACAAATACTGCACTTTTTAAAACACGCTGCCTTCTGAAATCAGCCCCTATTCAGCGTTGCCTCTTCTTCAGAAATTGAAAGACGCTTGGAAATCGACGGTCCGAAAGTAATATATACCTTTCAATGAATATTCAGAAATGCTCCTTGCGTCGCTGGCGGCAAACCTGATGAACTAATAATATACAAAAGTATTCGAAAAATTTGCACAACTATCAAGAAGGCGTCCAACGAATTTTCAAATATGTGAACTACTCTGGTGCTCTGAGTTCAGATTCTACACAGTTTCTTCAGAGCGTCCATATATGGACGCTCTGTTGGAGCCGGACGCTTGGTAGATAGTGGTATGCTTATATATAAATATATATATATATATACATATATATATATATATATATATATATATATATATATATATATATATATATATATATATATATATATACTATATATATAACTATCAAGAAGGCGTCCAACGAATTTTCAAATATGTGAACTACTCTGGTGCTCTGAGTTCAGATTCTACACAGTTTCTTCAGAGCGTCCATATATGGACGCTCTGTTGGAGCCGGACGCTTGGTAGATAGTGGTATGCATATATATATATATATATATATATATATATATATATATATATATATATATATATATATATATATATATATATATATATATATATATATATATATATATACTATATATATAACTATCAAGAAGGCGTCCAACGAATTTTCAAATATGTGAACTACTCTGGTGCTCTGAGTTCAGATTCTACACAGTTTCTTCAGAGCGTCCATATATGGACGCTCTGTTGGAGCCGGACGCTTGGAAGATAGTGGTATGCTTATATATAAATATATATATATATACATATATATATATATATATATATATATATATATATATATATATATATAACTATATATATAACTATCAAGAAGGCGTCCAACGAATTTTCAAATATGTGAACTACTCTGGTGCTCTGAGTTCAGATTCTACACAGTTTCTTCAGAGCGTCCATATATTGACGCTCTGTTGGAGCCGGACGCTTGGTAGATAGTGGTATGCTTATATATATATATATATATAGAACCAGTGAATAGTTAACTAGTCAGCAACGACTACCCTTCCTCTATATATATATATATATATATATATATATATATATATATATATATATATATATATATATATATATATATATATGCGAAATTGGTATTCTGGGAGTTTATCCGTTGATTTGTTGGTATTGACTTTCGACGACGTTGCGCCAACATCTCAGTTGGCATTTTCAAGGATGTTACTGCTCCTACTTGGTGCTAGCAACTGTTGTTTGGAAAACTTCCGCCAGTTTTTTTCTCGGTTCTGAATTGTAGCCGATACGATCTGCTCCCTCAGCCGTCGGATTGATTGTGGTTGTCGGACCAATGGCTAATGACTGTTCAGGTAGTAACGGTCGGTCTGGTTTGTGGTGACCTGCATCCACCGAGGTACCATTTCCTGAACTATTTTTCTTTTTGTTGATGATGGCCCTCCAGATATTTGGAATATTTTGAGAGTCGTCTCTTTTGTTTATTTCTCCATGTTTTTCTATCTCGATGGCTTCCCTAATTTGGCGTGTTCTGAAATGTTTCACCTGCTCTATTTGCCTTGCTGCCTCGAAATTTATTTTGTGACCCGTCTGGTGGTGGTGTTGAAAGAGGGCGGGAGATGTTTGTTTTGTCCTTATGCTATTGTTGTGTTCCCGCACTCTAGCTGACATTTTCCTATTCGTCTAGCCAATATAGTGCTTATCACAGTCCCCGCATGTGATGCTATATACTCCTTGGTTTTCGGGAGGAATCCTGTCCTTTGGTCTCGATAAGCAAGACGAAATGGTATTTTGAGGTTTGGAGACGGTTCGTATATTTTGTTTTCTCATAAGTCTTCCGAGTTTGTCGGTGACTCCTTTGATGAAAGCTAGTGTCACTGATTTTCTGGGTTCTGGTGGGTCCTTCGTCCTAGTTTCTCTTGGGTTTGTTTGCGCATGGATTGCCCTTCTGATTGAGTGTGTTCCATTGCCATTTTGTAGAAGTGCTTTTGATGTACCTGCTAGCTCTGCTTGTCTCTTTGTTGTTTCCGTCAGACGAAAAGATCGAGACACCAGCGTGTTGACTACGGATTGTAGTTGTGTGGGGTGATAGTGGGATTCGGCGTGTAGGTATCTGTTTGTGTGGGTGGGCTTTCGATATACTGTGTATCCTAAAGTGTCGTCCGGCTTTCTGGTTATCAATAGGTCTAGGAAAGGGAGTTGTCTATTTTCTCCTATTTCCGTAGTGAACTTTATGCGCTGATTCAAGCTATTCAGATATGCCACAAAGCGAGTCAACTCTTCTTTTCCATGAGGCCAGATGATGAAGATATCGTCTACGTATCTCTTCCATGGGTTCGTCCTTATCCCCAGTTGTAGCAATCCTGTTCATGATGAATTTCGAGGAAAAAGCACTACAAAATGCTCAACAGAAACCGACGGCATTTCTGGTTGCCAATTGGAAATCTAAGATGAATATCCAGTGGACGTCAGTAGATATCTGTTCGGATAACAATATGAATCTATTATACATCTAATGAACGTTCTTGTACCACGGGGTATGGTTCAAAATCAAAACTTAATATTTTTTTCATATATAAAATATAATAAAGAATAATATTCCAAATCACCTAGGTTTTCCGAACATTTTAGGAAGGTTGATGGAATAATTATTGGGACGGATACATTTGCAGACTGGTTTTGGACTATTTGGCCACTCATCAGTACAAGGTAGTGCCATCATTAAGTCATTGCGCCATCTACCAATGGACGAGGTATCCTGAAAACAAATCGAATCCGCCCATTTCTCCTGCGAGTAAAATGCAAAACATTCCACATAGTCGATGAGCATACCTGAGACTGGCGTCAATTCAAATCATATTTCGAACAATTCGTTCAGGCTAGTCTCAAACTACCTACAGAGTGGGTTTTGGGTGGCACCTGTCAGAAAACAACTACTCCCCTCGCTAAAGCAACACAGAGCATTGCATTATATCCGGACGGTGCCAGTGCAGGTAACTTCACAGAAAAAAATCCTGCATTCGCTTTTGGCGATATCAGTGAAGGAATTGATTTTCATTATTGGGACGGGCACACTTGCAGACCGGTTTCGGGCTATTTAGCCACTCATCAGTACAAGGTAGTCATCAACATAAAGCCGATAACTTCCCATAATAAAAAATCAAATACCATTAGGTAATGACAACAAAATCAATTCCTTCTAGAGGCACATCCGACCAACTATGTGATGATGCCAATTTGGTTAGAATAATGAGAAGGTGTATCAGTTACTAGATCTTGAAGGACCAAATCATACTTCGAATTCAGATACCCCAATGCTATTCCAGTTCATTGTTCTGGTGATTGATTTCTGTGAAACGATTCAATATTCAAAGCAAGATTTTGTTCGAATATCTTCAATCGATGATAATATCGAAGCTTCGACTCAAAATAATATTATCCGTTTATCAACGAACAGACAATAAAAACTACCCAGAATTAGTCATGGAAATAAAGTCCTCATTGAATAATTTTTCATCCGATGGCTGTATTGATATTTTTCTTTACTGAGTGATAATAAATTCCAGAAGTAATATAAAATTCAATTTCCGGATTATTCAAAACATTTCATCAGTAAGCAGTAAAATATGATTGAAAACATAACTTCCACATTTTCCATTTCAAAATGTCCATTCACAAGCAGTCTGTATCCAGCTATCGAATTTCCCACTCGAAGAACATAGTTTATTGCTTTCAGACCTGGTTCAGCGGAAACCATCAACTTCATTGAATGCATACTGGACTTCATTCAAATAATTCTTTTTGCGTCTACTCCCAAACTGGAACAACTCATTTACATTCAACATGATACTTTTTCAATCAGGGTATGATGAATATATGAACTAATAAAAATTTCTGGGTACAATTATTATTCGCAATCTGGCATTTTTTCACGAAGAAAACATCATGAAAGGTCTCTCAGAATGTCACATTTTCTTTCATAATTGAAATACTGCCAAATGTATCCTCTGAATTGATCACTCTTGTCTACTGCTCAACACTTGTTCTGTTGTTATGGTGAAAAGTTCTTCAATAATATTATTGTAGGAAAATTCAGAATCACTTTTCCCTATGAATTGAAATAATATCAATCTTGTTTGAGAAAAAAATGTTCGATTTAATTCAGTACTGAAATGAGAAATAACAAATCAACTGCTGATAGAAAGTTTTTTTTCTCATTTGAGAAACCATTCTTTTTTCTTATCTCTTTCAAGATGACACTGGATCAGTGAGTTGGCGGTAGTTCGTTTAGTTTGAGTAGTTTCAGCAGCCAGATTCCTCCAACGTTTCCGCGGACATGTGATTACTTGAGCTTCCGTTTGAACCGCGTCTAGAATCTTTCTTCTGTCGACGTTTCGGCTCCCACTTTGGACTCATCATCAGAACTTCTTCCCGACTTGGTGCCGAGGTCTTAGTCTCCTTAACCCACAACCCCCATCTTGACGAAGTGAAGACCGTGGCTTTGTGGAAGGAGGAATGGTATTTATAACTATATGAGAGTCCGACGATGTTTGACATGTGGTTAGATCTGTCGTAGGTCAAGTTTGAAAAGGAATAATTGAAGGATTTGTTCGATGAGATAGTAATGGTTTAAAGGAAGTGGGAAACCTTTGTGAGTCGTCTCGTGTGTTGTTTTTCAATTTCCATTGATTCGGGAGTTATTCTGGAGTGTTTTTGCTGTGGCAATGGTCTTCTTGTTGTTGAAGTCAATTTTGTGTCTGGTTTCGTGGTGGTGTTTGAAGAGAGTCGAGGTCATGTCCGAATTACCTACTGCTAGTTCGTGCTCGCAGGACCTGTTTGATACTCGTCGGTTCGTCTGTCCTATAGATAAGTTCTCGGGCAGTCGTGGCAAGGAATTTCATATATTCCTTGTGATTCGTTGGGTATTGTATCTTGAGGTGAGCGCATGAAAGATGATATGTTATTGTTTGCTGTTGAAACTCTCTCGATGTCTTGTTTTGTGGGAATTCGACTCACTTTATGTGTGACTCCCCGAATAAAGGGAGGAAAGATTTCGGCCCTTCAGTAGGGTGTAGGGTCTTCCGGTGGTTTGGGATGCGAGAGGCGGGTTTGTTGGCGTTGAATGGTTTTCCGAATCTGGGGGTGGGAATAAACGGTTTGAAGGAGGGCGGATGTGACCTTTTTCAGCTTACTGGGTCTATTGTGGTCATCTGTGAGTTGAATGGAGCTATTGATAAGAGGGTTCAGTATGGAGCTCACCTGGGCTGGGTGATGGTGGGAGTTGGCAATGAGACATCTGTTGGTGGCGTAGGTCATTGGTACACAGTATGAGTGAAGTAATTGTTGGATTTTGTGATATGGACATCCAGTAAAGGAATGAAGTCCATGAGGTCAGATCGCAAGAGCAGGCTATCAGCAACAAAATAAATATTATTAGTATCAATTTTCTCCTCCTGTAGATGCTAACGTCGTTAGCAAACCTCCCGCCGAAAGTACGAAAATATCGGTTTGTTGTTAGAGTAATTGATCCCTAGAAAAACATTTAGCAAAAATAAAACCAAGAATACACATGGTTTTCCTAGCTTATATGTATATATCAAGTCTGAATGAAGTGATCACTGATACTGACAACAAAACAAGATTGGGAATTCAATGTATGTTGAAATGAGTTTCAGACATATCTGTTTTCCTAGGGTTTGAGAGATCCCAGTTTACCCTTATGCACTGAAAACGAATGTTTTTATTTTCACCCAGTCCACATCGGGGATTAGAATCCAGAAATTCCTTGCATTTATATTTTTTTTGATAGAATTTTGTTTGCGATATGAAGCTAGAGAAAAATATCAAGTATTGATTGAGAACTTCACAATTATTCATGGCTTTATAGTCGACCTTGAAACTGAAGAAAGTGCAAAAAGGCTCGAATTTTTTATTCCATAGTGTATTTTAATTTCTGTAGTGAAAAAAATACATTGAAGTTTGGTTTTACTCCGTTGAACGTGATTCACAATGAAAGTGAAACTAGAGTGGAGTTTTTCAATTGAAGGAATGAGCTTTTAAGAAGATTTCTTGAGACTTTCATTTTCCAGACAAATCATGATGAAAATTTCTGAGTGAAAACTCAATGTTAACTTTCTGTTACTAACACTATACGTAAAAATTGCCGTTATTATCCTATAAAATTCAAATCATCATATCACCTTGGTTTCGTTCATTTTTCAATGTATCCGACACTAAAAGTTCATTTCCAGCCTAGACCTAGAAGTGACAGTTTTCAAATTCATAATATTCCATAGTTTCGCATTGTTCACTAGAAAATAGTAGTGTGTGTGATTCGAAGAGAAAAGAGCTTTGTGCGGCTCCCATGTTTGGTTTATCCCTCTCACAACAGAAAGCATCAGTTCTCCTAAAAAATTCAATATTATATTTGTTGTTTTCTTTTTTGCATATGGATGATTCAAGTTGTAGTCTTCAATATCAACAATGTATTGGTATGATGAACTTATTCCCGAATATTTTTGTTTCCATGTTAACAATTGCAGTCAGAACTTGCGAAAGCATATCAACTCTGGACGTCGCTTTCCTTGAATACTTGACCAAACACAAAACTTTCATTAATGATAATGCGAGGCACGCCAAACACTTTCATTGTTTCATTTCTGATATTATTCTATACACAAAAAATTCGATATTTATCTTACGTTAGTTGAACATTGTGTCGCATCTTCATATAGGAGAAAGAATAAATGATCCTATTTGACAAAATTTTATGGAGAAAAATTCGAAAGAATCATAATCAAGTATTCGAAAACAAATATGAAATCGAAAATGTAATTACTGTACACATCTGCTACTAGAAGATCGACAGTACACATCATCCGAACTCGACTCGAAATTCTAGACATCACCTAGGAGATGGCAAATGAGACTTTGCCGAAACGTTGTGACAATTATCCTTCAGAGGATCAAAACCACAGAACACAACAAAAACAACTCATCTCATATATATATTAGTTCTTCTGCTAGGCAAATTTGAGTTATGGGAAGTTGCCGACTAATTGGACTTGTTCAATCCAGAAACTTTTCGGGGTGGATAAAAAGTCTACCCTTCTACAGTGGTATAGATTACAACATTAATTCTCATTTTTTCAGATTGTGGTGAGTGAGAAACCAAGGAAACTACGGGGAAAATCATTTAGATATTGTTTTAAAAAGAATATGTTGAAAGATAGAACAGGAATCACTATGTAGTGATTGACAAAACGATTAAGGCTTCCGCAGCCAAGGTTTTCAGTATTACTACTTTTCTTCGGGTTTGAAGGCCTATGTTCTTTGAAATTTCTTCTTAACGTTTCGCTAGTGCGAGTGGCTAGCTCCTCCAGAGGATAACTCATCTCTCATCTATTATTCCGATGACTGGTCACAACTAACTGAATCAGGAGGAGTGTATCACGATATACTTGTGATATACGACTCACAGTCTCATTTTTGTAATCAGGGTGCATTATCATTTAATTTAGTTTTTATGATTTTTACTGCGTTCTCTGCAGGGCAATTACTTTGAGGATTATATGGAGGTATAGTTAAATGTGAAATATTGTTCTTGAAAAATTGTTCCATTTCGTTTGAAACTGAAGATGGGTCATTGTCTGATACTATTGTTTGGGGTAAACCAAACCTACTAAAACAATCTCTGAAAGTAACAATTGTCTCTCCTGAAGCGATTTTTTTCATGACCTAAACTTCTATCCATTTGGTATACTGATCAAAGATATTCAAAATTGTTTTTCTGTGAAAGTAAAAGAATCCAAAAAAATCAATTCGAAGAATTTTCCACTTTTGAGCCAAGGGCACTCATTTATAGGATTGCTGATTCGTTCACTCAAACATTGATCACATTTATATAAATGTTTGATTCTTTTGTCCATTCATGGAAACCACTCCTTAAATCTAGCTAATGTCTTGGTTTTTACGATGCCTTGGTGTGAATTGTGTAATTCTTCAAGAAAACTATTTTGCAAACTTGAAGGAATGACAGCTCTATGACCGTAAAATAAACAACCCTGTGAAGAAGGCTAAAATGTTTTATGTTGAAATATGGCTTCATCTCATCACTGATTTCATTTGGCCTTCATTTGGCCAAGTAGAATGCGAATATCCCAATACAGTTGCTGAAATTTCATCGTTCATTGTTTTTGTATGATTTCAGGCGATTAGCATAAGTTTGGATAATATATTTGTTCCTACCAAAAATGTTCACCAATGTTTTTGATCTGAACGTGGAGTCAATTCCAGACCTAATAGGTGATCCTGAATTTCTTTCACACCAAGAAAACAAGCCAAACTCTCCCCATGAACAGTTTGGAAATATTATTCGGTTTTAGTAAATGTTATCGAGACATGAGCAAAAAGTTTTTCTGACTTATCAGGCATTTTCTGTGACAAAACAGCTTCTATGCCTCTTTCAGACGCGTCACAAGTTACAATGACTGAAAACCCCGGATTAAAATAATTAATAACCTGATCAGATTTTATGGCGCACCTAATTTCTTCGAATGCTCATCCACATCTAACTCATACATTGGTGGAAGCATCTGTGACATATTTGGGATGAATATACTGTAGTAATTTACCATGCAAATGAATGACCCTAGTTGAGTAATGCCTTTTGGTTTTTCAGCGTTAACTATGGCTTTTATTTTATGTTTATCTTTTGGAAGGCCATCTCCAGAAATTACATACGCCAAATGAGCATCACTATCTCTGCAAAAGGGCACATTTCTCAAGATTAACCTCAATACCAGCATCTCACAAAATTGCAAACAAATCTCGTAGAATGTTCGAACTATCCTCATTTCCTTTATGGTCAATTAATATATTGTTACGAATTATGACGAATTATTAGCTCTGAATAACTCTGCTGAATAATTGTCTCTGCTCCTAACTAACTCTTCCGCGATGATGCGTCTCCAGTATATATATATATATATATATATATATATATATATATATATATGTTACAGTGAAGGTTTTCACGGATACTTGAGTATGCGAAATTGGTATTCTGGGAGTTTATCCGTTGATTTGTCGGTACTGACTTTCGACGTTTCACAGGTACACAGTGAATGGAAGAGGGACATGCTCTTTGAAATCCAACCACTGCAACGATGTGGTAGTGAGGTGATACACACACACAATACCTCTCCTAGTGGAGAGGGTGCACATCTGCACAAAGCTCCGAATATTGAATGATCATTACAGCATACTGTGATGTGTTGAAGGGGAGTGTGACACGCCCCCATGAGCCAATTCTAACTCTCACCGATACTCTGATTGGATGTCATACAATGTCTCTCGAGGTATAGAGTATTTCTGTAGAAAGCACCAACGGTCACCGAATGTTCATAGCAGCACTGCAGCTTGGATTGGGAGATCCCTACAAATCGTCTGCCAGGGGAATAATTGATCAACTTACAGAAAATCAATGATTCGATCACAAAAGAAGTTGAAGTATTAGAACGAAGGCACTTATCATCCTTACCTATAAATGTGGTGTTTGTAATAAAGAATATGTCACTTCATTTCACTCGGTTTGGTAAATCAATCTTACTAACGTTACAAGACGTGAAAAATGACAAATTATTCAAAACATGGCTACCCAAACGTATTCAAACACAATTCACTGATGATGATATAACTTGTATGAATTCTTCAAATGGTAAATATACACTGGAATATTTGGGTCAGAGTCCACAAAGCTTTGCTGGCATGAAAACTCGTTCTCTAGTCAAATTCGATTTAATCGAATAAAAATTATAGATATTTATTGTAGGTTAATTTCGTAGTATTTCTATATTAGAGAGTAGATGTGAATTGTATGGAATTAATTTAAACATTTTCACATATTGTTGAACGCACTCACTTAACACACTGGAACAATATGATAAAACCTTATGTGAGTATCCTTCGTTGTAGCGCGTGAAATCCTCCCTTAAAACAAAACCAATAACCAATAAAAAAACTATTGAAACTACTACTGCTATATTTCTATCAGTATCTATATTCTTAATAGTTGCCGCTAACGCTAACTTTTAGACAGTGGAGAGGGGGTGGTTCAAAGATTGTTATTTAATGGGCGCCACATGATTTGAACTTATTCAGAACAAAAGTTGTAAATATAAATCACTATATTAACCATGGAAATATGCAATCTGTACAAGGCTAGGCATCTGAAAGAAAATATAGTAGGCTGATAACGATGTACGATTTAAAAAAAGGTTTATAACAGTATAATTAGTATATTGGTACAGTTCTATCACATAACAATACCATCCGAAATGTTTGAAAAACAACGTATTCTCAAAAAAACATCATACAAGTACTCGATTCTACACTTCAAGTACAATAAACGAAGATTGACGTTGGAATTGAGTCTAGTATGCTTATGTAATGACCCCAATCAACCTAAAACTCAAGCGCAGGCGTGGATAAAATTATTTCAAAAAAAATTAGCTAGACCAGAAGTAACCTCCGCTTTTCGACTTAATAATAAATAATTAAAGCAATAATTTTAAACCAAAATTCAATTATGTAGACAGTTGAGTCCAGTACAAATGTTTGCGATATTCTCGACCCCGAATACTGATGATTTTGGATAGTGTGCGAAACGTTCTCTTAGTCTTTAGGCACTTGCGTGGCTCCTGTATATCTTCCTCTTAGGGTCTGTGATGTCTTCAATCCGGAAAGCAGGTATAACGGTATGATCCAGACACTTCCTACCTCCTTACCGAATCAAATGCCAAGGGAGTTAGCAGTCCGGAAAACACGTAATCCAAAAAAAAAACCTTGAAAGGAACAGAGTTTGGTTTGATACCATTCTCCTTCAAGTTGAAAATGATTTGGATCAAGATCCTCCCCAAAACATATCAACCGTTCTCAATATTGAAACTGGCAATAATTTTTTTTTTATAAAAAAAAGGACCACATTTAGAAAAAAAACAAAGTATATTTGAACTCTGCGCCCCCTGAAAGTTGTCTCACCCTGTACGAACAAATTCACATATCATAATACCCAACCTCATCACTTTTTTATTTACAACGAATAACAAAGTTCACACCCAGGTATATTTTCAGTTAACTCACCACACATACAAATGGTAAACAATCTCTGAATAATGTAGAGAGAACTAATTTATTTTTATGAAACCTGTCCTCTTGGTCAACGATTCGAAGCCTTGATAAGATCATAGCTTACGAAACTTCAGTATGACATACAATAAATAGATGAATGAAATCAAAACTGTTCACATACGAAATGTAATTTGAACTTCTTCACTGAACAAAATCATTTAACACTCGATTTCAAGTTCTACTGCAATGAAGAAAATATAGGAAAGATAATGTAATTCACAAAACGAAAATCCCAATATTTCATTCACAAGCGTACGTACTCGCTTTGAGAAATCACACCGGTTTGTTAGGTTGATATTGGAAAAAATATATCTTTGAACACCATTCTTTTTCCAAAAAAAATAGATTTTTTTTCAAGAAACCTCAGTTTGAGATCAATCTCATTTACTTGAATTAGGAATGATAGTAATAAAAAAAATATATTACCCACTTACTAATGAATAAAAATAATTACAGAAAAAAATCAAAGATGTTGACCACTAGCAAACAAATTCTGATTAGCGAAGACTTTCTCGTAGATTACGATGAGAAAAACCTCGAATTATACACAGAGAAAATCGTTGGTCGAAATAAAACTCATATAAAAAATACAGCAGGAATTATTCTTACCTTTGACAAAAGGTTATTTTTTTTATTTTCTATAACAAAATCTTTAGGCGTTATTGAAAACAGCCTCTGCTACCGTGTATTTTTGTTCTCACAGGAAAGGGCAAAATTCGTCAAGTTGATAACGATGATGAAATTCTTACGACTGAAAAGAATATTTTCAGGTCAAGGGCAGTTATGAAAAACAAGCCACCATTACTCACCAAAAAGGTCTTATTTATCCCCGAAATGGGTTGTGATCCGCCTTTCAAATACTCTCAATCAATGATAGGCCACCAAAAGGCACTAGAATCACTAAAAGTCCCGAAACTGTAAATCCCCAATATGGGTGATGATCGCAATTATTAAATCAGTTCTCGGAAGTTCGACCTGTTGGCTCGCCGTTCAGACCATGCCAAAATGGCCAGGTCCTTTTCGAATTATTCCTATCAATCCAAAAATTCTCATTTCGACTCTATATTACCGATTCCTGCTGAGTTCAGAAATACTTGGAGAGGTGTCGAGAATGAATGTCGTATAGAGAACGATACGACGGTTTCCTGCTGAATTCGGTTACTTCAGCCTCACTTTAACAGGTGTCGAAGGTGTGCAGGTTCAGAGGAACCGCTAGAACTGTCTCCTGCCGGAGCGTTCGTTTGGCCTAAACCACATAGATGGCGAAAGGTTAGATATCAGAAGGTGGACAGAAAACATCATCGAACTTGGAGAAACACGAATTGATAAGAAATAGCAATAAACAAATCCATTATGATGCCAACAATGTTTACAAAAAAATAAAACTGTCACATTCCCCCTTTTCCTCAAGAAAATTCACCGGGGTAAATTTTCAGAAGCGCTAGCTGGCTTCAAGTCTTTGATATTCCAAACGCCTTTGTAGATCCCATTAGCATCTTCCAATTCATATGTCCACGGTGAAATTTGTTTCTTAACTAGATATGGTCCAACAAATTTTGGAGCGAGTTTACTGCTATAATATTTTGCTGCGTCCGACAGAACAAAATTTCTCTTCCAAACTAACTGATTTGGCAGAAGTGGCTCGGACCGGCGCCGAAGATTATAAGTCCTCGCACTTCTCTCAGCTGCCTTATCTCAACGTCTCCTGACATCAGCAAACAATTGTCCAAACCCTTCATTCCTAGTCTTCCCATCACCTCCTCCATCTCTGACACCTAACTCCGTTGCCAGTTATGATTTATCGAAATCACGACCATGAAGCACCATATTGCGACCAAAATTGACGAAATACGGAGTATTACCCGTCGACTCATGCACAGTGGTACGAGTTGCACAAGCAACCTCAGATAGGTTCACATCCCATTTCCTATGATTATCAGAAACGTGAATTCTCAGCATCCTCTTCAAAGTCCTATTATACCTCTCAGTTGGATTTGCCTGAGGGTGATAATATGCATTGTAGCGTATCTTTACACCATATTCCTTCATCAAATTTGAAAATATGCCTGTCGTATATTGGGGTCCATCGTCACAAATGATTAGGCGTGGTATACCAAAATCATAAAAACATTTTTCCTCTATCACCTTCACTATTGTACTCGCCGTTGCTGTTCGGAGAGGAAATACCAACGAAAATTTACTGAAAAGGTCCATGATGTGATGTTCGATGATGTTTTCTGTCCACCTTCTGATATCTAACCTTTCGCCATCTATGTGGTTTAGGCCAAACGAACGCTCCGGCAGGAGACAGTTCTAGCGGTTCCTCTGAACCTGCTTACCTTCGACACCTGTTAAAGTGAGGCTGAAGTAACCGAATTCAGCAGGAAACCGTCGTATCGTTCTCTATACGACATTCACTCTCGACACCTCTCCAAGTATTTCTGAACTCAGCAGGAATCGGTAATATAGAGTCGAAATGAGAATTTTTGGATTGATAGGAATAATTCGAAAAGGACCTGGCCATTTTGGCATGGTCTGAACGGCGAGCCAACAGGTCGAACTTCCGAGAACTGATTTAATAATTGCGATCATCACCCATATTGGGGATTTACAGTTTCGGGACTTTTAGTGATTCTAGTGCCTTTTAGTGGCCTATCATCGATTGAGAGTATTTGAAAGGTGGATCACAACCCATTTCGGGGATAAATAAGACCTTTTTGGTGAGTGATGGTGGCTTGTTTTCCATAACTGCCCTTGACCTGAAAATATTCTTTTCAGTCGTAAGAATTTCATCATCGTTATCAACTTGACGAATTTTGCCCTTTCCTGTGAGAACACGGTAGCAGAGGCTGTTTTCAATAACGCCCAAAGATTTTGTTATAGAAAATAAAAAAAATAACCTTTTGTCAAAGGTAAGAATAATTCCTTCTGTATTTTTTATATGAGTTTCATTTCGACCAACGATTTTCTCTGTGTATAATTCGAGGTTTTTCTCATCATAATCTACGAGAAAGTCTTCTCTTATCAGAATTTATTTGCTAGTGGTCAACATCTTTGATTTTTTTCTGTAATTATTTTTATTCATTAGTAAGTGGGTAATATATTTTTTTTATTACTATCATTCCTAATTCAAGTAAATGAGATTGATCTCAAACTGAGGTTTCTTGAAAAAAATCTATTGTTTTTGGAAAAAGAATGGTGTTGAAACATATTATTCTTACGCTACGCACTATTTGGTGATTTTTTTTTCTCCTTGGGAAAATTTTTTTTTGAGTGAAGAGGTTATTCATTCACTATGGCACGGAGATTGGTGATTACGCGTTTGGACAAAGATGAATTGGGGAACGAATCCAGAATACGAGGTATTGCGGTTGGAACAGTCGATGAGATGCGTCATCGTCTTTCTAGGGCTTTGAAATTCGAAAAATCTGGGGATAGCTTGAGATACCCGAGTCATCCGTATACATTTGAGGAAGATGCTATCGCAGTAGAGAAGAAGTTGGCTGACGACCTGAAGAAGAGGATTGAAGATCTGATCACAGGAAGAGGAAGTAGTGATGCTGTTAAAATTCAAACGAAGTTCGCTCATGTGTTCGGAAGAATCGATCACATGGAGGCAAGGGACGATGATCAGATTGAGAAGAGAGCTGCGTTGTTAGCTGGAGCTCTTACGCTTCTCGATAAGTTTGAGATCAAACTGGAAGCGGTGGAAGCAGACATGAATGCACCTCATATTGGCAATGCTCCCGTTGGGTTGAGCCAACAAATCAGGTCCACGATCAGAATGTCCCGAGTTCATCTCCTAGAGCCACCTCTCCATTATTGCATGCAAATGGTGCCACCGCATAAATGGGGTATTGATAAATTCACTGGGAATTCAAGATCAATTTCCGTTTCCGCTTTCTTCGAAAAAGTAGAAGAGTTGAGAGTTGCGCGGAACGTCTCAGAAGAAGTTTTACTAGAATCTGTCTTGGACTTGTTTGGGGAAAAAGCTTACCAGTTCTACAAGGAGTATCGATGAAGAATTTCTACCTGGGAGGAACTAGTTGGAGAGTTTCGACAGGAGTATCTGTCAGCTAATCACAACGAAGCTCTATTCGATCGGAATCGATTGGTGTCTATCTAGCGGTCATGTCGAGTTACTTCACCCGATTGAGGAGGTGAAACTCAGTACCATCATCAGGAATCATCATCAGGATCTTCATCCGTTCTATCAGGATCGTTTGCAAGACCCTCTACCGACATCTCTCGATGATTTGAGATCACTGTGTCGCAGAATGGAAGCTAGACGAGATGCAATCAACAATTATGTGTAACCTTTGAGTCGGAAGACGAATGTTCCAGAGAGAGATTTGGCTTTTGTGGCCGTAGCGGAAAGAATTGATCGTTTGGAAATCGCTTCCACGTCCTCAAGTCCTTCTACCACTCAAGTAACGTGCTTCCGTTGTAACCAAGTTGGTCACCGAGCTATCGGCTATGCGATGCCGAAGAAGATCCATTGTTACCAATGTAAGCGGGAAGGATTCAACTCGAAAAATTTTCCAAAGTGTGCGAACTGGGAAACGGGAACAGGCGCGCTCAACTGGTCGAAGAAGAAGCATCCATTAAAAACTTTCGACCAATGATGATTTCAAACCAATTTTGGATTTTATATTAGATCATGCTGATCACGATGAAAGACCGTACTTAAAAGTTGATATTTTGGGGACGAAGCTACTTGGATTATTGGATTCAGGAGCATCTCGCACAATTATTGGGAGTCAAGGATGGAAATTGATTAGAGGATTGGGATTTCTTTTGGATACGACTAAAAAGGTAGCAAATGGTGAAAGTTACACTAGCGTTGGGGAATGCACCGTACCATTTCGAGTGAGAGATCGCGTTAGACTGGTCAAGGTTCTGGTTGTTTTGGGAGTCCCTCATACGCTTATTTTGGGTTCTGATTTTTGGAAGTTGATGGGGATCGTTCCGGACCTTCGACATGATGAATGGTCTTTTTCTGATATCTCTGTGGCAATAGATTCTGTCTAGTCAGACTCTTCTCACCCCTCTACAGGCTTCACGGTTGGAAGCACTTGTGGAAAGGAATATGGCTGCCATGGGTACGGAACTAGGATGTACAGATCTGGTGGAACATACCATTGTCACAAATTCACCGCCGATCAAACAGAGGTATTACCCTGTCAGTCCTATCATACAATCTGTTATTGATAAAGAGCTTGATGAGATGATGAGATTGGGTGTTATCGAGAAGTCGAAAAGTGCATGGTCTTCACCAATCCTGCTCGTGAAGAAGAAGGATGGAAATTACCGCTTCTGTGTAGATTTTAGGACGCTTAACGCAGTGACCGAGAGAGACAGCTACCCAATACCATATATTTCCAGTACTTTAGATAAGTTGCGTGATGCACATTATCTGTCTACGCTGGACATCAAGTCCGCGTACTGGCAAGTCCCTGTGGCAAGAGAATCGAGACCTTACACAGCCTTTAGAGTGCCAGGTAGGGGTTTATTTCAATTCAAGCGGGTTCCGTTTGGGTTGCACAATGCTCCGGCAACGTGGCAGAGGCTCATCGTTCAAGTCCTTGGCCCAGAGCTCGAACCGCATGTGTTCGTATACCTGGATGATATCGTCATCGTCACACATTCGAAGACCACTTGAAAGTATCAGAGGAGGTATTCTGCAGGCTACGAAAGGCAAAGCTTACTGTGAGTTTCGATAAGTGCCATTTTGGTAGACTCGAACTTAAGTATCTGGGTTACGTTATCGACAAAAATGGACTTCATGTCAATCCCGATAAAGTACGGGCCATGCTCCAACTGCCAGCCCCAAAAACCGTCAAGGAGGTGAGAAGTATCATTGGTATACTTTCATGGTATAGACGATTCATACCTGACTTTGCTACCCTCATATCCCCCATCACTGCTCTTCTGAAAAAGGGCCGTAAATTTTCCTGGTCTCCTGACTGCTACCAATCGTTTGAGAAAATCAAGGAGTATTTGGTGACAGCTCCCGTCCTCAATTGTCCGGATTTCAGTTTGCCATTCGTTCTACAATGTGATGCTTCCGGGTATGGTCTTGGGGCGGTGCTGATCCAGACTCATCCTGATGGTGATCGTGTGATAAGCTACTTGAGCAGATCCTTGACCAAACAGGAACTGAATTTTTCGACGACAGAACGTGAATGCTTGTCTGTTTTATGGTCTATTGAGAAACTAAGGCCTTACTCAGAAGGAATTCCTTTTACGGTGATAACGGACCATTACTCACTGGTTTGGCTTCAAAATCTAAAAAATCCTACTAGTAGATTGGCGAGATGGGCGGTACGCCTACAGCAGTATAATTTTAAAATTATACACCGCAAGGGGAAGGACCACGTTGTCCCTGATACGCTATCTCGATTCGTACCAGTGGTAAATGAGATTACTCTGGAAGCAGGCGATTCTTGGTACTGTGGTATGTTGCGTAAACTTGCCGAAGAACCGCTGGAGTACGCACAATGGAGAAAATGCAATAGGTGACTGTACAAATATGTCAAAACTTCTTTTCCTGGTTTGGGGTATGAAATTGATGATTGGAAGGAAGTTATTCCAAAGGAGAGACGTGACGATATAATTCGAGCAGCACATGATCCCCCTACATCGGGCCACATGGGAGTTTTGAAGACCTATGCCAGGATTTCTGAAAAATTTCATTGTCCGAAACTTCGGAGTGACGTTGTAAGATATATTCGGAGATGTCAGGTATACGCGGCTCATAATGATGAGCAAAAAGGTCCTAGGGGCTTGATGACTCCTCAGTCATGGGCAACACGTCCTCGGGAAATCATAACTTCCGATCTCATGGGGCCATTTCCCAGATCCAGCAATGGAAATTCGTTTATTTTAGTGGTAATGGACCTTCTCAGTGAATTTTCGTTGGTATTTCCTCTCCGAACAGCTACGGCGAGTACGATAGTGAAGGTGATAGAGGAAAATGTTTTTATGATTTTTGGTGTACCACGCCTAATCATTTGCGACAATGGGCCCCAATATACGGCAGGTATATTTTCAAATTTGATGAAGGAATATGGTGTAAGGATACGCTACAATGCATATTATCACCCTCAGGCAAATCCAATTGAGAGGTATAGTATAATAGGACTTTGAAGAGGATGCTGAGAATTAACGTTTCTGATAATCATAGGAAATGGGATGTGAACATATCTAAGGTTGCTTGTGCAACTCGTACCGCTGTGCATGAGTCGACGGGTAATACTCCGTATTTCGTCAATTTTGGTCGTAATATGGTGCTTCATGGTCGTGATTTCGATAAATCAAAACTGGCAGCGGTGTTAGGTGTCAGAGATGGAGGAGGTGATGGGAAGACTAGGGATGAAGGGTTTGGACAATTGTTCGCTGATGTCAGGAGACGTTTAGATAAGGCAGCTGAGAGAAGTGCGAGGACGTATAATCTTCGGCGCCGGCCCGAGCCACTTCTGCTAAATCAATTAGTTTGGAAGAGAAATTTTGTTCTGTCGGACGCAGCAAAATAACATAGCAGTAAACTTGCTCCAAAATTTGTTGGACTATATCTAGTTAAGAAACAAATTTCACCGTGGACATATGAATTGGAAGATGCTAATGGGATCTCCAAAGGCGTTTGGAATATCAAAGACTTGAAGCCAGCTAGCGCTTCTGAAAATTTACCGTGGTAAATTTTTTTTGAGGAAAGGGAGAATGTAACAGTTTTATTTTTATGTAAACATTGTTGGCATCATAATGAATCTTTTTATTGCTATTTCTTATCAATACGTGTTTCTCCAAGTTCGATGATGTTTTCTGTCCACTTTCTGATATCTTACCTTTCGCCATCTATGTGGTTTAGGCCAAACGAACGTTCCGGCAGGTAAACGTCGTATCGTTCTCTATACGACATTCACTCTCGACACCTCTAAGTATTTCTGAATTCAGCAGGAATCGGTAATATAGAGACGAAATGAGAATTTTTGGATTGATAGGAATAATTCGAAAAGGACCTGGCCATTTTGGCATGGTCTGAACGGCGAGCCAACAGATCGAACTTCCGAGAACTGATTTAATAATTGCGATTATTACCCATATTGGGGATTCACAGTTTCGGGACTTTTAGTGATTCTAGTGCCTTTTGGTGACCTATCATTGATTGAGAGTATCTGAAAGGCGGATCACAACCCATTTCGGGGATAAATAAGACCTTTTTGGTGAGTAATGGTGGCTTGTTTTTCATAACTGCCCTTGACCTGAAAATATTCTTTTCAGTTGTAAGAATTTCATCATCGTTATCAACTGACGAATTTTGCCCTTTTCTGTGGGAACAAAAATACACGGTAGCAGAGGCTGTTTTCAATAACGCCTAAAGTTTTTGTTTTAGAAAATAAAAAAAAAACCTTTTGTCAAAGGTGAGAATAATTCCTTCTGTATTTTTTTATATGAGTGTTATTTCAACCAACGATTTTCTCTTCTCTGTGTATAATTCGAGGTTTTTCTCATCGTTATCTACGAGAAAGTCTCCGCTAATCACAATTTATTCGCTAGTGGCCAACATCTTTGATATTTCTTTATGTAATTATTTTCATTCATTAGTAAGTAGGTCATAGATTTTTTTATTACTATTATTCCTAATTCAAGTAAATGAGATTGATCTCAAACTGAGGTTTCTTGATTTTTTGGAAAAAGAATGGTGTTCAAAGATATTTTTTTTTCAATATCAACCTAACAAACCGGTATGATTTTCCAAAGCAAGTACGTACGCTTGTGAATGAAATATTGGGATTTGCATTTTCTGAATTACGTTATCTTTTCTATATTTTTCTCATTGCAGTAGAACTTGAAATCGAGTGTTAAATGATTTTGTTCAGTGAAGAAGTTCAAATTACATTTCGTATGTGAACAGTTTTGATTTCATTCATCTATTTATTGTATGTTATACTGAAGTTTCGTAAGCTATGATCTTATCAAGACTTCGAATCGTTGACCAAGAGGACAGGTTTCATAATAATAAATTAGTTCTCTCTGCATTATTCAGAGCTTGTTTACCATTTGTATGTGTGGTGAGTTAACTGAAAATATACCTGGGTGTGAACTTTGTTATTCGTTGTAAATAAAAAAGTGATGAGGTTGGGTATTATGATATGTGAATTTGTTCGTACAGGGTGAGACAACTTTCAGGGGGCGCAGAGTTCAAATATACTTTGTTTTTTTCCTAAATGTGGTCCTTTTTTTCATAAAAAAAAATTATTGCCAGTTTCAATATTGAGAACGGTTGATATGTTTTGGGAAAGATCTTGATCCAAATCATTTCCAACTTGAAGGAGAATGGTATCAAACCAAACTTTTTTCCTTTCAAGGTTTTTTTTTTTTGGATTACGTGTTTTCCGGACTGCTAACTCCCTTGGCATTTGATTCGGTTAGGAGGTAGAAACTGTCTGGATCATACCGTTATAGCTGTTTTCCGGATTGAAGACATCACAGACCCTAAGAGGAAGATATACAGGAGCCACGCAAGTACCTAAAGACTAATGGAACGTTTCGCACTCTATCCAAAATCATCAGTATTCGGGGTCGAGCTAGACATTTTGAGAATATCGCGAACATTTGTACTGGACTCAACTGTCTACATAATTGAATTTTGGTTTAAAATTATTGCATTAATTATTTATTACTAAGTCGAAAAGCGGAGGTTACTTCTGGTCTAGCTAATTTTTTTTTGAAATTATTTTATCCACGCCTGCGCTTGAGCTCGAGTTTTAGGTTGATTGGGGTCATTACATAAGCATACTAGACTCAATTCCAACGTCAATCTCCGTTTATTGTACTTCAAGTGTAGAGTCGAGTACTTGTATGATGTTTTTTTGAGAATACTTTCTTTTTCAAACATTTCGGATGGTATTGTTATGTGGTAGAACTGTACCAATATACTCATTATACTGTTATAAACCTTTTTTTGAATCGTACATCGTTTTCAGCCTACTATATTTTCTTTCAGATACCTAGCCTTGTACAGATTGCATATTTTCATGGTTAATATAGTGATTTATATTTACAACTTTTTGTTCTGAATAAGTTCAAATCATGTGGCGCCCATTAAATAACAATCTTTGAACCACCCCCTCTCCACTGTCTAAAAGTTAGCGGCAACTATTCAGAATATAGATACTGATAGAAATATAGCAGTAGTAGTTTCAATAGTTTTTTTTTATTGGTTATTGGTTTTGTTTTAAGGGAGAATTTCGCGCGCTACATTTTGGCGCCCAACGTGGGGCTGGTGTTTTTGAAACCTATAATTTTTCTACGAATTTTCATCAAAAATCTTGTCTGGTTTTTTCAATTCTTTTAATTTTTTTCTGTTTGATCTCGTATCTTGGGGAACGAATATCATTTGAAACATATTATTCTTACGCTACGCACTATTTGGTGATTTTTTTTTCTCCTTGGGAAAATTTTTTTTTGAGTGAAGACGTTATTCATTCACTATGGCACGGAGATTGGTGATTACGCGTTTGGACAAAGATGAATTGGGGTACGAATCCAGAATACGAGGTATTGCGGTTGGAACAGTCGATGAGATGCGTCATCGTCTTTCTAGGGCTTTGAAATTCGAAAAATCTGGGGATAGCTTGAGATACCCGAGTCATCCGTATACATTTGAGGAAGATGCTAGCGCAGTAGAGAAAAAGTTGGCTGACGGAAGAAGAGGATTGAAGATCTGACCACAGGAAGAGAGGGTAGTGATGCTGTTAGAATTCAAACGAAGTTCGCTCATGTGTTCGGAAGAATCGATCACATGGAGGCGGGGGACGATGATCAGATTGAGAAGAGAGCTGCGTTGTTAGCTGGAGCTCTTACGCTTTTCGATAAGTTTGAGATCAAACTGGAAGCGGTGGAAGCAGACATGAATGCACCTCATATTGGCAATACTCCCGTTGGGTTGAGCCTAATCAAAGTGCAATTGGTGCTCAAGCTTTTCAGACCAATGTTCAGAATGTCCCGAGTTCATCTCCTAGAGACACCTCTCCAGTATTGCATGCATTTTCTTCTCCTAAAATGGTGCCACCGCATAAATGGGGTATTGATAAATTCACTGGGAATTCAAGATCAATTTCCGTTTCCGCTTTCTTCGAAAAAGTAGAAGAGTTGAGAGTTGCGCGGAACGTCTCAAAAGAAGTTTTACTAGAATCTGGCTTGGACTTGTTTGGGGAAAAAGCTTACCAGTTCTACAAGGA